>JARQST010000718.1:9125-153286 GCA_030142225.1 Pachycephus smyrnensis
ATCGCACTCACGATCTGGACAATAGGTCAGGTCTGGTGAGCACGTCTCATATCGTTCGGTCATTGCAGGTGGGTTGTTGGCACTGTTTACTCTCCAAACACACTCGCCGGCATATTTGTCTTTTCTGGATAAATAATATTCACGTGTAAACAGCGATTTGACTTAATACCATAAATTTCAAAAATATCCCATCGATCGTTTACCTAAAAGTCCCACTTGCCAATCCGCAGCTACTCTCGCACTCGCGTCTCGATTCCGCGTTGGCGCAGGATCGATTGATCGATTGATTCGAATGACAAGTATCGTTGATCAATCGTGTTACATCGACAAGGGTCACCATCAAAGTCGTCGAGGACACAGGTACGTTTCGTAGACTCCATTGAATTTTTAATCTAGAAAATCAAACGCATTGATAACGATATTAATGAAAGGCAAAAATTTTTTTCCAATTACAAATTATACAATCAATATATATATATTGGACTAGGCAACTCAAAGGCATCAGCTGAAGTTAGCCCGTCCATTTGATTTCTATGGTAAACCCTCTTTCATACGTAGTTGCGTATATTGCGTAATATATTATATATAATATTAATCGATTACTCACATCACACTAGAATTAGATTCGCGCAGCATCGTCGTATTAGCAACATAAACAATCCCACCTTCCCTAGTAATATTGAAGGCATCCGATCCACGTAAAGTAAACGATATCCCAGAATTTGGTTTACTGTTTGGCTGAGCCACTCGAGAATATCGAGATGAGACACGAGCGATCTTGGCATTAGATGGAAAGGAGATGGGTTTTCTTAATGGTATAGCCGTTGTCGATGTTGTGGTGTGATGCTGCGGTCCGACGAACGAGAGACTTATATTTACCTGAAAAAAAAAGAAGTAAAAATATCAGATATCGATTATCAATCGAAACCATAAGGTTTCCATTGTTCGATCAAACGATCAGACAATTAGCTACGACGCTATTCAAATTTTCGTTCGATGTAAAACGCCCTGTCTTTGCACGTGAAAGCAGAAGAGAATATGATGACGAATCCAATCGCCGAAAGGTCTGAGAGCTAAGGGATGAATAATGCAAAGCCCTGCCCCAGGGGTTGGGTAAGCTTCGAGTAACGTAAATAACGTCAATGGAAACTTCTCGAGCGACTAAAGGACTCATGAAGGGATACCTTAGCCTGACAAATCGAACTTAAAGGCCTGCTCCCGTGTAGCGACGCGATGAAACTTTATGCTCGACCCCTTAAAGTAGGTAGTTACGAACAGATTATACCTGTTCTTGGGCACGGGGTCGGGGTTGAATTTGAGAACTGATTCACCGGGTTCATTTATGAGGGTTGTTTGTGCAGGATGATTACTGCAAATTTGACAGGTAACGAGGGTCTGGGAATTTCTTTTTTAATGTAAGAAAAAATTTTGTTAAACATTCTGTTGTTATTGATTATCAAATATTTTACAATATTTAATTAGGATCTTCAATCGTTAATTAAATAAGTGCTATCTCGCGTAGTGTATGCTCCTCTAATTTCCTGCCGACTAACATAAACCATACTGACTTTAAGGGCGTAACGCTATAGTTATATAATATGTATTATCCCATGGTGGGCGACTGGCCAGATATTGCTGAGATTTATTCGCGCTCTTGGATTCAATTTAACCACCTCGGTCCATCGTGTGGGCGAGATGATATAGCATATCCATTAAAACGATTTCATCACTTTACTGGTTATACTAAAAAGGATATAAATATGAAAAGGATGTGTGAAGAATAAAAATCTGTCCCTGTCGGTAATTAATAAAATAAGGATAATCAGGAAATTTCAGTATACGACAATAAAATCAATATTACCGAGGAATACTGTCGATTTTTTTTCCCTCCCTCTTTGAATCGAATGAGATTTTTATTGAGATAAAAAAGAAACTCGCAGAATTTCAAAGGGTAAATGGAACCAATATCCTTTCTCGTTTGACGAACTCTTTCGAGGAATACTTTAACGAATTTCAAAGGCGGATCAGAACCATGTACTAGTACGTATACGTATTCAATTTTAAATATGTTTTCTTGAACATCTTACAAATTTTCCACTATCTTCTCTCTTTTTAATCTTCCTCTCATTCTATCAATATCCCGTGAGCCTGTCAACGGCAAACTGTACGGGGAAAATTGCAAGAGAAATGCGATCCCGTCCCCCTTCGGCTCGTGATACCGATCGTCAAAATGTTTGCTGAGGGTTGCTGCGATGTGGCTCCCTTTAATAAAAGGGGATGATAATGTACGCGAAATGACCGGAAGATGCAGCCAAGCGGCAAGACGAAAGGAAATACAGAAAATTATATATATATATATAACGTATTATACAATTGAACATAGGGTGGATAAAGAAAACTAAATTATAATTTTCCATGGACGTTGCATGGGGTGTATAATTATTGTAATTAACCCCTTCCATGTTTTTGACTATTATAAGAATTTTCAAATAAAGCAATAACGTGTCAAAGTAGCGGATATTGGAGATGCGATTGTCCAGACTGCATCGGACAGGAACACTGGTCGATTAGGTTCTTCCTACGCCATCGGTTAATCTCTATTTTATTGCTAGGTGGTTATTAAACAATTAGAACTTGGCTGGTAGTAAGTTCTTGGGTGCGGCATTGATTTCGCGGCGTTGCTAATTGCAGATTAATACTTAGTTTAGCTTGAATGGTGGGCGTGCGTGGGTGCGCTAGTAGGCGGCCATTATAGTTTCCTGGCGAATGGCTTTTAAATGTTTTTCAATTTCTTTTTTTTTTCATATCCAAGTATTCTGGCAATTTCTGCGAAATTGTAATTATCTAGTCTGATAAGGGAAACAGTTTCTTACCGATTTTTCTCCATAGCCAGGTAACAGAGTTTCATCCCTTAACTGTAGAATCACCTGGTACGGTGATTTAGGTAGCAGGGTGGTTCTGGCGTATATTCCTGAGAATAGAATAAATAAATATTTTTAATAATTAAATGTTATTATTTTTAATCATGATTAAAGTATCCATACGATCGATCCAGTCTATTGGTAACTGACTTGTTAAAATAACCGAGGAATCTGGAGCTTCCGGTATTTTTGGATTGTCAACCTGAAGTATGTTGTAAGTGATATTCAAAGCATTGTGAACATCCTCCAATAATTGAACGGTGTATCGATTACTGGTCATGGCGTCAGCATCCGTCACCATAAGATCATAATTGTCGAGTCTGTCACCCTGTAAAGTAAAAATCATTAAGAAAATTTTTTAATTTCATCAGTAACAAGCCAGACTCCATGAAACACGTCTTTTCATATTTGACGTCACTTCCGCACAGAAAAGTGACGTCGCGCCACTACAATAGACGTAGAACAGTGACAGGAGCAGAGAAAGTGTAAGAAGGTGAAAAACAGAGAAAAGTTATATATATCTCTCTGTCAAAAGAAAAACCACACTAAGTATAACTAAAAGTCAAGATAAAGAGAGAAAGAAATAAAGTGTTAGAGAAACAGAATCCCAGGGGTTTAATCAGGATGAGCCCCTGAAGCTTCTCTTCCTGTTCTCACTTTTCCTCTTCCCTCAGGACTTCCCTTTGTCATTCCCCCTACCACCACCCCCCTTCACATCATTTTCACCTCTTCAACCCTGTCCTAAACAATGCTTTAATTATTCTGACAATACATCCTTGATTAAGCCGCACTTTCGAACGCTTTCGATTATCATCGCCGTCAGTGGCGCTGCGGTCGCACTTCACCAACTAACGTCAAAAGTTATCTATTGTTTTAAAGCATGAAATCCTCCATTTTGCATTGCTCCGTTATCCTTATCGTTTCAAGATACGGCATATGCAATATACCGTTGGCAGTAACTGTGTGAAAGCCGCTTTAAATTTTTCTTCATTGTTCGCCGTGTTCGCGTCAAGGAGACTCAAGATTCTACATGGTACCGTAGAGATTGATAGTGCCGAAAATCTTGTCACTCACCACCGTGAAGTCTCGAAGACGAATCTCAACGTTATTGCCTGTTTGGATTATCGGTGGATTGTCGTCTTGGTCCAGAATATCGATGCTCAGCTTCCTCTCCAGTACGTGCTGAATTCCTGTCTCTCCGTCCCACACCACGCAACGAACCTTAACGTCTGCACGCGGTCCAGGACCTCCTGGCAGATGGAGACTGTCTCGGTCAAGTGAAGCATTCGAATAGATAGCATCGTCGACTATATGAAAGTATTCTGTACCTGAATCCAAACAATGAATCACGCGTTAATAAGATTTCTCATGAATTTTAACAAATTTTTTCATTTCAATTGCGCAACTCACCATTCAACAACTCGTAAAGACTTATGTAGTAGTCTGGACAGATACTTTTGTAAACGGCCGGACGTAATTTACCCAGCAACGTAACCGGCTGATTTTCGTATACCCTGTATTTCGATACATTCCAAAAACACATGTCCTAGAAGATAACACAAGATCATCTTAAATTCTGTCGAAGTACGTAAAAAGAAATCGTGTAGAATTAAAAGATCTAAGATTAAGAATTTTTCAAGATCTACGTGTCAGACACCAGGCATCGTTTCACCCATGGGCACGTACGTATGTATATCCTTATGAAAATTTGCACTAATTAATTCAACCAATCAAGAGTTAATTAGCTCTCATTACCTGCACGTAGGCACTGCAATTGATCCTCTGCCCGTCAGTCGGCACGGGATGCAGTTTAATTTCAAGAACAGCCTCGCCATTTCCTTGCTCCTTCGCCTGAACGATAATTGCACTCGGTGCATCTGACCAAAGGAATAACAATGTAATACCTTACATCAAGTAGACACTGAGAACACCGTAAGATACAGAAAACAAGCGAAAAAGTACAAAAAGTACCAAAAGTAATACCTCGGTATACCCAATAACAATACGTCATAAAGGCCTGAAGTATAAATAAAAAAAAAAGAAGAATGTTCTTACAGTTCGATAAATTGTCCTCGATTTTACCTCGGAGACTATAACTATATGTATTCCGTGTATTCATTGTCGCGTTGCTATTTTCAAACTGAGATCTTCAACAACCGTCTGTCTATTGTTCGACAAATATTTATCATTGTCATTACTAATTGCTAGAACGAGCCGAGCATTGTTGCCCTACTACGTCGAAACGAATAAAGAGCTTTTATAGAACGTAGAATTTCTCATTTGCAAAAGTATTATACGATAATGGCCCAAACAAAAGACAGAGACGCGACCGTGCGCCTCTACAGTCTGAAACTTACAACAAACTTATAAATAAACATGGCCGATTGATCATCGACGATTCAGTTCTATCGTGGACACCGTCGGCACTGTTACCCACGTACAAATAATTACTTGCTTTGTGCTGCACTCGAGAGTATAAAGCGAATGACACTTCTTACGTACTACGTACTAAATGTCATTTAAATATTCCTTTAAGCCGCCATTTTATACAAATCCAATTCCATTATGACGCGCGGCGTAATACACGCAACTTCATTCGTATCCCAGCCGACTGGAACGAAGAAGCTTTTGAGGGCTTTTATCTCTACAAGCCTTTAGCCGTTAACGATGCACGTTTCTTCTACTGTATTATATCATATCATATCATATATATATATATAATTTCGTTATAAATTTTTAATAAAATTCTATTGATCAGTTTTCATTGAAATACAGTAAGTCGATAATCATAATAAATCAATTGAATTAATCCAGACTCACCTGACTTAGGTAAAGCGTGCAGTGTGACACTCCCACTTTTGGCATCGATACTTGCAAACTTTTCTCGCGTTGGTACTATCTGATACTTCACGTCCGTTGGCTTTGTCGAATTGTCTCGCAATGTTCTCAGATTGATAAGACCGAGGTCCATTTTAGGCGGGACTCCGTTGCGAGTCAGATAAGGTATCCTCAATGTCAGATCCGATTGTGGAAAGTAAAGGGCTGTAAAAGAAATTGACGCGTGACGTTATTCGACGTAGAGATATTTCGAGGAAAACTTTTAAGCCAATGAAAAAGGTCAATATCGATTTTCAGTCGAAATTCATATTTCCCAATGACGTTTACTATCTCTGTCGTGGCTGATGTCTTCATATATTTTGTAGACTGACTAGACCCTTGAAATAGTAGAAATTTCTTTGGATACATAGGGGACCTGTTACTATCATATATGTATGTACAGTATATAAAATATGAATCGTCTGTACATATGGTAGAGCTTTTGACTTACATATATGCTATATATATATATATATATACGTAGTACGTATACAGTCGAAAAAAAGAATTTTTCAAATTTTAATAGGTCGTCCTGTTTGTATTATCTTAATGAGAGGCTGAACGGTCGGGAGGGTTGTTTTTATGTATTTCAAGTAATTTGATGACTGTCTACCCTGGTGAAACTTTCAAAGTGACAATTAGTACTTGGCGTAGGTGTAAAGTAAAGATCCTCTTTTTACCCGTCATCATCAAAGTTTTCCAGGAATAATGATAATGCATTAAAAAAATACCGAATGCCATAGATACCACGTGAAGGTCGTTGTCGTCGCGTGGGAAGATGATTAATGATAAGGTTCTAATGATAATGCGGCATCTTCGTGTAAATTGCGTGCACGCGTTCGCAATATTCGTCCGAAAATGTCCGTTTTTCGAAAGCCGTTTATCCTCGAGCTCAAGGAAAGTTTACCTTTCGTCTTTAGCGGCGTCGTCATTATTGTTATACCGCCTTCACGTTTCCTTGGCTGTTCATTTTCTACGCGTAATAGCACGCTGAACTTGCAAAGGTTTCGACCTTTGCCCTTTTTACTTTTCAAGGTAGGAATTCGGTACCTCCTTTCATTCTTGTGCATGCCTAAAGGAATGCTGTTAATAATCCGCCATGTTGTTCTCTTTTCTTTTTATTCGAAAAGTGACCGTTGTACCCATTCAAATTTAATACCTTTCCCGCCCGAAAGGGCAAAACCCTTAAACGCTTATCTAATGCCTCTTTTTTTCAAATGCGATAAAACGCCGATTAAGTATCGTGATAACGTTGCTTTACTATTTTTGGAATGAGTGCGTGCCGGCAAAGTGCTCGAGTACCTACCCCAGCTAAAACCCTATAAAAATCAGGGTCAAGTCAAATTCTCAATAACTACCCCTAACCTACCCGAACGCTCTAAAGTAGGTTTTTTATTTGTTTTTTTTACATTTTCTGGTATCTTTACTTATAGGGAATCCTTTGAACTTCAATTTTATATGGGACCTTGAAAACGAACGTCAAGGTACCTACGTCACTGACCGAACCCATTACGAAGAAGTAGATATATATATATATTATACGTGTGTGTATATACATATGCGTATAGGGTTGAACCTCGCAAAAGAGAAATAAGGTTCAATGCCAGGACAACGTTCCGGTTGGCGTGTGGCTACGTGTAACAAAGTATAACGAACTAACACGTGTCAAGGTGAGCATTTAATCGATATTTACAAGGCAGTTAATTTTAATCAGAGATCGCGTGCCGACTTCGGTAGAAACATTTATGGATGTTTTTATGTGAATTTTTTGTTCAGTCACGGAAAACGCCGGACATTTTCTGCGACTCCAGCGACGATACTGCTGCTTCAAGTGAAACTACGTCAATGGAAAAATTGCGATACATATCATTTAACGCCACTGTAATTTAGTTTGATCTCAATGCCCTGGATCAGATTCAAATTTTCGCGCCTAATACTCATTTCGATCAAATCCTTTCTCGTTAATTTTATTTTGTTAATATCTTAAACGAAGAGGTTACGTTACGCTACGTCACTGCTTGGAGTTCAGCTACGGATTTTAAAAGACCCGCCATTGCAAATATCCGTCTATTCTCGTATTAAGATGATTATCTAAGCCCAGTGACTTTTGTAATTAATTTTAATGCACGCGAAGAACGTGATTCGATGCCCAGCACGCTACACTGACAGTGCGTTGTATTTGTACACCGTAAATCACGTTTCTAATAATATAAATGTACCTCGCGTTACCGTCACCCTCTTTAGACGTAATACGAAAGTAATATCTAAATTAATAAAAAGCACAACTTTTTAAGGTCACCCTACGAAAACAGTTTTCAAAATTAAAAAGAAAAACGCATTATCAGCCGTTTGCTGTTACGTCAGACTTACTGAAATAGAAATAAAAAAAAAACCGTACATCAAATCCATCGTATACCCATGTTAAAACAAGTAATTAACAATTCCCATACAAATATAAATAACATAATAATAAAATAGCAGGAGAATTATTATCAAATAAATATCTATCAAATTTCTATACATTTACAGCGACAAGAATGAAAATCTATACCCAAAGCTTCCAGCTACCTATAGTCCAATACATTATACCATTTTTTTCTACCTCAAGCAAACGCACAGTGTACACACTTTGTATGCGTTCCCCGACCGTCGACGGGGGTTGGTCTTACAAAGGGTGGTCGGTGGTGATAGCAGCCGCAGGACACGCAAAAGTCAAGTTAGCCCGAGGGTGCTGAACTATGTGACCATCAGTGGAACATACACGTCTCTACGTCATACATCTATAGGTATACTGCATGCGTACAACTGCATACAGATGTGCACTTTAAGCACGTGTGGATGCAGTTTGTTATTAGTGCAATGCACGGGATGTGCACTGCGCGCAATCGACCAGCAGACCTTAGTTAGTAACTGTATCGAGAATTCTTTGCGTGCTGAGCACTGGTATTTACATATTTCGTGGCTGCGCACGCAGAAAACAGAAAACTTTGATACGAACTGTACTTAGATGATTCTTCCTCCTTTATTACGTATAAATAAATAATTTATTTTGTTTCTTCCGCCTAAATTATTGTTTTTGCACTGACAATTATGTATCAGCAGTGAGAAAGAATTGGACGAGGATATAATTAGAGTCCATGAAGACGAGTGGCGGGATTTTTGAAAATGTCACTAGGACCTAGGGAACTTTTCGGTCTTTGATTTAGTACGAGGCTCTCCCGCTCCTACAGTCTGGCATCTTTATACATAAGTTTATACTCTACCTCAGGAACCAGGAATTTTCGGTAACGCATCCCGGGGCTTTTACGTCCCAATAATTTTGACTCGTTGTATTTTCGTAACCGCTCGGGTTTCCAGGATTCTCCCATGAAAGTAAAAATAAAGCGCGATCATGGTAACACGGGCGAAGGAGTCGATACCAAAATCGCTTTTTCCTCCTTTTTTTTGTCCTAACAACCCTTGCTAACCCCACTTTATTAGGGTAGTAAAGCGTTAATCCCTCTAGGAGCCTCAGAGATAGACTTCTCCTTAGCTAAACGTCCCGTTGCGTCACTGAACATCCCTCTTATACAAGACGTAGGTATAACCCGCACCAATTATCTGTTTATCGAAAATACAAAAAGACCAATGTTTTATCTGTTATCTATAACATAGCTACTTCCGGCTCGGAGTGTCAGTTCCTGGAAACGGTTGGTTTTTCTTTTTAACGCTTTCGTCGCTTCTTGCGTTCGTTGGTAAATTCAAATTTTTCGAATTCTCCCGGGCTTTTCTTTTACCGGCGAAACGCAGCCGCTCTTTGGTAAAAGAAACGGATTAGGATGGCTTATGGTGATACTCGTATCTACGAATCTCAATCAAGTCTCGACTACCGTGAAAAGCATCGCAGCAAGTGACAAGAGCTCTACGAAGAGTATCAACCTATTTATAACACCCTGTAGTAATATACGTCGGTCCAACGAGTCCTACATCCCCTGTTTGTTATACCCGCGGCTAAGTAACACGATATTGTCGGAGTATTTTCGTGAGGCTTTCTTTCTTAACGCCGGCTTCAAGGAATCCGGAAAAACCAGGCTTTTCGACTTTTCCATCTTGGACCAAAGTTCATCTCTTTTATCTGCATAACGATCCGACAAAATGCATTAGTGTCTGCCCCGAAGACCGTCGGGACGTAAATACAATTTTTTACTGCGTCCTCGGAGAAATTCAAAAAGCGATACAAATATTTTTCGATCTTTCAAACCGCCGACAAAGTTACTATGAAATTCATCCATCTTGTAAAGCGCGGGACTGAAAATCTTTTCAAAAGCCGATCCCATTTCTTTTTCTAGTATTCCTCAAATCTGTCGTTAAGGACAAATCTTTATTGAAGGTTCTTCAGACATTTTGAGCTCAAGCGTCTTTTTTGTCATCAACTTTTTGTTATTGTCGCACACAAAACCAAGACTGGTGCACTCGGCAAGATTAGGCGCAGGAGAACGCGAGAATCTCTAATGGCCATAGAGACCCAAGAGATCGTTATACCTGGAAACCCTATTACACATCAAGTTACAATTCCCGAAAACATAGATAGCCGTGAATACGATACGCGCAGCCTTACAAAGGTCCCCATACGCCGAAAACCTTTCATTTCACCCCAGTACAAAGATCCCCATGGACTTCGCATTCAAGTTTTCTATGGGGGGTGTTCAACAGTATCCACCATATCAGCCTCGCTCGTTACGGAACTAGAAGTACAACGAAGGCAGTACCCATTTTATCGAATTATTCGATACTTTTCAAAATACCTCAACTAACCCCATAATCGTGACAATTGAAAAAAAAACTTCAGTCAACCTCAACCCTCGTTCAAAGACAAACGCACGCGACAGACTAATTTACCAGCTGATAGTAAAATCTATGGGAAGTCAAGTGCGCATAGTAGTTGAAAGGGATGCGTGTCACTCTTTAAGAGCTCTAGGAAGTAGCAGGCACAGTACCTAAGAGCATAGAACGAGCATGGAACGAGCATAAATAGCGTATAAGGGAGAATAGGTAAGATACTATTGTTTAAGGTCTCTAAGGTACACAGTAGGGTACAGTCACCGTAGCAAACAGTCCCACGAAGTTTCAATTATTCTTTTGGCCTGTGCCGCCTGAATCCCCTAGGAAGAAACATTAGTCTCGTGAGGTGCAGAAGGCACTGCACTGTCAAGAGCATAAATTACAGATTGTGACACCTGCATGCATTCACCCCATGTAAATAACAAGAAGGAACACACAAGCAACCCCACCCTGAAACACCCTCTATCCTCCTTGGATAGATATAGCTATACGCGTACAGTAGGTATAGGCCTTCTAATTCTCTCCCACTCCTTATCTATCTTCGATTTTTTTTATTTTACCTTCTTGTATACACGTATATACAAGTTCTTGTCGAGAGTACGCCTTCTTAGCCAAAGTCTAAAATAACTTTGCTATTTTTAGGAAACCTTTGATAGTACGCACGAAATCTCCTTCGTTTGACACACACCAATCGTACGTGGGAATAAGTGGGGGTCTAAGTGGCCTCCGCACTCGGATACCACCAATTCCGTAATAGACAGTGAAGTTTTCTTGTTTTCGAGTGGGCGTAACAAGAGTTTTCTTTTTATTTTTTTTCCCCCATTTTTTGGCTGCGCCTTCGATTTTCTTTTCGACCAAGAAACGCCCAGTCGCTGTAAGCCTTGGGGGAATTTCCAGAAAATTGTATGAAAAAATTAACTTTTCCAGGAATCCGCTCTTTTTCGCGAATTCTCATTGGCTAATTTATATTTGCTTTTTCTTTCGCATACGACAGTCCATTTCGAAGTTTCGTGGAATTTAAGCAGTCTGATCTAGGTACCGTGTAATTTCTCCTTTGTTTGATAGAAGAATGAAGTACAGTGTAAAAAAAAGAAATTCTTGTTTTTCCATCTTTAGCATTTTTGTTGCCCCTCTCTCTCTCTCTTTGCTCTCTTAAGTGACTAACGAGTATCGATAAGAGACTCGGCGGCACCTTTGCCTTCCGTAATAACAATGACGTTACGAGATTTATATTAATTACTGCGTCCTACCACCCTGCTTGTAATAAATAACCATACCCTCCCTTCTCCTCCCCCTTCTCACCCTAAACTATGTACGGGCGCGCTGTGCTACTTGCATATGTACGCAGGACTGAAAATACTTCGAGAGCCGTGAGGGCGAGGGGGTCGGAGAGGGGGGGAGGGGGGAAAAAAATAAAAATAAAATATACGTTCCCAAAAGTCCATCAAATCCACTTTGTATTTCCCGGAATAGCTCTTAAGAGTCATTCTTATTAAACGTATTGTTACGTAAAAGACAAATATTTATGATTTTTATTTTTTTTCTACTTTTTCCCCTCTTTTCTCTATATACGTGCGCGAGTATACGATATCCATCTTCATCTGGTCAGAGGGTCTCCTGTTTACTGTGCAAGTGCACTAATAGCTCGAGTTTACACTAATTACCAGGCAATATACAAGCAAGGTAGTAGAACCAGCAGGAAGCCCATTATGCCGGTAAAGCCGGAGTAATTACAAGAATTGCGGAAGACACGGAAAGACTGAGTATCCCGTACGTGCAGACTAGAGGAATTAAGAAAAGACTAATTTAAACGACCGTGAAAAAAGAAATATACAAATTACATTCGATTCATTTGTCAACCGACACACAAAATGGGCGGATTTACTAAGAATCCCAATTTCAATTAGGCTCACGCCAAATTGTCGAATTCCGTATTGATTTCCTCGATGGCACCTCGCCATTTTTAATGCCTCTAAGTAAGTGGTAGGTGTTACGCACGCATACAAAAAACTTTCGCTTTGAAGCTTCGACAAAAAATACAAACTTTACTGCGACCAAAGAAAAGTACGAGAGATAAAAAAATCAAACACGACTTCACGGATATAGATATATACAATGTGTATATATGTACTGTTATCCGGTTTGCGGTTTAAGGCTACTTTCTATATATTATCCAAAACTAATTATTGTTATTATTGGACAAATACAAACGAGCTCTAACCAAAGGGAAAGAAAGGGAAAAAACAGTTTGCATTTCGATACATTTTCAAAGAGACTATTTTTTCGACCCCCCCCCTTCCTTTTGTCCCCTTGCCGCAAAACGGTTTCACTTAAGATCTCAATTTAAATCGTGAAAGATCGACAATTACTTCCAACTTGTCAAACTGACGTAAAAAAAGTGTACCGAACTCGTAACTCCCCTTTTCTATCCGTAGAGAAACGATAAAAGCGTCGCTTTCATGTCTAAAGTGGCGAAACCCACTAAAACTCCAACAAGAACATCCAGCAGACTAGGCATCCTCCACACTCGACCCCATAAGCCTACAGCAGCGTTAAGCTCTTAGACTAGTTACTTTCCTTACTTTCACTCCTTTCTCTCGCGTCGGTTACTTCTTAACATCCAACCCTTTAAAACCCCCGGTTACTACCAGCCTAACCTAACCTAAGAACGGCGAAAGACTGATCATAAAATTTCAGATCACCCCAATAGAGATAATTGCTCCGGAACTGTACTACCCGAGTCGTTAAATCCTTAAAACCATATACAGGGTGTTTCAAGGGTTGACAAAAAAGAATAACGTAAAGATATATTTAATAAATTTTACCTCACAAGTTCGGACCCGACAACCGTCTTACGGTTGCTGACTTGACTTGAAAATTCTGTCAGTTAAGCTCCTTCCGGTGGTTCGTATGTCTTTTTCCGTCGCGCGAGTGATAAGCGCACGCGTATTATTGATAAGAATATACAAATTCTTATTGTCGTATCAGCTGTACGTTACGAAAAAGGTAATTGAGTTAAACCAGAGATTCTTGGCAATGGCGATAAGTTTGCCTAGAGGCCGCGAAGTCTTTGCGTACCTAACCTCAACGCCATCTCCTGGGGGAGTTTTAGTGGCAATAAGGTGCCGAGCGTTTAATCAGAGCCACGGTAAACACGGCACACTTTTCAAGCTATACGACTCCATAGGCTCAAGGCTCCTTTCCATGCGGGCCTGTAATGGTGGCGGAGACCCTTCGCTATACTTTTTTAGGTTAGGTTGGCTACAGTCAAACTTTGTCAATTCGGTCCAATGCACTTTTGAATATTACGTACGAACGATATGCAATTTTTCGAGGGAATAAATTCCATTCTCAAAATTGCCACGGTTATCTACGCCGGTAGCAAAGTCGTGGAGGCATCGTCGTCATTTGAATATTTCATGACTGTAAAAGTTACTCGTGCTTTTTAACCGTTACTGTACCCTTGGTTTAGCGAGGGCTCTCTAAGGGATGATTCTAAAATTCTACGAGATAGTGAATGCTCTTGGTATTTTTCATTCATGATACCACGTTTCCGGGAAAAACGTACGAGTAAGACGAGTACGTGAGGAAACTATGTATTTAATGGAATTTTGAAATGTTTACCAATTTTTTGAAGATTCTTTCAGCGTCCATATTGATACTTCCAAGCGGTACTTTAAAGTCGATGTATACTTCGTAAATGATTCGAAAAAACTGGCAAGATTCCAGATAATAATAATACGAGGTATTCCCGTAGGCAATTCTGGGTAATGTAAAATCCAATGTGGCCAGAATAGTATTGATTTTCAATACCGATAAATTCACGTAAGCTACCCTTAACAATTATCCCATAAAACGACAGAACCGTTCAATCACCATAAAAATAAATAGAATCGACTAATGATCCCGGAGATCAAAACCCGGAAAATAAATAAATAAAAAAAAGTCGAAACCAGAAATTCATCGATTCTCTGATAAACACGAAATCTTTGTTCAACCCCATTTTTAAAAATTCCACAATTTTTACGGTCATCGTCATCCTAACGTCATCCAGATTTCTAACGATATTTCATACACACACCCCCTCATCACCCCTCTCAGTACGTAACAAGCGAAGCGTTAAATGTTCGATTTGAAAAATTTCCATAAGCATAGGCGTCGCTAGATTACACGCATCCCATTGTAACCATTACATAACTCCCCTATACCAGTCGGCAATACCAAAGTGGTGCGAGTTCCAATGAGGGGCGGAAAGGTATATCGGGGGTGGTATGGTTACATTATAAAGTGGTGGCGTGTTGACAGACAAGGGTAACCCCCAGTATATCCCATGGCGTGTATAGCCCCGTTCGCAGGTTATGTTTGCCCAGTATATGGTACGTGGACGCCCGGCGTCGCGGATGTCGCATGAAAGTGACACAGTCAACAGGGTGTATAAAGTCAGGCGTTGGCTAATTTCATAGTGAGTTGTTCGCAATGTAACCAAGTTTGTGTACGGGGTCCACGCAAAGTATTAAAAAAAAATTTCCGTTTCCATAGGTAAAAAAGCATCAACCAACCTTACGGTACTACACTCTACTCTTGCATAACCTCAAACATCAGATATACCTATAAGGGTAGCTACCCCTACTACTCCGTAACACATGAAACTTTTCTACAGACTTTAATAACCCGCTAAATATTAAGTCAACGGACAAACCCCTCTTACCCCATAACACAAAGGGTGGTTAATGTTTGGTTACCGAGCTGAATCAATTTTCATCCCCTCTCATCCCCTGCAAGACCATAGACTACCTACCTGTTATTTCGGACTATTTGCCTGACGCCGTAAGATTTATTCGACTCTTGGGAAATAAGAATTGTCGCGTGCACGAGTCTCGTGTGAAAACGTGAAAATTTTTTTTAGTTAATCAGTAAACCAGGAACCATGTTTATCCTTTGTATCATGGCTGTAGCGCACGTATGGTATGTACGGGGTTACGTATGTAAAAGTGTACGAGGGTGCAGGATAAATTCGTGCGTTAATTCTACGGGATCGGGGAGGGTGGGGTTGGGGGGATGATGATTGGGGGAGTGGAAGAGTTTCTTGATTTCCGGTAGGGTCTTTCAAATGGGAGGTGTGCTTAGGTATTCAGGCGTATGGAAACTCATGGAAACGGATCGTTTCCGTATAGGGGGAAGCGTACGGCTACATCAGGAGACACACAAGTGGCAGACGTGGACGAATAACGATCAAATTAATGCTCTATTATGAAACATGTGTCACGCGGCGCCGGCAACAAGGTGAGCTGGATTATTGTCTCGTGCGACAGTAATCATCTGGAGAAATGGGAGGATTGTATAGGATGAGATATTTGTCCGAACGAGGGATTACGTCTTATATATATATATATGGATCTATTTTATTTGTAATCAGCAGACCGAGACGACAGAATTAGAATTAGAATGTGACGTATAACCTTAAATATTGTAATTTTTGTCACACGAAAATTCAGATAGTCAGTATGGACATTTTTCTTTTCGAGAAATTGCTTTTTACTTGATTAGAAAAAAGAAGAAAATGAAATTTTGTTTATTTCCCCTTCCGCCAAGAGTTAACTATCGTGCTTTTTTTTGTTTTTGTCGTACAAGCGAATTGCCACACGAATTTGCGGAGTCGCTTGATTGCATTTTGACGTGTGTCGTATACCCTACGTTGCTTATTAAAATTCATGGAAATTTTAATTGTACGAATTTACATTCGACATTTTCTCATTCGACGTTCCGTATATGCGTATCTGTCGCGTACCTATCTTTCATCGACGGAGTGACGTAAAACGGGCGATCGATCATGTCAAAAATTTCTGTATACATATACCAAACGTAGGTTCTTATTTAAAAAACAAGTATCGCGTCGATAAGTATCGTTGTGTTATCAGAACGCGAGAAAGAAACGAAGTTGAGAAGTTCCTGTGAATAATTTTTATATAGATTGTACCACGCCTCGCGCTTGAATTTCTTCGATTTATTTTATCCATGCAAAGTTACGCGTATAGCCAGCCACAGTATTTTTTCATTGACCAGATATTACGGCATCGTTACTGTTAGTTTCAACTACGGCCTGGAACGCGAACGGAAGTAAAGTTGTTTAATTAGCGAGCAGAGAACAGAAGCCAGCCTTATTATCACGCTCATCGTGTGCAATATATTATATGTACTCGGTAGCCATAGCTCCCAGTATTTAGGTTATGGGGTGTGGCGAATGGCCCATGGGACCGTCAACTGGAGATCCACCTACATTTCAACTAGTGTACAATTCTATTACGAACACTTCTCGTGAGATTAAATGTACTCTTTATTACGACTCATTAGGTACACACCTTGCGTAACTACACGGGAAACAGCGCTACGTGCGGATACAAACCTTTTTTAAAAAAAGGCGCCAAATTCAAATCTTATTGGAAGTCAAAACCGTGAGAATATACATAAAATTATGTTTGGATTGAACCCACGGAGTACAGTGACAAATTGTAATCCTGTAATGGACACCATCAAAATTGTTAACAGTTACCTTTTTCTCTTCATAAAATTTTTTTACGACTTTATTACGCACTAAAAAAATTACTCCTTGCAGCGTGACACGGTAGTGATATTACGAGTCGTATAACGGTACATGACTTCCTCGCAAATTTTATTGGCATGCGTATCCCAACCTAGTTTAATTTTCACGAAATTTTACTCGCTCTCAAAACAGTCAGTATCATTTCCGGAAATTAAACATATCCGAATATTATACACCGCGCGATATCAGGGCTTTGCCAAAGTTCAACAATAGTTGAGAATAGACTAGGAAAACAGAGTCGGTAACAAAATTTGAAATACCTCGAAAATCTACTGTATCAGCCGTACTCCAGTTTTCAGCATCAGGACATTGAAATACGGGTGCATTTAAACGTAACCTAGTCGCATTCAGTCTGCTAGACGCGCGCGACAATGGCCGCCAGTCTGTTGACACATAGAAACTTACGAAGTACGTCTGTACGTTCTAGGTGAACAGTTAAGAGATGTCCAGCGATAATGCGATAACTGCTGGAAATAAAGTGACCAAGGTATCTGACGAAATATTACATAACCGAGCAACCATGAGCGAGCAAGCCGTAAGTAAACTAAACAAAAATGACTTCTACGGAGGATACGTTAGTCGAGGTTAAGGCCAGGGACTTGCATGCTCCGTGGTAATAAGCTTGCGTCGATTTTACCTTCCCTTACTGCTCACTGCTATACCTTTCTCCATTTCCCTTTCTACCGTAATTTCTCTCAGTCTCTTGCAGCTAGTAAACACAAAGCCTGCTAATCAATATCTACCTACCGTCAACGTTATACCTACCTAACTGCCTCCCTTCTATCCTCCGTCTGATCTATCCTTCCCGTTGCAGCCTGAAATTCGACCTGTCCAGGATGCATTTTCTGCTGCATAATGCCCCGCGAAAAATCGATAGTCTCGACACTCTATGGCAACGTTACCTACCAGGTAGGCGTATGGCTGAGCGTGCCGTATATAGAGTAGGTATAATCATATGTACGTTAGGTATAAAAAGGGGATATCTTTCGATTGCAAATCAACGTTCAAACTTTTAATGATATATATATATTCATAGCTTATCGCATTAGCAAGCAGTTCTAAAGTAAGGAATGATGGTTCAGGTACATTGTTTCAATTTTTAATCATTCGCATAAACAGTGTATCGATAAATGCTAAGTGCAGCGATAAGAATCTAGAGAAAGCCCACAGGTGGAGGATCGAATTTCGCTGAAAGTGGCTGAGAAAAATTCATCGAATTTATCGATTATCCACGGCGACACTTATCACGTTAATTGCGGGTATCGCGTTATGCTTTTCATGGAAACTCGTCTCACTTTTCTTCCACCGCATACTTTCCAGTTTACGACTGCCGTGTCCTGATAACGAAGTAATCAAATTCTTTAATCATTTAATCTATGCAATTATTCCATACATTAAATTTCAATGCATTAACGACACCTCGTGAGAAATGACAAAGGAGAAAAATTATTCGTAATTTAAGTTCAGTGACACCAGCCAATCACCAAACAACATTTCACATCCTGACATATGACATCGGCGTACACCATGGTCGTCCCGCCACACCATATACATATAACACGGCAATGCCATTGCGCAGCCGTATCATATTATCCTATAAATAACGCGGTTAATTGGCCGCTTATATTTAGAGACCTTCGAAGCTTCGTTACGAGAATCAGGCATGTTACTTAATTGCAGATATTAAGATTACCGTCATGAAAAATTATCCCGTGCCATGGATTTCACTAACTGATCTTACGCTTGCATCACTCGTCCATATCTATATATTGTACACGTAAGGAGAATATACAATGCGCGACACTATTGGCAACGCTTATATACGTACGTATCCCTATAGCAGTAGTCTTTATCGTAGAATAAGAAAAATTTATTTTAGTCAACGACGCCGACGCCTTCGATAATCACCTATACCGCACTGCCGCCGACGCCGACGCTTATTAATTATTTATGAGCATCGTCACCGAGGCCTAGCTGTCCCGATGATATACATGCGGGTGGGAAAAGTCACGGGACCTCATCGTTAAGGCCACTTTGGAATTGATACTTCCGACGTTTTTGGTTTAAACCAAAAAAAAATTGTTTCCGCAATCATAGCTTCCTTTACTTTGATTTACATTTTTTTTTTTCAGATACGCTGATTACACTGGTTTCGAATTCAGACGGGTTACCGCGTTTAATTGGAATTAATGCCATTCGTTGGAAACCCTAGGGACTTTTACGTTCTACCTGCGTATGGTAACCAGACCGAGGATGTTCCGATGGGATATGGGGAATTCCAAAACGTACGGCGCACGTAATTGCACAACGTTTCAAGAGGCATTTGGGAGAAGTAAAATGGCGGTTAAACGGAAACTTCAGTATTCCACATGAAGTATATATGTATGTATACGGACAGTGAAATTATCCCGTTTACGGAAACGCTCAGTACTTTATTCCGGTAATAAAGAAATATCCGCTAAAAAAAGGGAAAGATACTGAATGAAAAATAATGAAAAAGTCGATCGCGTCCGATCATGCGAAAAGACGGTTCTATTACTTTATTCTATTTGCAGACATATCTTTCTACGCTGTTCGATTATCCGAAACTCGTGATAGGATCGCGTATCCCACATTGGGATAGGCTTGCCGACCTGCGGGTAACATTTGCGACGACATCCTAAATCAATGTCTCTATTGGTGATAGCTTATCAGCCATGGATATCATGCAACCTTGTGCCTTTTTGATCGTCCGTGATCGATCTTCTCGTTCATTGGTTACAGTTGAGGTTAATGATTCCACAGTCATTCCTTATAAAAAAAAAATTTCAATAAATTGCAATTTATTGATTCCACGTGAACTTTCGATACTGCTCTATACAAATACGATAACAGACTCTTTATGACGTCACAATTAAATTCTTATCACGTTCTCATCCTTACCACCCTATGGATGCTCTCCTCGTACAGTATCGATTCTAATTGCACCCTATCAGAGAACTCTACGTATTTCCGATCCAAGTAACACGCTTTAAAGCGACACCATTTTCTTTTCCAGTGCATTCTGCGCAATCAAGGTTATTTACTCAGGTTGGTAGACCTGCTTTATTGCGGGGTTGACGAACTCCTCGTTTTCGACATTTGTTACCCGGCGAACCCGTCTCCGGGCTGTAATAAAGTCTGGCTAGTCTCGCGAGCCAAGACTTTATCTACTACGTATGTAATTGACAGGCACGCGTGGACGAGGAAAAGAGTAACAAGTTTTTACTATTTGTTTATTGTTCGACGACTGTCTAAACCGTGAGGCTCGTTCGCGCCAGCGTCAATCGCTTAAGTCGGGAAGACGAATGTGAAGCAGAGAAAATAAAGAGAGAAACCTCAAGAGGGAGTTAACATTGAATCAATTCAATCGTTAGACTGACTTGTCACAGGAATTTTCAATTATTATTACCGTGCAATGATTTCATTAATTCGTTAAACAAAACCAAACAAAACGTACCGCTGTATCATCTTGCAAGTAATTCAGAAGTTATGGTCGTTCAAAGTTACGGCCATAGAACTGTCAATTCGAGAAAGGGCATCTTATCATTGATTTCGGTTAACGGTACGTCTGTCTCTCTCATACGCACGTAAACCCCCATAAGTCCGTCTCTCTCGCACTGGCAGCGGGTATAGGGAAATCGAAAAATCTTAAGCCCTGCGGATCTTTTCTGATGCACAACCTTTCGGTATGGCTCTGCGCGTGGGTGTCGCACATATTTCGTGCTCTTGCGCAATTTTCAAATGGATCTTCACTGTTACCCGTGTAATATACAAATGATGTCACGTTAACGCGACTATCTTAGGATTCCAAATGGAGAAGCATTGTACAAAGTCCGCGGCAACGTGTTCGTATATCGTTGTCCATTAACGAAAACAAGATGGTGACGAAAGCGCGAAAGAAGTTTGAGGAAATATTTACGATCCAGAAGTCACTCTTATCTTTGTTCGGCTTATTGAGTTTCAATAGTCAGCGATAAGTAATGCGTCTAATCAACGGGAAATTCTATTGTTTTAGTCAAAATTAAAAATTCTATTTCGTAAAAATCACATGTGTGACTATACACACATGTATTAGTACAATAACACGCAGGAGGCAACGAGTGATCCCAATTCTTTGCTTGGACTGTTTCACGAAAAATTACATCCATATTCATCGTAAATGAAGTAAACGATAACGAAAAATACCTGCGGGAAAACGAACGATTCGCGGCTCGAAGCGGCTATAGAGTTTCTCTCTTTGACGTCACGCCCGAGAATAAACAAGCTCCGGTATACTAATAGAGAAATCAATATTAAATTCGCAGCTATTTTTCCTAAGCTCATGCACCGACCTCTCTAATGGCTATGGCGTGACTTAAGCAATAAGACGTTCGTGGCTTCAGCACCCTCCAAAAAGCAAGGGAGAGTAGGTAAAACGATGTATCCTACGAAAGGGCGGGGGGAAGGGATAGATACCTCTCCCCTTGTCAACTCACCAAACCACCCCCTTGAACTAGTTTCATAAAAATCAACCGAACCGAAGTTAAAGATGACTGAGAAGCCAGCGGCAGGCGGTCCCACGTGCGTAATCATGGGTCATTTGCAAAAATCATTCGCCAAATCGTAGATAATTCTTGAATGGCGGCAGATGAGAATTCACCATAATTTCCATGGGACCGCGGCTTACCCCATTCACGAGCCTATCAACGTGACGTTGCGAGTAGATTAAAAATTTTGCGTGGGAATAAATAAAAGAAAAAAGAGGGGAAAAAAATGGCTACGCTCTAAGGACTGAATCGCAAATATAGAAATTTATGATCGGTCATAGAAATCAGACATGTCGATTTCGTCCTGAGTTATTGATTTGTCATGCTGCTATGTATATACATATATTGATACATTCCTAAAGTCTTTTGACGCAGACCTGAACGTATTGATAACATTAGTACCCCAAGTATCCTAACCTAACATTGAATAGAACATTATCTGCAGCTCCTAGCCATGGTAAGTCCATTGTTTTAAGGGGGCCCGTTACGTTTGTTCTGGACCGCGACGAACAATACGCGAAGACGATGTAAATATTTTGAAAAAAAAAAGAATTATTTCACGTACAAAATACGAAATTTCGAATTTGCTTCTTCTAAATGGCAAAATGTGGCTTGACAAATTGGCACCTTCTGCACCGTATGGTGGCGTGTATAATACGTATTGGTAGCGCAGCATACGTACATCTGTCTTTCGGGGTATTAATACTGGAGGGAATAAAGACTTAATCCTTCTGATAAACTTCTAACCCTCTTAACAGGACTCCATACTGTATATCGTCCAATTACCAATCGAATCCATGGTGTGCCCAAGTTTCATGGGGTTGGCTTCTAGATGTTTATTGGAATATCGTGGCGATTTAGTACCTTAGGCGTGGGTAGTAATACGTATAGATATATAGATATACCATGCATATAGACACTTCTCGTGGAAATGATAAGAGAAATAAAAGCAAAGGGTTTATGCCTATTGTTCCGGCAGGCCTAAGGGTGATTCTTGTTTGCTATTCATTTCTTTAGAAAACAAATAAACTTCTATGACGAATCAATTTGCTGTGTCCAAAAAGAGAAAATAGAAAATGGTATAACAAAATAAATACAATCTGCTCTGTACAACCGAACGACATTAAATATCGATAAATCAAAAATCCAATGAATTTTGCTGATGGGTTCAATAGGGAAAATTCAAAATTGCTAATCAACGTATCTCCCTCCATTTCAACTAGATTTCACGATCAGTTATACTTTCTTCAGATATTGTCAATTGATCTGTTCGTTATTAGGAGTCTGATCAAATTTGGCATCAGCTTCCATCAACACTGAATTAGTACGGATTATAAACGAAATGCGATGCGACGTAAAAAAATTTTCAAAATGAAGTCCTAAATCATCATCAAATATCAATACGTTACAGTTTAACTAATCTTTGGTCTCTAGAAGTTTTACTACAAGTACACTGGTGCGGATTGCTTGAATAAAATTTTATAAAAAATCTAATTAATCAAAACCATACGGTAGATTTATCAGGAGAAAATATCAAACCGTTACCCAGAGTCCATTTATGCTACTACGAAAATTCCTCTAACATTATGTACGAGTGTGATTTCTATTATTACCTGCAACTAGTATTCCGCGAAGGTGACCTGCCCGATTGCGGTTTAACGTTAGTGCGACGCAATTAACTCCCAAGGCAATTAACACCCGTCGCAGACTTAACATACAATGCCAGAAGGGGGGACCCCAAATTCGAAATTATAATTACTTCATTTTTGGCAAGTATCCGGTAAACAGGCTGTCATCGCTTTGACTTACAAATGAGCTTTTCTTGCTGTCCCCACTAAATCCCTAATAATATTGTACCTCATAGTTGTTTACGGCTGTTACTGTACTCTTGCACTTGCGTAGTCGCCATAATAATTCTCATTAGCGAGCGATAACGATGTTTGGACTATAGTAAAATTGCACGAGTAGCGAGGGAACCTGTCGCCCAAAAATTTTCAAACTTTCGAAAGCGTCAATATATATATATTCGATACGCAATTTTACTATAGTTAACCGAGGCTATATTTTTATCATAATTAATAAAATAATTTATTTATTTCAAAATTCTCTCACCGGTCGTCAATGTTGTCAACAGCAACAGCAATGCCGAAGGATGTCCAAGCTGTGTACCAATCCCCATACTGTTGGATTTTGCGTGCTTTACGGCAACTAATCACCAAAAGTCACTGAACTCTCATAGTCATTAATGTTGACAACCGATTTCTTTTTTTTTCGCCTCAATTCACGGAAATCGCTCGATCGCACAACCAATGGGATCCTCTCCACCTTTCCATGCCGAAAACTGTGAAAGAGATTAACGATCGATGGAAATTATCGATTTAAATAATTAAATACACTGCCGTGAGAAACTAATCGACGATTGGAAGAATAAAAGGATTTATTCTCGGTACCACCCCCTTCCCCTCCCTATTCTTCTTGTTAATTGTTTTGAATATCTTGCGGACGATGCAAATGAAAAAAAATTGTCATTAATCAATGACGAAAACACTGCGTGTCTTCGCTGACTTTTCCCATCGTGACTAAAACTCGGGATATAATTAAAAATCATGTGTTTTATTGTTGCTTGATTGGTTATCGATTTTATCATACTACGAACAATGTTAAAACTTTAATTCCTTCCTGTTTTAGGTATAGTGTTTATGTACTGTAAAAATGTATTTCAGGTAACCCCTTGTTAGATAATACAATAGAACAAATGTGTATAATTAGATACAGAATCTAATAATAATAATAATAACAACTAGTGAATTTCTAGTAGAATCTTTTATTAGAAAGATTATTAATGATGGCAGTAGGTACACGTGGTGGAAGTTGTCATTAATGACGTGACAGGTTAGTAATAAGATATCCGAAAAAAAATGTTTCCAAAATATACCTACATATGACGTAAGAGTCATTGGCACATATAACAATAAAATTAAAAGATGTTAAAAAAAGAATGATGCGAAGTACGGGAAACAAATTTTTGTTTTTCTTCCAATTATCAAAATAGTAAGAAACTCGAAATCCGTACCGGAATTTATAATGAAAGATTTAACGATTTGTTATTATTATTGCAATTGTTGTTATAAAACGTAAATGCATCGGAGCGCAAGTTACCGGAGCGAAAGAAAGACGCGCACACGGGTCGGGCGTCGTGACGCTGCGGCGTGACGGCCGATACTAACCGTCGACGGCTCAGCCGGCGTTATCAGACAATTTTCCATGGTTGCGCACGCGCCATAAGGAGTCATGGGCTCCCATGAGATTCCCTTATGGGTAGTTTGGGATTAGGCGCGCCCCTTCTACTGCCTCATGAGAACGCGTTAATTGGGGGTGAAAGTCTGTCGAGCAGAAATTAGAAGCTACAGACAAATTTGGCCGGTAACGCGATATTTCTTGGTTAGGGGGGGTGGGGGTAGTAGTTATTTACAATTTAAGATGAATCCTCATCGACGAAATAACTCAAAAAAAACTTCAAAAATTTATTAACACGTAACAAGTATGTCTAAACTCCAAGGGTAGTTTTCACCATATTAAAAATATACCCCCCGATATACAAAATCCTTTGTAAAGGGTTGATACAGTTTTCTGACCTGTGCCTCATTCCAAGAAGGGTGGGTATTGGTTTTCAGTCGATAGTTACGGCAGCGCCCTTTATTCTAATTGAATTAAAATATCGATCCGGAACCAACCATCAACCATGAAACCAACCCCCACCCCCATGAAGTTTCTCTAAGCCGTGTCACGAGCCGCTAAAATCAACAGTCGCAGCCGCTTTTAGATGCCACGAGTCGAGACAGCAGGACTATTTTTTATTTTCTTAGCCGCTCGAGGAAGGGTTGGCTTAAGCGAGCGGCACGTATGATTTAAGACTGGTGGTTTGACGTATTCGGCTTCCTTGCCGGTCGTGGCACCGCCATGCGCCGCGACGCCTCCCTCCCCAAGGAACGCGGTACCCTCGTCGTGCTTGCAACGTGTGCCGTCATTTATGATTTACACGTTCCTTGCTTCAAGTCTACTTAACAAAGTGCTTTCCATGCTCCTACTGCTCCTTTCCACCCTCACAGATAACAAGTCATCCCCTAGACATCCACCATCACGTACATCCCTTAATTTCCACGAAACAGGCATTGCCCCAATTTCTATTACACATTCAAATTATAAATAATACATACCACCAAAATTCTTCCATGGAAATTCTTCCAGGGGATGACACGAGTCTAAGATTACGGTCCACGAAGATCTTAGGGTATCATCCCTAATTATTTCTTCAAAAAAATGATTGATAAGGGTGAGTACACCCTGACTGTAACCATTATACCCGTTTGTTCACCTATCTAATCCTTCCCCACCCCCTCCCCCTCACCACGTGACAAAGTGCTCAGGATCAGCTTAACCTGCAGTAACCTCAAGGGGTTCAACCACGTCAAGTTATGATTTAGGAAAGCGTCTTCGTGGTTCACGCACCTCGGCGTTATTTTTACGTGCGTCCTGTTACGCCTGTACGCATTTCCCTCCCCACCCCTTTTTTACTAGCTTACATTATTATTATTCTTTCGTCATTCCTCGATCTTCATTCTTCGAGCTAATGCGTTGCTTACGTAACAGATTTCAGTGGGTTTACGTAAAAAAAACTACCCTCTATTTCACCTTTACCCATAGGAATATTGAATTCTTGGTATTTTACGGCTCTCCGTGCCAATTGAAAATTTCCTTCTTTACCGTTTGTTTTATTTTATTTTCACATAAATCACACCAGTCGTCGGCCATATTGTTTGGAGCTGAACCTGGCGATTCTTGCTGTTTTTCTTCCTGAAATGCAACTACGTAACCAGGGACTTCAATACTGCCTTTGTTCGTTGTACGAGGTATAGCCGTTCTCGTTGTTTCTTTTGAAGATGGAAGCTGGCGTAAATTTCAAAAGTGTATCGAGTTGTAAGCACTACAAAGATCCCGACGGTTTTTACGAGTGCCTTTACCATATGGTAACCAAAGCACTGTTAGGGAATCGTAGACGATTCTCGTGCCTTAAAGTTTCATTGGTAAAGTCGATGCGTCTCTTTGATGTGCATGTACGATAAAAAAAACAATATAGTACAAAAGATATAGCATATATTTCATGCATGCCGTGTTGAGTTTGCGTGGGCTTGAAAAATTACCTAGATATTATAAAAGACCGATAGGAATTGAGTGCCTAAGAAATCACGTGTCTGCAGACCCGTGAAAAAGTCATATCCTGCATATGCACGATATATTTATTATGCAATCGTTTATACACGGCGCTGGTATTGAACTGAAAAAAAAATTATGGATTTTCCGTAGAATTAACGTACGATAATTATTTCATGGAAATTGACGTTAACGAACTTAATTTTTTGACATTTAGTATTTACACTTTGCATATGTCTATTTGTATAGCATCCAGCAGTCTTATCGTGACATACAAATAAGGGCCAGGTGTTTATGCTTGATTGGCTACTCGTGTCAAATATATTGAGGACTGTCCTAATTGTGTGGAAATAGTCAAAAGATTAGACTCCCTAATGCGTGTAATCCTCTTATACAAATGGTCTTATTTCCACGTTCCCTGCTCGTCTAATACGTATTTATTTCTGTCCACGGTCACGTTCCGATCAGAAAGACAATTTCCCCTAGAAATTCCCTATGGTACACATTGTCAGTGAGGAATGGTAAATGATGGAAATTAATTAGAAACATTGTTATTACTGAATAGGAATTATGCTTAGAGAAAAATGGATGCTTGTACATTCTGAAGGCATTGATTGAACGTCTCATTGATGGGGGGGGGGGGGGATAATTTTTATGTGTATTATTTGAATTAATTTATTTTTGGGGAATATTTCTTCTCACGTAATGCTCGTGGTATTTATGATGGCGGACGAGGTTATTGCCAACACTACGACATTATCTCACGCTTTATTGGCCGTTACGATAAAACGTAATCTCCCCCCTTTGTGTGAAATTTCGTGCAGGTACCCTTAGGGTGACGAGGGGGGTGCATCCATTGCTTCGCCATCTTGCAACGTTCGACTATTGCTATAACGAGAGCCGACACGCGATCTTATAAAAAATGAATAATTCTTAATATATATCAAAGATATTCAAGGTTAATGAAAATAAATGACTTCGACAGGGTGGGACAATTTAATGCTTAGTTTATTTTCGTAAATTTCAACCCCCCCTATCGTTTCTTAACTGTTTCTTAGCCATTTACACTTTCCTGGTGCACTTTATTCTGTATAAGAAATATAGAGCGACACGTTTCAACCCCTCTGTGCACCCTTGGAGTCACGACAAAAGGTCTCTGGAATAATTTGAGGGAGGGTGCATTCGAATGTCATAGGTAACAACCTCGTAAGGGTCGAACTGGAAGCATTATGCAGGGAGTCTATATGCTCGTCCAAGAAACGTAAAAGTAATTTCGGAAAGACAGGGGTTGACCATCCCTTGAAGAATAATCGTATCCCCATCAGGAACCTTGATCTTAGTCATCCCTTTGTTCAAACCCCCCCCCCCCCCCTCCTCGCACCCGCGTACAGTCCAGCGAATTGGAATTTCCTTGAAGAATTTCTTGGGACTCGATTAGCACTTCTTAAGGGATGCTTTTAGCGGAAATCAACATGACGTTGCGTAGAGAGACTTTTAAGGTCTGTTCACAAGAAAATTTTAGTTTAAGCGTTCGATCGATCTCCTGTTCCTGGGATAATTATCACCATGGCAGACAGTGATTGGTTGATGGCCTTAAAAAAGATGCACAGTAGGGCGAAGGGATGAGGATTAATTAATTTTTGTTAACTAAAATAAGCATTCAGAAAAAAAGTACATCTAATCAAATAATCATAACGTCCTAGATATTTCCCTTGTATTTTAATTTATTTTTTTATCCATTAAAATATTCTCTGTGACAATTAATTACAAAAGCCAAGTGCAGCGTACTGCAGAATTTCTGGCCAGGTCGGCGCGATCGTTACTCGTCGTAATCCTTCGTCCAGCTAAGGGGGTGGGAATCTAAATCGTTTTGGTGGCGAGCATTAATTAGATAGATAAACTAAGATTTAACCCGTTTAATAGCACAGGTAAGAATTTACTCGAAAGCATAAAATAAAGATTTAACATTGTTGCAAAAAATGTATTAAAAAAATATAGAAGCACCGGTAGATATCTAATTTATCGACATCCTGTCCATTGGAAGTATATATGACAGTAGAAAAACAGTAATTTTCTTCCCGTACAGAACAACTCGCAATAACAATAAACTGACAGAAGACACTATGACAGTTTCGACACCAAAGGGAATGCAACCAATATCCAATAAAGAAAATTTTCGATATTGCATCAGAAACAATAATATACAGTTATATAATATACGAAGTATATAGATATACAGTGTGCAACGCGTACCAAGATTTATTATCCTCAGTTTAACTCGTCGCTCACCGCAAGTGTCCAGAGTGTCGCTAGTGTCGCAACTTTAAGAAACAAACTGGCCAGAAAACGTGTCGCGCGTAAGATATGACCAGACTGAATTATCCTGAGGGCTGTTTGTGACGTGGCAGTATTTCTACAAGTATAGTAACCAAGCAACCAACCCCGGTACAACGCATCCCTTTTTCTCATCCCCATTGGGAAAAACCCAGTGACTCAAGATTGGCGAATGGAATCCTCTCATATGATGCTGAATTCCTACTCCAGTAAGTTAACTAGAAGTGACTATATATTTTTTTAATATACGAATAAAATAAAAATTCAATAATAATGTCACTCGATTGAATTTTAATAGTTGTTAATTATGTACTAATAAACTTTTCCACCCCTATCGCCATTATTAATTGTCCCTCTGTGCAGCGAGTCATACACCCGATACTATATCAGCGATTTGCAGTCACTTTACAAACCGACGCCTGACGTCTCCTGCGAGAAATTTCGCCCACGGCGCGTCTCATTATACGGAATTAGGTGTCAGCACTGGTGAATGAAGCTGCGCGCTGTGATAAAAGTGCAGTCAGCTTGCAGCTTCCTGACTTGAAGTTTTCCAGGAAGTCAGAATAGATACATATATGTACGTCAGGTTCGATTTTTCTTTTTACTCATTTTTAATTGCTTTCCAACATTTTATACTCTTTTTTTATTCTATTTTTTTTTAATTAGCTACACCCATGACTTAAGCCCTTAATACTGTCTTTTATACATGCAAAACATTAATTTACAGATACAATCACTTTTGTTTACATTCTGACCCCTCTGCATAGCGATAACGAAAGTTGTAAAAAATATGAACAGTTATTTTTCAAGGACGCTATTCAACGCAATTCTGCCATAAGGGTCACTGGCAATGTTTAAGTAGTACGTATGCCCACGATCGATTATCAGATAAAATTGAACATTAAGCGCCACGTCGGACGTCACGGAATATCCAAAATATGATGCGTGATGGATGAAGGCTTAAGGGATGAATCCAAATCATCAAACTGTTTTGACTAATTCTGCAACATAGTAAAGATACGAGAGTGTTTGGTGTAAGTATAGTAAAGTGTATACATATATATACATACATGGGCGTCGAGACGTCAAGCGTCGAAAATCGTCTCTTACACTATACCAATGGAATCAATCACTACACCTTGCCGCACTCCTACGTTATTATGTTTTTTTCCAAAATTTTCATTGCATAATTTTACATGAGATTTCTATCATTTCCAAATCACGCGCGCACGTCATCGCGCGTACGTCACTTTCATACCGGAAAATCTTTCTGTTTGCCGAGGATATACAGGAGAGCTTTATCGCTATCAGATCAGTCTGTCAGATACACGGTTGGCGAAATATTAACACTCTTCGATTTTCAAACAGCGAATATCGCCCGGCAATTGATAAGCTGATTTGCGTCAAGGTTATTCGCGCTCAAAGTCGGGGTTGGTTGCGCGTCGGTTGCGTTATCGCTGATAAAAAGAAGAAACGGACGAATGGTGGATGTAGGATTTGAATGTATAAAAAGCGCGGGAAATTTTATGGATATTTTTTAAATGACTATGGGGGGTCCTCTTAAAGGCTTCGTCATTTTGTATTACGCCGATGTTGCATATTCATGCTAGTCATGTTTAAGCGTGTCTACATTTTCGATTGTTTGCCGGGCTCTGCACTACGTTCTTAACAACGTGCACGAACAATTCTAGGGTAAAGGACCCCAGAAGTGGCCTCGAGCAAATAAATATGTTAATTTCGGAAATACCGCATACGCTAAAACGGTCTCCCGTCCGCACGCATTATTTCGCTCGAACGTCCATGAATTATTCACGGTGTTACGGGCACTAACGATAGCTAGTAGGTTGTAGGTAATACCGGAGTACTAGACCGCACGCAGTACTATATATGTATATAAATGTATATATATATAATATAACGTGCACCAGTCTTGTACTAGGGTAGTATGCATATATAGAACGGTGGTGAAGGAGTGCAAAAATATCTCAAGATTTATCAGATTACCAGTGTTAAGATGATTTATGATGTTAAGAGGTATAGGTATGTCTATATCTGAATGTAGAGAACATTTTTTTATTTTGGAATTTGACTTTCGAATCAGTCTTTTTTTAATAATTGGGCAATGCTTTTTTATTTTTTGAAATTTTTATAGTTTCATCCTTACGGTATGGTAATGAATAAGAAAACTGTCAAAAGATACAGATATGACTGGGAGATTTCGTGGATTTAATTTTGCTAATTGAATATCTAATGACGTTATTTAATTAGCCGTAGACATTTTTCGCTAGAATGCAAAACATTAATCTCGTATACCCGTTATGCAAATTGCCATATGCGTGGAATCTTGAGAATTTTATGGGTTAATGACGTTCACTAAATTTCGATGCTCGGAGCCATTTTGCAGGATCGTAAATAACAATTACGCGGAATCTTCAAATTTTCAGCAGGGCGATCAATCATTGTCGCGAAGTTATCATCGAAGTGGACGTGGCTCGATGGGTTTTTGCACTTTTTGCCATCGAATTCTTTAAGAGTCCCTTCGTGGTTCCCATTAATCGTGGTGGCGTGTCTTGGAGAAATTTTTATCGTTACGCAAATAATTCAATAATTATTAAGAAAAAAAAAACAGAAAAAAACAGTAGCCTCGAGCAATCTCTATTTCGTTATACGTCTTTTCGTAATCTCATTAACGAAACTGTAATTCGCTATGAATCATACATTTTTAACGTGAACGCCAAGTGACCTATGACCTCCTCCTATCCAATAGTTCTATCCAAATCTACAGCGACTGGCATTTAATTATAAAAATTGTAATATTTCCTCTTAGCCCATATTGCAGGTTTCGCATCCCTCCTGGGAGGAAACGACGCCACCACTCCTCCCGGAATGTTTTCACTGGAAATTAAATTGTCGCCGCCATATTATGCCGTTCGGACACTCGCATTCTCGACCTCGGGACCAGAAGTCAGGAAATTATCTTTTATGCGAATTCATCTTCACGTACGTTTCTATTAAGGATTAAAAAAAGGATATCCCTCATAAACACTTACGACGCCCTTGTAATTTGGATGCAGATGGAGATTGGACGTTTTATAAGGTGAAACGAGTAAGTGTAGTTCCACGAAAAATACGTATGTTACCTAACTAGAGGTGTTTAACCGTGAATTTACTTGGTAAAGAGTTTTCAATGAAATTCCAAGAGAAATTCATATGAATGCGTGAGCGCAAAATATGGGGTGTGCCCTTCCGTATATATGTGGAATTAAAAAAAAAGCAACATGTGTCCGGGTTAATTACAATTAGGTGACCACGTACCCACGCACCGAGTTTAATTAAGGGGACGCTTTTTTATTTTCTCGCTAACCGTGTTTCCCCAAATTTTTTTTCTGATAGAAGCTGCTTTCTTCTCCTTCCTTCCACTTTTATCGGCATTAAGATCTCTGCGTTATTTTAGCACGTTGAAACTTTTTTGGATTAAATTCATTAGGGAGAAGGAGGAAGGGGGAAGTTGGGGTAATGCGAAGATAAACTTTCTAAACGACTGCAACCTTTTTCCCCCCTACCAGGCCCATTCAAACTTCCCGCCATACACTGTACTTATGATAGAAGTATTTCGATTGGACGGTTCCTTTTTTTTTATTGTTCTTTATTTGACGTCTTTTGTTCGACGAACATTTGTGCCATTGTCAACAAAAGTGCGCTATTGTAGACTTCGGTAATTGTTCGAAACACGACAAGGTCGTTGATAATCAACGCTAATCATCGTCTTGCGTGTAATTCCTTTCATTAGAATTTCACGTGTCGGAGACAGTGCTGTAATGCAGGCTAAAAGAAGAGCGTCGTTTGTATTACTTTAACTAATCCAACCAATTAATGAATGTATGCAATACAAGTATGATTGAATAAAGTCAAAATGTCTGAATAAGATACGAGTAAGCAATGAAATAATTTTCGCATAAATAACGTATACTAATTCGAATTTTAACATAAATTATTAATTATATAATTCCAGAAGGTATTCAAGTACAGATCCAAAAAGGTCAGATTTGATCATTACAGAGGGCAGCACAAACCGACCCACGCTATACCTACTGTCGGTCATGTAGGAAATTTGGAAGATAGGATACCGACACTAGTAATAAAAAAACATACCTTCCAAAAATTCATATAAAATCTAATTTAACGCAATCTCATAATAGACTACCATGCATTTTATTGAGCATAAATAAAATAATTCAATTGTTAAACTTTCCGTCTAGTCGGTAACACCCAACCACAATTCTACACGTTACACCCAATGGATACTAAATGTTTTACCCAGCATCAATCGATACATACACTCATCGATAATAAACTACCTCATTTTCAAGTTAGCCTTCAGATGGACCCAAGAGTACCGCTTGTCAAAGTGACCTTTGACACTGCGCCTACAGATATCTTACCGATAAAATATCTCTTAACATAATCAAGGAAGAATGCGTGAATACTGGAAATACTTTAATAACGCCATGAAACACTTTAAAAAAATAGCTTCGCTACAATTCGTATGCAATTGCATAAAATGCAATGTAAAGTAGCGAGACATCCGCACGAACGAAGAAGCAGTAAAAAAAGGAAGCCTGGCGTATCCCGTTCCAAAGTCCAGCAGCGCCAAATGGATAAAATTCTTGAAGGGAAGCGAATTGGGGTCAGTAGGTGAGAGCGCGTTGCAATAATAATAACAGTTATACATAGGGGGGGTGAGTGCACGGCTGTAATATTTCATAAGGGGTGTCCGCTGTTATATAACGAGGAAAGAAATGCGCTAGACGTCACGTTCACCCGATAAAACAGGACTACGTAGTTACGTTACATTATATAGATATATACCAAGAAGGTCCGCGCCGCCTATACGATTTCCTGGAGGTAAGAAAAAGAAAGAAATAAGGATAAAAATGAAGATCGAGAAATAAACGTATAAAGGACCGGGAAAATTCAAACGAGGTACTCACATAGCAATTTAATATCATCCCCCTGTTTCCCGACTTTATAGAACTTCCCATTAACTCGCATACCTAGCCAACCCCATAAACGAATTCTCTCACGGTCATCCTATGGGTTTCCTTAATAATACGAAATTGCATAATGTTGCATACCGGACAAACCCGTCCACTTTACTGACCAACGCATTTCGTGTGAATATCAGACCCCCTTCCCCCCTTCCTCCCCCTCCCCTATCCCATAACAATAGCTTCGTCCTGGACTGGAATAAACTTCCCCTGCTACACAGTAAGTAGCCATAGGTATGTATCCATCCTTTATGAAAATTCCCATAGTCGTTAAGTCACCATGGACTTTCTGTTAATATCATCCCCCATAATGTTTTATCTGCTACGTTTATTTGTAATAATTATTTTCAAACTAATCGAATAATCTGTCATAACCAAGGGACTGGCATTACCGTTAGACATGGGAGGAGTAACTCCTGGTGGAACTTTAAATGTTTATGCTCCGGGCGAAGGTTTGTAGATACTCCACTTTCAGGTAGCTGGAAGGTACGTACCTACTATCTATAACGTACCTACATACCTCGCAGGATGCCGAGGGTAAACTTTATGGTAAACTCGAGGCAGCCTGGAGCGAGCTAATTAACTATTGCTGTAAACAAGCCGTAATGTCCCAATCTGGTAATATAGGTATCTCACCTACTGGGTAGGTTAGGTTAGTGGATATTCTACTATGCCTGTTCACTAGTCAGACATTCGATAGCCTAATAGAAATCGGCCATTGTAGGTATGATTTTCACCTAGTAGAGATCTAGTTAACAAGGTTATACCTATAGGTATGGATATGATCCTATATGTATATAGAAATGCTAAGACGTTTGTATCTACTTATTTGCTCGGCTAATAAGATTCGTGCAGACCTAGTCCTACTTCCGGTGCTAATTAATCGGCGTAATTTTTGGCTTTTTTATTTTTTTTTTTCACCAGAGAATTATAGCACGTGGAAACGACGCCGAACGTCGTTAAGCGACGTACTAGGGTGGGGGGGACGTCCAAAGAAATGGTAATAGGCTAATAGACGTAATAGTCTGGTCTATTGTGGGTATGCACTACTGGCAATATATTTCTTGGGCACGTGCGGGCATTTTGGGTATAGAATGTCGTTGTTTATTATTGTTATTTGTATACGTCATAAAGGCAATACGTCTGTTACTATATTGCTATACTTTAGCTACCAATGCGCGTTTTACTTATTTGTGTTTCTTTTTTTTGGAAATAATGGACGCTTCGATTAGCGCGATCATGAATATTCACCGTATGATGGTAATGTTTGGTAATTCATGAATTACTTAGCAAATTGACCATTTTTTTGTTCTTTTCTTTTTTTTAATGAAAATTGGGAAATTACTTAAGCAAAGTAGATAATATTTCTTTGTACGAATTCAAAGGCTTTTCGTTCTGATCGTTCTTCAGTAAATTATTATGGATCTAATGCTTTTCTAATAATCGTTCTAGTAGCTTTACTATTGACATACAGTCTGGAGTGATAAATGAACGTTGTCATATGAGAAATGTCGCGGTGACGTAATAGATGTCTTCTTTTTTATCTTCTACAAAGCAGACATCCTCGTGTCACGCAAGGTTAAAGTAACCGACTTTGGATTAATTCGAGCATTATGAATAATCTCCTCAGTTTGCGGAGTCGTCGAATTAAGGGAGGATTTGTGTTGCAAATGCACTTGCGCCATACTGCATAAACAGGATGCACCGTAGCTACTACCCCTTGGATTACTATTCTAGAATTCACTAGGGGATGGTCGAATGGCCAGTTGTACAGATTATATATGAAATATATATAGTTTATACACGGTTTTGGCCGTATGTAAAATTTATATAAATCGCGCATGAACGTAGATGCCAAAAAACCGTGGATCGTGATAAAAATCGAATTGCAAACAAAGAGATACGATCTTGTTCGTACTTACCCCCTGCCAGTCCTTTCTATTCTTATTATCTCTTCACGCGTTAAAGCATCCCCATATTTTATCAAAGGGATACCGCAAGGTCCGCAAAAGTGGAGTCTAAGAAAAAAATATATAAAAATGACAAACGGATCTCGACGATTTCCGTCGGGATGCGAAAGGGACCTAAGGATCCCTGAAAAAAAAAAGAGAAAAAGAACCTCACGCACCGCGTAACGCATTTGCACGCAGTGAAACGTGCGGTAAACCCACAAAGCTTCTAAGGCATTTTCAAACTTTCGATATAATAAAACCGGAAATATGAGATTCGTTCCTTGCGAACGAACCGTATGGATGCTGCGATAAGGCAAAAAAATATATTTAAAAAAAATCCCACGGTCACGAACCCACGCGATTTTACCCGAGGTTACCTTTAACCATGGTAAAAAATATGTCGAGTTTCCGTCATAGAAAAATATCGTCTTGTACAGGAAAAAAAGAAAAACATTATCTACGTCATGAAAAGAATTTTCGTACCTTAGTTCACCCTTACAATTATTATCCCACGTTTACCTGACACCTTAACAGAAATCCTGAATAACCCTTAACCAGTATTAAGTGATAAGACGCAATAAGAACTAAAGTCTCATATCGCCACATACTAGAAGCGTGACTAGAAAATTTAATGTGACAGAAAAATTAACTTTATCGTCCCGCGTCCCGTAAAACATCCGATCCGTTAAATTGTCTTCTGTAGTAGCCAGGAATGTAGGTCGATAAATAGTCAGACTTGGGCAAGCGTTAAATTCCAATTTTACCCGGTCCCTATAACAGGGGTACATACGTATAATTTCCAAAAGAAAAATCTGTAACCCAAAAAGTAACGTATTTCACAATCGTACGAGTCAGAGTGCAAGACGCCCAGTAGAAATTACCGACAACTAATCAGACGATTCTAAAATTCATAAAACTCCCAGACAGTCTAATAATCTCGATCAATAAGTTATACGACTTCCTTTATCACTTTCTAGAATTCTACCCGGACGTTCTCGGAATTCTATGAGGATCTGCGAGGCGCTTGGAACAGTGGAATATCCTGGCGTGTTCCTTCATAAGATATCCAGGAAATATGATTTGGGTCATGCCCGAGCACTGTCGACTGTATTTCAGAGTTTATGAGTCTCCAGGAAAGAAGCCCCAGGCTTATGTCACCAGCTATGTAAATGTCGTCAGTATTATTGCATATATATATACACAGTGGTTACATAGAAGTCTGCTTAGGGGTTGAAGGTAAGAGGGTGGGGGATTCGTTTAATTTTCCAGGATGTCTGCACTTGATAATTAGTCCTTTATCAGATTGAGTGTGACGTCATTATATTCGTTGGATAAACAAGTTGCATACTTTATGCATCACGGTGAATTATGCAATTCTCATAATGGCGGGTTCCTTGTGAACGGACTTTAAGTTTTGTGAAAGTAGACGCGTCGGAGATGGACGATAAGTGATTTTTCAGTCTTGCGAGAAAATTAGAAATAAATATTTCTGCTGTGCTAATTAAATGTACATGGAATATTGTAATATCTGGATATTGTAAATGTCGTAATATCGCAATATTTCTGGAATATTGTTATTTCTGAATATTCTATTATTCCTGGAATATAGTAATGTCTGTTCTTACAAGAAACTGGGTAACGTCGTGACTGCTAGTAAATAAATTCAGTTTTACAATAGAGATGTCGTACGTTAATTAAAAAGTGTTTTCGCCAGGGATGAATAAATGTTTATTTTATTAACGCACTGCGAACGTGATAACGAGTAAACAGAAGGCGAAGTGTACTTATCTATGTGACGTGACGCTTTTCTTGTGAAACTAGTCAACCCATGACGGAGACACAAATATGATAAGTCTTCTCAAGTCACCTTGTGATATTCAATGGATTACCATACGGAATACGTTGACCAAAATTATTCAATCCTTTTAATAATTTTTTACGGGTCCCTATTAATTTAATTAAAAATTTCCTGAGTGATTTATAATGTATTACATTATTAAGCTAAGCTAAGCATAGATGTTGGATCGATCGAGACGAGTAATTTATATTATCAGGAAAAAGGGCGGGGGGGAATAAAAAAGTCGATATTCCTGATAACGCAATTGCAATTAATTTGAGCAATCAAAAGTTCGCGATTCGTGATTTTTTTTAAACGCAATAATCCCATTAACTATCGCAACACTTCACTTGGTTCCACCATCGACTGCGCGTCCATTCGATAACTTCGGAAAAGAGCTATTGACGGGCTTATTTTTTTTTTAATAAACAAAATGCAGCCATTTTTGAACACGGACCAAAGAATTTTACTTTTAACGTCGAAAATATTCGATAAACACGCATAGCTGCCGCTGATTACAAAAAATTTCTAGATTACAATTTTGCGTTATACTGCCCGATGCTTGTTATCAGTTCGATACTCAAAACGTGGAATAAATATTTGAAATTCAGTATAGACTCTGGCACTATGATGGGGAACAAATTGGACCATCATTGAAATTTCCATCTGCGAAACGATCAATGCACTAGACTGGGTTTATTTTCACAGTGAATTCAATGACTATAAAAATTCATATTTTTTTGCAATCATTAACATCTAACTGTAGGTCCAGCTACCCGCCACGTCCTTGTCCGTTTTTTCAGGACGATTGACAAGGCTAATGATGCTGTAGGAAAAAAGAGAAAAAGAAGAAAATAAATACCTCTGTATACATTATGCAATTTAAATGCATCTTACCAGTAAGAATGCATCCTAAAAACATAAGTGCGGGTAGGCAACCAATTTCTAAAAAAATCGGAAGCATCAGATTCCCAGTAATGGCGCCCAATCGTCCAATGGCCGTCACGTAACTTCCGGCAGTGACTCTAAAAAAAATGTTAATTGCAAAAATTTCCAATTACAAATAAATTCCATTAATTAGCTAAAAAGTGCTAATCCTCAGTGTCAGTTTATTCTTACCGCAACGTATTTGGAATGACTTTGTTATTCGATATGTTAACAGTGTTACTCGCGATTCGTGTTGTCGCTATAATAAACGCCGCCATCGTCAACATGTAGGGTACGGAAGTGCCCCAATTAATTCCAAAGCTGCTTACAGCCGCGGCGGCCAATGCCAAAACTGCAAGAACATCCAGACTGTTTTCAAGTTATCGGCGGAAGTTGACTTTTCGCTGGCGGCTTACGCAATATCGCTCTCCGTCGCGTGGGTCTGGTGGACAAGAAACCAGCAAGAATGGCGCCGAAGACAGTCGCGCTAGTGATTATAGTTGAATTCAAGAAAACAGTCGGTTCGACGTAAGTCTATAAAAATAATTAAAAAAGCAATTAATTAAAATATTAATATAATCGTCAATTATCAATTAGACGCCATTAATTATTCTAGCAGCGATTACCGCGAATTACCGGAATGCAAGTGATTGTCGAATTATCAACTGTCGCCCGATTCCCTGGCAACGTCGCTACTTGAAAACGCAGCATCTCGCACATGGTTAACATTCCACGATTGGGATTGTCGGTAACGAAGTTTCCTAACAATGCGAACAGCTGTGGTAACCATAGACGTAAAGTGTTGAATCTGCATTGATAAAATTACTTATTAATACACAATTCCGATACGTATCTTAGATTACATTGGATAGATATCAAAGTGTAAAATATGATTATCTTACTAATTCTTATCTTAATTCTCTTATAACGATTCTAATAACAGAAGTGAATCCACGAAAGAAACGTATTACCCAAGCATGCTGGAAAATTGAATGAAAAGTACTCCAGTGAAAATAAAATTGTAGGGTCCAGTGAAAAGCACTTTCGTTTCCATCCATTCTTTTTGTATTTTTCGTAAATTCCTTTTTCCCAGTGAACTTGGCTCCCCCTCCTTCTCCACGGGGAGCAATGCTTTTATCTGTCAGGAAAAAAAAGTTCCATATATATATACAGCTGTGTACAGTCACGAGACGAGACATACGTGAACACGTACGATATGTTTGGTCCAACTAAATTTTCTATCATCCAGGAAAGCAAGCAAGACTTTCTCACGTAGCCATTTTCTGTGTAAAGTACAATAAGAAACGGATAAGATGCCCGGTGTGAAATGATAAGGACGTATAAAAGAATTGTTTGTTTTTATTAGGGGGAAAAAAAAGGAAACGAAATCTATTTATAATCCGGGAAACGTTCTAGTTTATGAGTAAATTTTGTCAATTTTGCAAATTACTGGAATTATCCTCTGGGGGAGCGTCTCGTTATAGTATCTAATTAGTGGAATTATATGATATTCCATTAATTAAAGATTTATTAATTATGCGAATTACCGGAAAGGTATCAGCAGACTTTCCCGTGTTAAGTGAATATATTTTCTTGAATAATTTCAATGCCTCGTCGCTCCTTCCGTTTCTCATTAAGTGCATTGGACTTTCCGGAAGTGCGGCAATTGTCGCGAGGCCTACCACCGAAGGAAACGAGCAGATCAAAAGGAATATCCGCCATGATTTATAAACTAATTCATCCTTAATCAGAGTGAACGACCAGGACTGAGGTAGAATATAAAATGCCAGAGCTGCAAAGAGAAAAAAAAGGACCCAATGAAATATTCCAACAAAAAAAGAAATCGCAAACGAAAAATTTTACAAAATTTTTCAAATCCAACCTGGCACTATAATGTTCCCTAAACCAAAGAGAATTCCGCTCAACTTAACAAAACGTGGTTTGTGTTTGTTGCTATGAAATTCCATTAAATACGTCGTCAATACATCCAATGGACCAGTCACTCTACGATGAAAATATAAAAAATAAAATGAATCACCACTTTTTTCAAAAATCACAATCCGTACAATTTCTGCTAAAAAAATTCTTCAAATACTCACAAAAATCCAGTGACGAATTTAAGTACGATTATCAAGTAGTATGAGTGTAGCATACTAATCGTTATATTGCAGCATGCATCAACCAATAAACCATACAGAATAGGCAAACGTCCTCCCACACGATCCGTCAGGAGTTTCCACAGAAAACTGGTCGCCATCATTCCTGGAGACAGGAGTGATGAACACGGCTTAATTTACCATTCCTTACTTTGTACTCCGTCACGAGTATATACGCGTGTGACGTAATAGCATTTATAAAATACTATACCTATATAGACAATCGATACAAGAACTCCTTTACGTATAGTGGTAAGGTTAAGATCGCATTCGGCTGCAGCTAAAATAAATGCAGCATTTGCCGTATCGAATACACTACACCAAGCAGCAGGTACGGCGGCGAATAAGAGAAGGTAATTAAAAAGTCCAAAACCTTGTAAAACAAAAATCCAAAATAATATATCTTTTACGTAATTCTTAATTTTCGAAATAATTGTCAAAATTATATTTAAACACACTCTTACCGGCTGTAGACGCGACTTTTTCAAAATCAGCTGGTGCATCCTTCTGCTCGTGCACCGACGTACGTTCCGGACACTCGTTACTTCCGTTTGTGGTCGTCATTTTATTGCCTACTCGTACACGGCTTTACGGGATCTCTTTTCGAGCCTGACTGTATATCATGCCAATGAGTATAAATATATTTATTTATTATTTTTATCAACAGATCAGTCTGTTTAATTCTTTTATTATATTATTATATATCGTATATATACATATATAATAACCGGCAAAATACTCAGGACACCAGGTACTACTTTATGAGAGCGACGCGAGGGATCCAAACGTTCGAAAGAATTAACTGGATTTTCAGACTGAAATTGGTTCTTCAGTACTTCGTCTCGGTTCGCTGTACCGATAGGGCGTTTCCACGAGGAGCGACTGTCGCGTGTGTATAATTGAAAAGGCACACTGCGATCGTCTAATATATCTGCTCGAGCATGTATGTAAACCATGTGTTCTCCTCACTCGTGTCGTGGACATGAACTCGTATCGTCGATCTCGTGACGTTTTAATAAAATCGGGTCAAACGATTCAATTACAGAAATAACCTAGAAGCAGCGTTCGTACAAGTCGACTGATCGCGAATTGAATTCAGGAAAATTCAAGAAAAAAAGAATGGGGTAAATTTTTTAACAAATTTCTTGGAACCATAGCTATGCAATTTTTTCTGTAGCATATATCAGGAATCGATATATTGCGTCGATATCGTTAGGATGTAATTTTGGTATAAATAATTTTTCAATGCATTCTTCTTGCGATCTCTACTGCATTGCAATATCGATGGAGATCGTTTGGCGAATATAAATTTTGCAACTGATAGTCTGGCGCATTCTTATCGCCGGAGACGTTGTAAAAATGGGTTAAGGTTTTCATGTGACGATACGATCATGTGACGGTACGTACGTTACGAACGTACACGTGCGTACGTAATAAATCTCGACGTCATGATAAAATGTAAAATATAACAGTCAGCTAATCCTTGCGAGGAAATGTTTATTGTTGACTTTAAATTGTCTCGTTATTATTTTTTTTATTCGAAATTTTTTAACAATCAACTCTTCCTGTGGGTTTTCGTGAAAATAAATATTTTTTTTTCCGAAAATAAATTAATAAATGGTTTCTAATGAATTGATAGTCACTGTGTTAACTCAGGTGGTTTCCAGAAAAAAATGTATGATTAAAAATTACGAGGATTTCGAAAAATGAATAAAAAACATTTCTGACAGCGTACAGTCAATCTGTCGTATCCTATTTCAATTGCTTATTGAAACGTCGATATGCGCACATAAGCTGACTGTACAAAATCACGACTTGCCATCGTACGTGTCATTAAGACCGATTCACATTGAATGACGACAATAGCAGCGTTCTCTTTGATTTGTTGGAGCAGTTATAATAACGCGCTTTTATAAACGTCAATCAAATGGGTTAGCAACGAATCAATATAGAATTTACCGAGACGCTTTACTTTTAGAATCTAAATATCTCCTGATAACGTTATCAGTATCAATAAAATTTTTTGCATTTTACGACGAGGAACGCGCCTCATCAGACTCCTGCCCGGCCGAGGGGCCCCGAGCCGCCATGGGGGCTCTGCCGAGCGAAACCGAAAAGCGACGGAGAGACCCGAGCGGCTGAGGACCCAGCATTTGAGTTTGAGTAATTGGCGAGTGCCACGTGCCGGGACCAAAGAGAGAGAGAGAGAGAGAGAGAGAGAACGGGCCGAATAAAAATTTCAATGTGTGGGTTAGATCAATATTGGATCCCGTTTTGGTAGTTTATCTCATGTACGACAAATGAGACTATTCCACACCCGATATATACAGATCTTCGAGTATCCCAATTAAAAAAGTGACGTTCCATAGATCTTAGATTGATCTTTCCCGCATCAAGGACAATATAATTGTAATGAGAGATTTATTTTTGATCTGTTATTGATCAGTCGCAAAATTTAGATCTGTACATATCAAGTGTGGGATAGTCTCAGTTGCCGTACATGAGATAAACTTTCAAAATAGGATCTTATATTGATCTATCCCACACATTACAATTTTTACTTGGGGCATGATAACGGGACGAGAGTGAGAGAGAAAGAGACGACTAGTGAGACGAGAGGAGAGAGAGGAGACGAGAGGAGAGACTGGAAACGAAACGGAACATGGAACAGACGTAGAGACGACTGAACCACGAACGTACAAAATTCGAAACTGCCGCAACGAATATCACAACAACTGACAGACAGACTGACGACACTTTACCCTTGTCCCGATCCCCTACCCCTCCCCCCAATATACACACACGCGCACACACACTCACCTTAGGTTAAGACGCGCGCGTAGATTAAGTTAGCTTTAAGTTGTACAGGTCAGGACACAACACTACAGATGATAACCCAGACTTACAGTGTTCCTAATTTCCGACAACCCCCCCCCCCCCTCACCCCGTCCCCCTTCACATCACAATTTATATTCAATGTCACAATTACTATATTGTCACGATACTCTAAATTTATTATAGTAATTCCTACGAAAATGGATCTAATATCGCGACCCAACCATACGTAACCTAACCTCAATTCAGATTCCTGAATATTCTAAGGATTGTCAAATGTCTACCATAGAGCAGGATCCACCTGAACCCTAAGCCATGACGTTCAATGAAAACCAGTCTTTGACCTGCTTGCGCAGATTCCTGACCCAGTTGACAAGTAACACGAGAGTGCAATTTGATTTAACCAGGGTGGACGTAGTTCCCGTCAGACATTACGTTTCTGATTGTCACCCAGGAGTCTGTGAAGTTCAAAGAAACTTGAAAAAACTTGACAAACTTTGCCCATTAGAGAATTTCTTCCTAACGCAAAAAAGAAAGAGTTCGAGACTGTCACGCGGACAAAAATAATCCAAACAATATAAAAAAGCGTAAAGCTCAACGGTTGTTACAATAAAATAATCTACAATCACTTTACTTCATTCTTCATTCATAAAACTTTCCACAATCACTAACCAAAGCCTTCGTACACTTCCACTTCCACAACTGGACCGAAACTCAAAAGTGATCTCACTCGTTTATAACGCTCCCTTATCAGTAGCTCGCAGTAGGCGACCCGACACTTGATAAAGCCTCCTAAACTTTTACAACGCGAAAGATAATTGCAATACGAAAATCGCATGCGGCACTGTCAGTACCTCAAACTGAAAAAGAACTCACTCCTTTCGACACCACCGCACCAACCATGCGATTGCTTTTTATTTACGCAGTCAAGCATCCGCCACGTACTTAAATAGTATCGCCGCCTTTCAACTGGCCGTTACGTAACCTATTCAAAAAAGTAAGTGAAGTTGACTGCGAAGGACTTTCACGCCGTGAAGTTGCCACAGCCGCCAGGACATGACGCTTGCTGTCGGTTCGACAGAATACGTGTAGCAGTTGCTTCTAACCAGTTCAGTACTCTCCGTAGCCATCCTAGATGGTACAGTCAAAGCAACTCCCTAATGAGTTTCTCGGGTATTCGATGCGGAATGTGGGTTCTATTCAAACTTATTCTCCTCTCTGGCACTAGGTACCTGCTTCGCCATCTCTCTCTTTCTCTTTCTCTGTTCCCCCTCCCTCTCTCTAGGTACTACATCCTCCTCCCTCCTCAAGTCATTCCTCTAAGCTCCGTGCCGTATTTCAACCACTGCTTCAGCTTACGAACTCCCTCTAATTCTCTATCTATTTATTTCTCTCTTAGTTTTACTCTATTGCTCAGCCTGTACATTCTAGCCAGACAGCATTAAGTTCCTGGAAAGGCACGGCAAGGAGACTTCTTACTTCTGACGTCACTACCTATCCCAGCTGATTTGAATTCGAGATGCTGGGTACATAGCTGATTGGTAGATTTTAATACAGAGGGGGGTTTATAAAAATACAAATTTTTTTTTATATCTCATCTGCACGAACAGTATCAATTTTTCAAGGTAATATCCGACTGTTTTCTTTGACTGAAGGTTCATACTTTCTTTTTTTAATATTTGTCTTCAATACGAAGGGGTAATCATGGCGTCCTCCTTGTAACCTGGAGAACAATGAAAGCGAAAAGCTAGACGAGTAGAAATGATAATAGAAACTGCACAATCGCTCTTGTCATTCCAGGCAACGGGTCTAAAGGGTTGACGATGGAATCAACGTCCTCTAGATTTCCGGTGAATTGTAGACTTCCGGTTATACGGAATTGGGTATCGTTATGGGATAGACCGGAGTATTAAAAACAACTGTGCATTCAACTGCACTGGTATAAGGGATGACTGAGGTAGATGGGTACCTACTCCCTGATTTCACGGTAGTATCTGGTCGATCAATATTTAATCACAAGCCTCGTTATTATTCTCGAAACTACAAGCTGTGGATGGAGCAACAAGCAATTAAAAGATGAACCGACATGTTGACTACAGTCCTCGTTAATCGTACGATTCCCCACTGATTTTCGGAATAAACATTGCCACTGCTATTTTCACAGTCCGTCAGTCATTTTTTGTCATACATGCAAGATGACGATGATAATAATAATTCACGTGAATTTCTATAAGTGATTTTTTTTCAGCGATTTCATCTCGTCGTTATTTTATTATTTTTATTATATAATTAATAAGGGTGCGCGAGGGATGTTTTGTAATTCTTAAGTGGAGACTACTCAATTATATGCACCCTGCAATATCAACCCTCCAATATTCCTGGACACCGACCCTTAATCCATCAAATGCCAGTGCAGGATGACGTGCACCACCAGCAACATAAGTTTCAGCGATGGAACGGTTTACGAATATCCAGCAATATTGCGCACGTTCCTTGCCAAGACTTCAGGGCGCAAGGGTGAACTATACGTTTAATAGAGTCTACGTCCTGGATAGAGCGGTGTCACGAAATTTCCTTGTGGCACACGTGCAACCCTGACGACGCTCACGACGCCATTGCCCTAAGTCGACAAGTTAAGATCCTGACAGTTCTGGAGTAGCTGCCATAGGACGACAGTTTGATCCCGTTGATCTTGGAAGGTCCCTGAATAAGTAGGCACGGTTACCTAACCTTACCTACCTAGTACATAAGACGCGTACAGACATATTACATTTTCTAATGAAAAAAAAAGAAGATCAGGCATCGATATTTCAAGTTTATAGAAAATTAATAGCCTGGAATATTGGAGGGATGAACTTTTTTTTTAAGGGTCTAGACCAGCTAGGCACTTATTCTGCGCGATATAAGGTGACTGCGTCGCGATGCTCTAATTTAACTCCAGAGACTCACCGTTTTACGCCTTTTCGATAAGAGAATTTTTTACCTAAAAAAGGGGTTGTGGATGGGAGCAAAGTTAGGAAGTACGACAAGGAATGAGGAGTTTCAAAGAAGGAGGAAGGGTGGAAGAGAAATAAGAAATGCATAACGGAGGTTTTTTTATTCCTTCCCCCAGCATCGCCGCACCAGGATCCCGTGGAGAGGATCACAACTATGACGCATTTAACTAGGTAGGTAAGTAAGGTGTGGTACCTTTCTTTAGCGGTCCGAAAGGTTGGCAAACTCTGAAGTAACCGCTCGTAGATATAAGCACCCTTGAGCTCATCCATTTCCGTGAAAGTTTATTATTAGAGTAGTTTTAACACCGGCACACCGAAGAGGGCGTCGTCGACGTCGAGCGTCTGGGCCGCGGACGCTCGAGACGTCGGCGTTCGTCGTCGTTTGAGCTTTTAGTGAATCGCGCGCACAGAACTTCGGGAAACAAAGTATAAAAGTGAAACCGAGTCGTTTCCCGAGTGGTTTTCTGAATTACGAGGGAACTTTGAAGCGACCGGACTTAAGTAAATCTAGCGCTTAAATTACCTGAGAGGCCTTAAGGTAGGCAAAAGCTCTTTGTGATCTTAACATTGAAAAGGATCACCCTCTTGGTGTAATTAAGCCTTAAGCGGGGCAGGAGTATGAATTTTTGAAAAATGAAAAAAAAAAGAATTTTCCATCAACGACTGCAAGTGGTTTATACATAAACGGGGGAATTTTATATTTTCAGTCTAGACACTTAAACCTCTTACGTCATTAATGGAGATATGAATCATTTTGTAGTGAACAATAAATATTCTGATTATCGATTCCACCGTCATTAATAATCTAGCCAATTACGAGCTTTATAGCTGTTTGAAGGCCGGATAATTACTTTTACTTCGCAATAACCTAGAGCGAGGTTACGAAACCAAAATAAAGATAACAGAGTAGAGACAAAAAAAGTTCCACGTAAAAAGGTTGAAGTAAGAAAAAGTATTGAAAAAGTCCAATAGCATTGACAGATAAAAATAGAACTCACCCTCTTGAAAGATACTGTCAGTACTGAGAGAAATGAAAAAAAAAAAAATTCAAAGAAAATCCCTAGGCCAGATAGAGGAAAGGAAGAAGATGACCCCGAAATTAGAATTCGATGCCTTTAATTGCCTTCCGTCCTCGCGCAGTTAATTGCAACGTAGCAAAGCGTCAGGGCGTTCGGTGACTTTCACAAAGGACGTAAAAGCAATCAGCGGAAATTCCGTCTCCAGCTTTCGTTTCCGTTACTTTCCCGTCTCCGGAGAGAGCCCGTATAATTGGCCAGGGCGCGTCAATTTCTAGCCAGCTACGTGTAACGAGTGTGCCATGGCATCGTTGGCCCAGTTAGACTGTGTCGTTACACCTAGTGACACGTAGATGGCAGCACTGTGAGTGGACGGTTGACGTCACCAAAGAATTTGAAAAAAGCGTTACACGCCAACGCAAACTATTAATAGAAAAATACAATAAAGGAGCGGTTTAATTCCCTAAATATTTCCACAGCCATTTAGCTAACCATATGTATATATATAACACATATATATATAAAAATATATAAACTTATCCTTTGTTATTAAAACGTTATGGATCCAGATACTCAATTTGTCGACCCCCGTCGCTCCGCCATATAAAATCCCAATATAACGCATCTCTTCCAGCCTTCCGTGTTTACTCGTCGTCGAGTGAAGATCCGCCACTCGTATAATCCATTATATGTCGAATATACTCGTTGGTACCTTTGTGAAGGCCCGGATACTACCACTTCAACTCGCCTACTCTACTCGGCTATTGTACGTGTACACTGTTTGACCTCACCTTCGCCATAGAACCACATTCATTCATCTTGTTCGATTCTCTATTTCATTCTTGGTACCAACACCACTTCCGGTCGCAAGCGTCTTCCGATTTTACACGGTTGTACCCCCGACACATTTATTATTGTTGATCGATACTTGTACAAATAAAATATTGGCTATCCCTTCTTGGTTCGCTCCTTCATTCGCTACGTCCACTTCAGACTTCAATTGATTCATGATATTCATGATTCATGATATTTGAGTTATACTGTAATATTTTTCTTTTTCTGTAGCTAATCACTTTTTTGAAGGTTATATTATATTCGGAGACGTTTGATCTTTTGTCATCGTACCTGTTACGTCTTCATACAGTTCGTTACACGTTTCTGTTGAGGGCACGCAAATGATCCACGTTGCCTGTGTATGTATACCTAAACACATGAGTTATGTATACATGACTAGCATCAGACTTCATCAATGCAAGCAAATACGGAGGGTGCCGGGCTTTGGCTGCGCATCAAAAGCTAATGATACAAAGATAACCTTGTTTTCTCTCTTGAGCTCTATTTCTCTCGCAGTCACTACACTACCCTTGGCGAATTGTTGACTGCTACCTCATTTGCAATGCTACAAGATCCTGAGCATCGTCTGCATTGCTTAGGAAAGCAACTCGATACCCTAGATTACTTTATATCAGTGCAGTCAGCTTACGAGTAACAGCAATATAATTGCTCTAATTCCTGTGGTAATCCATATTGTTAAATAAATATTGGATAACATTCTTGCCACTTCTGTGTACAAGAATCTCCAGTCTCGTCGTTTGTTACTGCCAAACAAATATGTTCTGCCATTTTGAAAATTTGAGGTGAAGACAAGCGACGGTGGCGCCTTAGAAAGCTGTCGGTCGAATCAGGAACGATGTTGGGCGATACCGTGTAATTTTTGTTTAACGTGCAAAGCGCGGGAAATTTAAATTTCATTCACGTCACGCGAAACGCATTTGAACCTGCTGACAGTCGCATCAATGCGTTATTACAGCCATTCGTTAACGCTGGAAGAAATAATGGGTCGCGGAAACGATGGGAATTGTCGATTAGTCGTTCATTGGGAATTTATCGTCGGTCAGTAACGATCGTGAACCTCATGCAATCTAATGCAATTTTCTCTGTGGAAATTAGACGTCGTGCTAATTGGCGATAGTTAACTAGACGGGACCCCGTGCTAATTATGTAATTGCAATCTGCGTTCCTTGTGGTATGATCTCTCTTTAGACCTTCGCTACACGGAATTCAACGAACGGACAGATAGACGATACTTATATCTATATACATATGTATAATAGAAAAGATGCAAAATTCACGATGCAGTATGCTGACTCGTACGGTACAGTCCCAACCCGCTCTCCTTTTGTAAAGAGACTACATAGAATTCACTGCATACTTCCTGAACGTGTATACATTGCGGTGTGGATAGAGCGGCTAGCAACCCGGTGCAAACGCGAAGCGCTTTAGGCCGCTTGCGTAATGGCTCGCTAATGCTCAGCCATTAACCGCGAAATCCAAACCGCGGATTCACTCGCGAATTCGGCTTGAATTTTCGAGTAGGTTTCCGGGGCACTTTGCCGGGCAGATGAAAGTTTCGAAAGTGCGACCCACTTTCTCATTTGTAGTAGCACAAGAGAGAACGTCGATATTCCAATGAATCTATATATATATAATATATGCATGCGTATATATACATACAGGTATATATATAAATGCATGCCTAGGTGAGTAGATAAGAGCAGGATAGGTAAATAGGCCATGCGAATAAGAGTTAAGGATTTAGAAGGGATATGAGAGAAGGATAGACAGAGGATTCTATGAAGAAAGAAGAGAAACGAACCCAGGCAATTTTACTTCACTAAAAGTTTACTATCTCTCTCCCTTTCTCTCACCTATTCTATCCATGACTTTTATCCTTTTCTCTCTTTACCTGTATGCCTGCAGGTGTCTCCGTAACCCACTTACGCATCTTCAACCCCTCAAAACGCTTTGCCTTCTATCAAACTTTTTATTTATTTGTCCCAAACAAGATATGCGTAGCCCGAAGGTAGGTATTCTTTATCGCAAGGAATGAGAAGAGACACCACCATCCCCCCCTTCCCTTTTCACCCTCGAGGAATGGAGACGTCGAAGGGTGGAAGAAGCACCGAAGCGGGAAATATTCCGGCGCAGCCAATTTCTTGTCTGATTTTTCAAAGAGTCGACGGATGGATCCTGTTCCTTTTTTTGTACTCCCCTCCCTCTCACGCCCTTGCGTCTTCCGCGTTTTTTTCCCTTGTTCCTTCCTCCTTCTCTATTCCACAGCATTTCCGACCTTCTCAGCATCCCTATCAACCAATCTCTCTACCTTCTTTTCTTCCCTCCAATGAAGCTTCCTCGTATCTAACCATTTCTCCCTCCGGGCAATCGTTACGTCAAGACCCGAACTACCTTCTTCCTATACGGTTTTTATACGGCGTACTATATATATTACACATGGTATATCTTCGTACATATGTACACACTCGTACCGTGTGCTAGCGCCAACTAGCGAGCGGTTTTTGCGATGGAAAAACCGATTGCCGATACTCCATGTAACTAGATAAGTGCTCGTAAAGAATCCCCTATATGAAATCATCCGAGAGTCGCGCGACGTTCCTCGCTTCCAAGAATTCGCGGAAAGATGGAACTGAAATTTTTAACATGCCTCAAGGTTAGAATCCCTCCGTCGATAAGCACTTTGCCACGGACGTGAATTTATCTGGGAATCCGGGAAGAAAAAATTTGGACGATTTTTTTGACCCGTCGATTATGAAGTTCTTGAAATTCCCTAGAATTATTTCCCTAGTGACGTATCTGATAGCTGACGACGGCTTTATATATATATTCTTTTTTAAAGGGTTACGCGTTCTTATAGCTATTTTTGATAAAGGGGTAGCAATTGGGGTGTTTCCGATGCCTCGGATTGCCAGGATGGTTTCGAGGGTGCAATTTGTCGGGGAACGCTCACAACGTTTCTCCCTAGCGGTTTCGCGTGATGAACGATCCGAAAGCCGTAGCCAGGGCTAAATGCTCGAAAAACTATCAAACCATCGGAGTTGCCCGTCGGCAAACTCAGAGCTGACAAATACAATCTAACGGCTTGCCGACTCGTTAGATAAGTGCTGACTCCGAGGCTTTTGCTTAGCTCCAACAGCAGTTTCGCAGAAACGAGCCACTTGCAATCAGCCAATTTCAGGATATAGCGCAAGGACGAGATTTTGCTTGGATACGATTGTGGGATTTTGGATAGCAATAATACCACTATTTTGAATGATGAAAATTTTGAACTGAATTTTTCGAAAAAATTTTTTTACAGCGTAAGAGATATTCGATAATTTATCATACGAAAGATGGATTAGGGGTTGCAGTAGGGGATTTTGTGAAATTCTTGGAAAATTCGAAGAACACGTTTTCTCTATTGTGCAAAGTAAAGCCTTAGGCTTCGTATATACCATTTGCATTTTCACCCCTTGCGATACCGAAGCTTCCAGGGTAGTGGCATCCTGCTCAGACTACAACCCTCTGCAACTGTTGCATAAAACAGCCGCACAGGGGTGGTTCGATACCACGTGGCTCCCACAGGAGGTTGACAACAATATTTCCTGGAGCTAAGAGGAAGATTCTTCTAGGGGGTTAAAACGGTAGCAACCCTTAACGTCATGTATCACCTCTTTCAATTCTAACCACTGTGAGAATCTCGCATTCCATTTTAACCCCTGTTTCTCACTCGAGCCCATCGCGTATCATTTCTTTCGCCCCGTAAGACGCTCGGCGTCGTTTGCGACGCCTTATAACACCCTTTTGTCACTAACGCCCAACGACACAACCCTTATCTCCGTTCTCGCTTTGTTTCCTCCTTCTACGTTACTTTCTACCACCCCTTTTTTCGTTATGATAAACAGCAAAGCGTAAATCCGCGAAGACTCCCTAAAGCTTTGTCTTCGCGCAAGCGCCGGAAGCATTAGGTAAATTGCTAAGGGTTGAAGGGTGGTATGACATTTTTTTCAGGTAAAAAGCGGATATTACACAATATATATATATATATATATATATATATCGATACAAATCAATTTGGAATTTACACGCAGTTTGGTAAACTTGATATTTTGTATCGAGTGACCCAAAAAAAAATGCCTCTAATAAGGCAAAAATTTGTATGCCTAATTATCAGTGTTGTATGCAACCCTTTTTTTGTCTCTTGCCAACACCTTATCGTACCCCCACTTATCAAGGGGGTAGTAGCTACCCCAACACCGTTACAGCCAGACACAATAACATCTCGTGGAAAAGCACGCGCGCCATGCTGTACTATCGGAAAACGACTAATCCGTACAAATCGTGCTATCAAATAACTATTCCTTGCCACCCCCTTTACCTTCAACCCCTATAGTAGAAAATCCACAAGGGCGATTTCCAACGACCGCAAGTAGCACCGCCAATGGAAGCGCTCGCCACTAGGGATATCGTCCACTAACCTCACTTCCTTGAATCCTTTTATTTTTTTTTCTCCCCTCCACCTTCATCCCCTATATCCATTCCCTTCTTCCCTTTACATAGCAATTATCGTAACTCTCTTTATCTGCCCTCGCTGAACCTTTGTCGCAGGGCTAAATCTTGAACAAGGGGTGTGTGTGTGTTCCTTCCACCCCTCGTCCATACTACAAGTATAAAAAGGACACACCGAGAATGCACTGCACCCTAGGGAACTACGTTCACACCGTACCAAGCTGCCCCAAGGCTACGCCACTGGCTAATGTCCCCTAAAAGAGAAGAATCGTTCCTGCAGGGGTGGCTGAACTCTTGAAATTTATTTCACCTCTGTCTGCGGTCCTATAAGGGTAGGTAAGGACATACGTATACCTACTTCGACTAGGTCCTCCCCGCATTAGGCTGATACTTTCCTCCGAGAAACCCACCCCAATAATACTCTTCACTAATGTTCCCCCCTAATGCGAAACTTTCAACAATGACGCCATTGCATCTATATAGTATACACATATACCTGAAATTGCACTCGTTGCACCTTCTCTAAGACGTGTCTTTAATAAACTACCCTTAAAATGCACTCTATTCTCTTACGGTCAATTAGTCTAAAGGGTGTCTACCAATGAGATCGCATAATCCAATAATTAACGTCCTCCTATTGGTCAATCCAATATAGACAGTTTTCAACAATCGATCAAGGAATTCCGATTCTGCACTACGTGAACAGTCGATAGACTGCATCGTGATGCAACTCGAGCGTCGCATCGACCTCGTTCAGCTAACCGCATTCGGATTAATACAGAGTTAGCGCCATTCTCGTTATGGGTACAGATCCATGGTACATGGAGGATTAGATGCACTTGTACCGTCTCAATTAATTTAATGCGTGCAATTAATTAAATAAGGACTTGGAATATATTCCGAATACTCTCAATAATTCTAATCTATACCTCAAATATTATTGATATCATTTATTTTATATCGTCTCGATATCGATACGCAGTATTTCTCTCTCTGTCAATCGTACAATCATTTTTCATGAAATCTCGAGCCTCGCGAATTCCTCCATTTTTGCATACCCAATACGAGCCTTGTTCGCGATATTATTGTACGTTATTTATATTTATATATATAATATATTATTTGACTGTGGAGTACAGTAAAAATGTATATAGGTATATAAGTACGTAGGCATGTAGACAGGTACCTAGACTCTCCTGAAATTGGCCTTGAATTATGCATGGCGTTATCGATCGGCTCCACTCGGGACCACTCGGTCCCACGAAGTGGGTCCTCGAAATTCCGATCACGGCTTCCGAAATCGTCGTTAGGGTTCGCAAAGGCGTCACGACGCTCCGTCGGGTGCAATGTCGCAGAAAACCTCTGCTCTCCGCTAACAGATCAAGTCTTGATCAAACACTACCCTTTCCGTCTCTCTCCTGCCTCCGCTTCGTCACTTCCTGTAATTTACCTCGTCAAGGAAAATCGAGACCTGTAAACTCCACGCGACAGATAATTAATTGATACGAATCGATCGCGTCGAATATATACACGAAATTAACATAGTTTTTTTTATTCGCTCGATCATCGTGATCTATGACCGTTTAATTATTATTTTGAAAAGCAATGACGTCACGACAAAATACACCATTTTTTTCAGAACAATACAAAGTTTCTCAAGTAAATTGACTCGTTCGATTTCGCAATCGCGAAATCATGGTACAAAGGTACGAATACCGCGACGGTCGAACACGAGGAAAGTTTACCAAACGAAATTTCGAATATCTCTTTTAAACTTCAATTTACGTAAATCGCGTAATTTCGAATCCTCCCACACGCGAGACGAGTATACGAGATCGCCGTAGAGCCCGATGCGTTTGCCATGCAAATATTCCATTGCAACGTAGATTTGCTCGTGCTATCCATATAGGTATTGAATGGAAAGAGAAAAAAAAAATATCCTCCTCGCCAAGTAAAACAAGAAACGAAGAAACGCAATAAATCCTCCCGAAAATCACAGCACGAAACATCCTGCATATATGCACTGCAGTTATTCTATGCATTATAAATACACACGTGCAATCTTTCATTTCCACCAGTTAATTTAGCATGACGCTTCTATCAAGAGAATTAAACGCGACAAATGCGAAAACGACTCGTTTCGCGCGTGGCAAATATTTTACAGACAGTTGCATAAAATTTTACCTGCATTCCCGGGGTCGGGTTGCAAGCAACGATGCATCGTCGTTATTCCATTGTATCGCCGGCAGTCCACGCGCATGCACACTGCCTATAGTACGTATGTGTATGTATATATATATGTATATAGAGTAATAACATTATAGCAGATACGATTCGAATAAAAACGTACTGGGTGCAGTGTTGCACAAACACCGGATATAAAGAGTGCACCGCAGTTTGGCGCATCGATCATGAAATCTTTCATTACCGTTTTCCTGGGCTGCACGCGTTGCCAACGTAGCTAAACAAAACTATGCATTCAACAAGCCCGTGATGCAGGATCGAATGCACTTTTTATTGCAACCTGTATACCGTTACGTATCGGTGTAACAGCAAGGCGATGTGCAATTAAATCGTAAGCGCGAACGATATCAGCTTTTTTTTTATATTTACAGCGCGAAGTGTCCGACGCTTCGATGGAAATTTGACTTTAGTATTATTATCGGTGAGACAGCGTTATTTCTGCAATTCCGAATGCACTTTTTTAACACGGCGATAAGTGCACTACCGAATATCAGTCGATGCAAGGGGACGATGTTAAGGATTGCACTCATTACCGTTAACTGTCGCGCGGACGCGTGCTCAAGTAACGACGGCTGTATGAAGTATGGTTTAAACGCGAAAAATAGTTAAACTACATGTTGCAATGTGCAGTATATATCTGTGTTTATGTTACTTCAGCTTATACTGCATATTGAGAGGCGTCGGTGCATTTAGTTTTCTCTAGTGACTTCTCGGGCTAACGAACTGGCATTTTCTAGGGAAATTTTCCGCGGCTGTTAATCCAGATACCGTATGCATTTCTTTCAGTTATAAATTCGCATACGCAACGTTGCGATTCGCGTACGGTGGACGGAAGTGGGTCGAAGTTGCATAGAGCGGCGGTTATGAAAATATTAAAGATTCTCTTAGTTGCATAATAGACAGTTGTCTTTGAATCTTCGCTTTTTTTTTTTCTTTTACCTTTTTTCCTCTTGGGACACAGAAAAATTCCCATTGTACAATTTTCCGCATAAATCGATGCGACGTGATTAAAATCGTCTTTCTGTAAGAGGGATTGCATTGAATTTACCGCAGGCTTTCCAATTCACTGCGGAAAAGTCTCTCGAGGCAATGCACTATACTGCACTCCATTATGGAACGGGTTGCGTCTATCTATACCCAATGCAGTTTCTGGCTGCAACCCCTCTCTTACTCGTTACGTTATCGATGGGACGAAATGAAATCAAGCTAACGATTCCCAGAGGTAGATAATGGGAGATGATAGTGATTCTCAATGTAATTGCATACAAGAAGAAAAAGAATATTGAATGCATCGAGAGGAAAATCTTTGGTGGAAAATCGCAATGACCAACTCGGTTGATATATGCTATATAGTATGTTTCTGCTTGCCATTAGGAGAAACGTTTGGAAAATCGTAGAAAGTCTCGAGGACCGGGATAAATAAATAAATAAAGCAAAAAAAAAGAAACAAACATCGTACCGAGTTTCGCGAACGAAAAACCAACGAGTTGAAATTGCACTGGAAGTGGTTAGTATTTCGCAAGGCAGGTGTATAGGGTAACGTCCCTTGCCAATTTTACCAAGTTTTCTTTCCTCGCTGGAATACAGAGTGAATTCCTCTTTGCTAAATAATTACTTTGCTATCCTTCGCCAAAGAATCGCGAGATGCAATTCCATTCGTTTTCGCAAATAATTTTTTTAGTTTTAATCGGCAAATGCGAGAACAGTGTCCAAACGCGAGCGTATTGAATTCGCGAGAAAAAGAAATTAAAAATCAAACGGCATGAGTCATTTGCGAAAATTTTAAGAAAGCCGGAAATTCGAACGACCCAAGGTATTTGTCATTCGCAAAATTAATTTCGTCACTCGGACTAAAAATCCGCCGAATATCTTGAGAATCGATGAAAGGTGACTTTTTAAATTCATTAAAAACTTTCGAATTAGAGAAGACCCCAATCCCTCCCCATTATATACTTTAGGATCCTGCAGAATACCAGAAGAAACCATAAACGACCCTCTGCGTACCGTATAAAAGGCAACAGTCATTCCATCCCTTAACAGCCAAACTGGAGTATTTCGCTAAACTATTTCGCGAGGAATTCCACGCGAAGACACGTGAAACATGTGACCGTCTTTTCCCTCGCGCTTTTTCCACTTAATTCCAAAATGGCGTTTCCATGGAGAAGCTTCATTTCCTGCCACGGCAAGTTGGCCCGGTTCACAAGGTATACCAACCGCACTATACGCTGTGTACATGGAACAAAAAATCTCACCGATATAGTAAAAAAGTTAAAGCCACGAGAATCCTGCAACTATGATATAATAATGGCGGCACGAGGAAAAAAAAGTATCACGAGCCACTCTGAAATTTCTGTTGTAACTGTTGTGAGTGGTGGCTGCATTTAGCCGAATGAAATAGGTATACCTTTATTCGCTAGTGATATTCTCCCCCTCTCTCTCTCTCTCTCTGTCTCTCTCGCTGTCATTCCCTTATACCTCTTTCTCGCTCATACCTAGTTTCCTTCCTTAACACTCACCAATCCTTCTTTTTTTATATACCCCTCTCTCACCCCTCGCGTTTCCAAGAACCGAGAAATGAATGTTATATGACACTCTCGAGACCTCCATACGCTTTCCGAGCGTCGCGACGCCCAAGTATTCGATTTACTTTGCCGAGCAGCGGTAACACCTGCTTAATAATTAATACCGACATGAGATTCCGCGAGGAAGTCAACTATTGCAAAAACAAAAGTAGCTGCCGTATGTTTCCATGACGACGGCATAAGAGGGGCTACGAATGAAAAATGAAATAAAAAGAAGTTAACAAAAAAAAGTTTTTAGTACGTACACCAATTCAACATAGGTCGACGAGCCACTCCTGGCAATAAATGAACGAGTGCAATATCAAATTACAAAAAAACCCCATTTGGAATTTGAAAAAAAAAGAGAATCGTACCGAGCATAATTCCCGTGAAAAATGTACGAACGATTTTTTTCTTCTTTCAAGGTAATTTCTAAACCTCGAATGTTTTCCCTCAAACGACGTGGCAAACTTTCCTCTTACCATTGGCGCCGAGTATAGTCCGCGTACTCCATTCAGTAAGTTTCTCGCCAAGTACGAGAAAGTCTTTCGAATTGATATAAAAAAATATATATATTCCATATAAAACCATCATGGCATTCAGTCATCGATACGTCCAATCGATCACTCTTCCATTACCCAACTTTCCCAAGTGTAGCTCTGGCTTTATGGGGTTGGCTCGCCATGCACAAGTCCCCCCCTGTGCCCCCCTTTCCTTCCATATCTAAGGGTAGTCCCCATGGTTCTACGCCGAACGGTCAGTCAATGTGCCGTAGCAATCCATCAGGCTGCCAAACGCGTAAACACCCCCATACGCATCGATTCCCATGAGCTTATCGTTAAAGCGTGAACATCGAATGAGATTATGGGAGGATTCGTGAGACCTGGATATCGTGATAACCAATAGAATTTCGAAATGGCAAGAAACGAATATATATATATTTTTATCTATCCAGATAGCTTAGAAATCCATGATATAGTTAATTAGCTTTCTTCAATCCCCTAGAAAATTCCTCGCAATTTTCCCCCATAGAATCCCTTCAGGTAGACACAGATAATTTCCTTCCATTCACGCTAGGGAATTCAATGGTTACCGCGTTACATGGAGCCCCCCGGTCGTGAAGTTAGTTCTTTATCAGGGGTTGGTAGTCGTATTGTACGAGGGATGGAATCGGTAGGTTTTCAATTGGCCGAGAGTAACGCGATTCCTTGAAAAAGTTTCCCGTACACCATAGACGTATATGGAGGTATGAGGGTAGCGAAGCAGATATCGGTACAAGTCAAATGTACGGTGAATTTACTGTGTGAGTGTTACGTTAAAAAGAAAAAGAAAGAAAAAAAGAAAAAATGCTCGGAAATCCGGAGAAAAATATATTTCGCTTCGATTCGCGAAAATGTATGCAAGAATTCGCGTCGCGTCGCGCATTGAAAACTTTACGAGGAATATCGAGAGAATGAGGAACGACGGAGGATGAGGAGGGTTAAGTTGGGTATTGAGGAAATAGAAGAGAAAAGAGAGAAAGTAAGTGAGAGTTCTCGGTAGGGCCGGAGCGAGGATGGGAGGTAATTTGAATAAACAGAATGCGGCGCCGCGACGCCTCCATTAGGCGTCGATATTCAAAGCAGCCTACGCCCTGGATAAAGAAGGGTACTCTGTATTCCTGTATATATATATATCTATATACGTGTATGTGTATATATACTAACAGACCTAGGCTTAAGTAGGTATACCCAATACAAGGCAGCCCCAATGGTGTCCTTCAAGACTTGAAAACACTTAAAAGCAAAGAGACTGCTACAACTTCTGCACTCGCTCTAATTGAAAATGGCTCGTCAAATTTGAAAGAGCCGATAACCCTCCCAGCACTCGACTCCTCTCCTTTTGCCACTGAAACAAGTTCACCCCCCTAGCTACCACAGCAACCCTTCCCGCAGTATCCCCAGGGACATTACGTAGCACAGGAAAAAGCCTTTGCCGACAAAAGTCCAATTACGTGGTATTAGCAGAAAATTTTATAGCGAACCCCCCCCTGCCCTATACATATTGGAATAATTCAATTTTACATACTATAGCGTGACCCGGCCAATGCATTTATTCCGTGAACCCAACGCATTACGTATACATAGTAGGCCTAAATCCCGTTGTACGATAGAAAAAAAAAGCTTTTACGTTCAACATTGATCGGCAGACAGACGGACATTTTGCCGTCAACGGTTTTCCGCGACAAAGAGGGAAAAAAAAGATTATTGAGGAAGACGGAGTAAAAATCGTGCGGGCCTATATACAAGCGTGCGGCAAGAGTGCGTAACGCGCGTGACAGGTGCGGAATGAAGGCGTGCGTCGAAAAGTTAGCGCGAAGGGTACTCCCATAAAAATTAATGTCATAGCGTGGGCGGATAATGGAATTTAGTCGTCCGCAGTGTATGGGAGAGAAGAATGAAGGTGTAGGAGAAAGGAAAGAAAAAAAAGGTGGGAGGTCAGAGGTTAACCCGGGGCCTGCCAGAAAGTTAGTATTCCCCAAGGGAGAGAATGTCAGTTTGACCCCGTATATATAGCAAGCTCTCGGAAAGATACGTAGAGGTACCGTAGTAGGTACATCCACTGCTAAGCCAGACAGCACAAAGAGAAGATGGAGTTTCGGTTGCTTTGAATATTTCAAGAGAAAAACGGGAGAAGAGAATGCAGCGTACATAATGTTTCCTTAACACCCTGTATATCCGTATACACTTGGTAGCCGTTAAAAACGACCGCAGAATCGACGGATGCCACGACAAATAATGTCTATGTAAAAGGGTATGATTTTACATAAAAATATTTTCTATCCTCAAGGAAGAACGTGATCGTCGGGAATGATAAGGATGAAAAACTGTCGAGTTTGGTAATCCGATTCCGGGTTAACCTTGTACAAGAAATTAGGATGGTAACTCGGTGAAGTTTCATTCGATCCCTACCTTATCGACTTGGTGCCAACTTCAAGGACATTGCCCTATATGGGTCTGCACGATAAGGGAGACTTGCTTATGGAATACGAAGTAAGGAGAACAACAATGGAAGTCAGAGCACAGCGTCGCGTCAAGTGCCTTTGCTTTTCGAGGGTAAGTATACGCTCCCTAGAGAAACGGGGGGGGGGGGGGGGGTGACTATTAGTAAGAGTGAGAGGAGAGAAAGAGAAAATGCTGGATGAGAAAGGAGATAGCGAAGGACCGAACTGTCAGCAAACTGCATTTACCATTGTTGCTACCAAGAGCGAACTACATTGTTCTCCTAACTTTCCTAACGATCTGGGCTAAGGGTGTTTTCGTTAAATACAGGGTAAACTACTGAGATAAGCCCAAAACTGGTTTAAGCGAAGTCATTAGACTTTCTTGTGAATACATATATATTGTAACGTGGTGTTACAAAGCTGGAGGGGGTACCACCTAGGAATGACCGAAAAATAAATAAACAGGACTTATCAGGACGGACAGTGGGTTCGGTGGCACAGTGGTAAGTGCCCTGACTTTGGCAGTCCGAAGGTATCGGGTTCGATTCCCGATCAGAACTCCTAATTTGTCGGAAATTCCTAGCCCTCTAGCGCTCCCTGGCGACCCTGGATTAGAAATTAATTATAGCGAGTGGACCCGGGCAACCCGTTATAATATATACACACATAGCGAATGTACTCAGAGATCCAGGACGATCTATGCTGCCTAAGATTTACCCTGATTTTTATTTATCGATTTTATTTAGAAAATTCTCATTCCTTTATATATATACATATAAATACATAAAAACAGTTTCAAGAACTGACCTGGAAAAATCCTATATCCAAGGACAGTTTCCAGAGCCATCAAGCGACGACCACACCGAATTTTCTCAAAATTTTTCAATACTAGGCACCCGGAACTGTGATGGGCTTAGAAATGGCTAGGTTAGGTTAGGTTAGGTTAGAATTCCAATGCTAGATACCCCAAGGTTTAGTTTTTTTTTTAAAAGAAACGTTTCAGCTTGCCGTTGTGAATGCCCCATAATCGGCGAAGTTCTCAAAACTGCCCCTGGATATTTATATATATATATATATATATATATATATTATAACGACGAATCTTGCAACTCGCGTCGACAAATGATGAAACCCTCGATCCACGGCTATGAACTTATAAGTGATAACTAAAAGGCACTGGGCACCAGGTATAATGATACACCTACCCGTTCGCTACGGAGAGGATTTCACGAGGCGTCGACTGATAGAACGTAATAAAATATTATAAAACGATAAAATAATTGATCCCCGATCCTCTAGTTTGCCACCGTGTGAACAATCCTCGGATCCAGACAATGATCGGGAAAGCATAAAGCGACGGGTATATAAATATGACACAACCGGGACACTGTGTATCTCGAAAACAAAAAATTGGCTAACTAACCCTGGAGCATCACTCACCGTCGTCCAGTCGTTCCAATAAATCCAACGGATCACTCTATCCTGGATAAGCCTCAAGCGGTTAACTATATTGCGATAAACTCCGCAACTCAAAATTACGTCTATCCCTTGGCTAAGCTACCCCGTGAGTGACGATATGCCTTCCCAACATGGAGAATATTCCCGAGAGGCGCGCTGTAATACACCCCCCTAGCCCAATCAGATTCGCGAATAGATCAGCTTCAGCCGGGCGCTCGCAGTCTTTAATTATTTCGACAAGTCCGAAGAAGTAGATCCTGGCATCTTTTGCTGTTACGGCTGCTACAGGATTGTTTTCCGGAGGCTGGAGTCTCATACACCTCTACTCCCTCGATGGACGGTTCCGTATTGTAACTATGACCCCCGGATGCCCTCAAGATCGTGAAGACGCTCGCAGCTTCTCCTGGCGTAGTTGGATCTGTAGGCTGTGTGCTCCGGTCCTGGTTCGTCTTTCTTCCTCACCAGCGCTCCGCCAGACCCGTAGCTGGCTCCCTCGGGCCCCGTAGTAATGAAAATATTAACTCAATCTTTTCGGATCAGCTTAAAGAACCCAAAACACAAAGATACGTTCCCACGAGAGAAATAAATAAAATTCTTAACTCAAAATCAGTCCAACGCCACGTGAACTGCTTCGCAAATCATCTGTCTTCACGACGTAGCCCATTTCTGCCTATTTTGTGACAAGCCCGAAATGCCCTGTCACAATATATATATATACACATACATACCAAGCATCCCCTATTGGTTCTCTATACTTTCTTCAGGATTCGACCCTTAACTTTTCCCAGAAGAGACCTCGTTAAGTACTCTGGCATGCAATTAGACGATGCATAATGGCGGCCATTGAATGTAAATCAACTGTAAGATCTACCATGCTTCCTTTTTTGATTCCTTCCTTCCTTCCTTCCTTCCTTCGTTATCCCATTTTGTCCTTTTCACCGTCTCCTTTCAGCCAATAGAATCGTTCCAAGGAAGCAACCACTCAGCTTCCCTTCTCTTCAAAGGGAATTGATTTCTACCCTCCCCTCCCCACCCTTTTACTTTTAAGTTATTTCAACTACGTTCTGGCTATTTCAATGCAAATACACTATTACGTGATTTTCGATTATTCATAATTTTACATTCCATGTTTCACGTACTTTAAATCGAACACGTATTTAATAATTGACCGGCGCTTAATTAAACGTTAATGGGAAATTATCAAGTGGGTCCTAATCAAATAGAAATAATATTCGGTCTTTATTTGCTCCATTTTGGAATTTCACTAATGAACGTAAATTTATAAGTGGATGCTATTTTCATTAGAGAAATTTATTTGATTTGCCAAGGTTTAGGGCTGCTGCTACCCTAATTAAATATCTTTATCTTGCTCGTCTATGTTATTCTAAGTCAGGCTGTGTTTAGGCATTGCTTTACGTATGTATTATGTATAAAGGAATCGCAGGAATCCCGACTCGTTTGTAATTCAAGCGTCGACGATGATATTATCTCTAGACAATTAAATTAGCTGCTATTGAAATACAATTATTTCGAGCTACAGTACAGCCAATGATGTGTCTAGCATACGAAATGATACAGGGCTTCGAGAAATTTCGGAATATCAGTCCCTCTCCCCCTTCCTCCCACCTCTCGCATCGCGGGACTACGAGGACCTACATATTAATTAGATGACCCTTCTAAATAATTGTTGCGTCATATATCGAATAAATTAATAGCGATACCGCAGCTGTCAGTGCTCTTCATTAATACAGCAATTTTCAATATTTAAAAAATATTACATTTTGATAAGCAATTCGTTGCCAATGACATTTCGAGAGCATAGCTGGCTTTTCGTTTTGGGAGAAATTGAAACGTTTACGATCCTTGTCAATGATAATAATCCTATTGTTAATCAGTATTTTTTTTGAATTTTTAACCTAGTCTTGTATTTTATTTAAAAAAATCACGCACCGTTTTTACTGCTCTCATTCAGCTAAATTGGTCCATATTGATTCGTATAGAAACACACAACCGATTTTACGACCCGTATTTACATTAGAATGAGATGGAAGGTATACCGACGTCTGTGCGTCGCGACGGATGGTTATAAACTAACTATGAGGAGGCATATATCCTACAAGTCAATATCCTACACGTCATAAGTGCGACCTGAAGGAATCCTCACAGCATTTTGATGGTGTCACGTTCGAATGTCAACGATAAAAAAACTGCGACGAAATATAAAGTATTTATTTCAAAATAATTAATACGCACTTTTTCATACCGCATTTCATATTTACATTCATATTCTCTACATGGTTACATTAAAATCAAAATTTGGTGTGGTTCATCACAGCATTCAATTTTTGAGTCAAAATTGTATAGCTAAAATCAACGGGATCACTAATTTCGTTAAAATTTCCTAAAAACTTGGACTTGTCAAAATCCTTTGTGGAATCGAATATTCAAAAGCGAAATTACGTCATATTTCATATTCTGTCGTGCAAATATTTTGACGTTGATATTTCGACGTGACATCATCAAAATGCTAGGAGAATTTCTTCAGGTCGCACTTACGACGTATAGGATATGTACGTGTAGGATATTGCGTGTAGAATAATACGCGTGAGGCTTATAAAGTGTAAGATTTGTAAAGTGTAAGATTTGTAAAGTGTAAGATTTGTAAAGTGTAAGATTTGTAAAGTGTAAGATTTGTAAAGTGTAAGACTTGTAACGTGTAAAATGTATGCCTCCTCCTAACGATTCGTCTCTAAACGACAACAATAACCTCAAAAAGAGGAAAGACAAGAACAAAAACAAAAATAATATTTCTGCTAGTGTTTCATAACAAAAAATTTTTCGTCTTCAGTCGCTACGTTGTCAACACAACCATAGTACCCGAAAAATGATCGATTACGCGTACCTAACAATCTCAAAAATAAAATCCTCCCTCCCTAAAATCCCTAAATGCATACATTAATTTATTTAATATTTACCACGTTCCCATCCCTTAACAAAATTTTCTCATCGCCGATAAGTCTTCCAACACGGCGTGCAATTTTCGTAACATCGAATCCACGCAGACTCCCATCTCGTAGTCGTTGCATCAGCTTTTTATCTTCCCTTTGGACAGTTCAATTACCGAACTTCAAGAGGACCAATCTTCCCCCACTTCCATTCCTATTCTCATTTCGACTCACTTACCATTTCCGTTTGTCTATTCCATTTCGCTATACTTAACTTTAGCGTACAGAGTATCTTCGAGTATTTCCAAAAAAAAAATGCTAGAAAAAGAATTTCTTTCAATCAAAATCCTCATTATCCCACATCAAACGGTATAACGCTCCATTAATACAGCATAATCCTAACAGATAAAATTCCTTTATTAAAAAAATACATAGCACGTATAATAATACACACAGCCTTTTATAATATAATAACAATTTACAAGATATTTCTCTTCCGTCTCAATATTCCCTCTTTACACGAGACCTTTACTTTCTCGGTTATTCGCATTGAAATATTTCTTGTCGCTCTTATCACAGAAACGCTGCACGGTAATAAGTATAATTCACGCGTAAAACCAGCCTCGCGTTAAGATCCCATTAAGGACATCTAACGACGATATTATCGCGCACGTAGCCGCTAAGGTGCACGCAGGAAATTTAACCGGGCAATCTGAATCCGTGCATCAGGAACATTTAGATATATTTATATATATTATTATATATATCGTCATACAAACCACCCCGTATCACGTGATACAAGTTATAGTAGATATAGTCCACCATTATATATCGATATACATTATATCATGTATACGCATTGACTGAGACTAAAATCCACATAGGTAAAACCATCCCTTAATATTATATATATACACACAAAATATTTCTTAAAGGTATATATCCATCATCTCCATCCAAAGATATATACATATACATATATATCTCACCCTGCATCTGATACGCCCCCTCCGTTTAATGTCGCATCTGCAGAAACAGCAAAGCATAACTCATCCTTTAGGCGCCATTCGACTTTGCACGTGCAAAGATAACATAAATCATAGGGGTTGCTTATGCTTGACAAAAGCCATGCACGCTGTTAAGGGTTCAGGTCATGATGATAACTGACCTATGACACTGCCCAGATAGCACGTGATATTCTCAAAATATCCTAATTTCATTCTCAACGTTCGAAATAGATGCTCAATATTCTCAATAGGTCCCAATACGTTCTGAGCACATGCAGAGAATACTCTTAAGTCCCAAGAATATCATTGTGCTATCTGAGTAGTAATATTGTCATTGACATCCACTGATTATTCACGTTGGATAACGTGACAGTGTTTATCGATAACGGAGTCAATGCACTTGTCGTGCATTCCGTGATATATGTTTCCATCTCTCTTGTTTTTCTGATGCAATTTTCAAAAACTAGGGAAAAAATTCTGCTCGATAATTTTATCTCGCGCCAGAACGATCTGTCAAACGCTCTTTCATACGAATGGGAAATATTTAGTCGTTTTATCGCTTGACTGATTGCAGTTATCGTGACACACATACGTCCAGGATGTATGACGTAATAACTACACCCCCTGGCTTCATAAATCCGAAAGAACGGACCAGTGGATATGGCCTATAGCTTGGCCAATACAGTGGATGGTGTATTCAAAATAATGCAAGCGTATATCGCATGTAGAGAACGAGAGAGAGAGAGAGAGAGAGAGAGGGAGAGAGAGAGAGAGAGAGAGAGAGAAAATTAGAAGAGTGGTTGCAATATATATATATATATATATATACACGAACACACACATAAGGGATGGTTGGCAGCATTGGTAGGAAGACCTTTGTATGCAAAGCATCCTGCCCGAATTTACCACAGCGCGGTTATGTAAATTCACTCGGATTTATGTTTTAGGCAATGCACATTGAATCGTTGATTTACGCAGCAAAGAAGGCTCGTGACTTGATTTATATATTAATTTAATTTCACGTAACGATTGCGTAACGTTGATTAGATTTTATAAGATTCCACGTGTCGTTTTAGAAAAAAAATAAATTAATGTATTCGCTTCCTCAAGCGAGTCTGACCAATATGGAATTTTCTACTGTGCAATATACTACGTGTATTGTGAAGTCTTTCTTACCCTTATTTATTTCAGACTCATATATATATACAGTTGCGTAACTGTATACTCTGCAGCTCACTGTTTTACACGTGCTGCAGCACGGATCGATAAATGGCGATAAATATCCACGAGTAATTTCCACAGGGTCAGGTTACTTTACGTGAATCCGTGTACGTCATTACTTCCTGGGCTACGTACCTACGTGCTTGTAGATGCTAATGAAGGGTAGCAGCAGGTGGTGGCGTCACGTGATCGGCTTCATTAAGTCAGTGCCACGTTTACAGGGTCGATGCTACTCCTATATCCATACCCACTTAGTCGTGAATAGGATAGACAAACAATTGAAACATTTTTAATAAGATGCATACATTACACCGCATGTATAACAATTTAAATTAATTAGATGCGCGATAAAAAGAAATTCTACAACGTTACCGAATAATAACTGGTCGTCGATAAATAATCGAGTGTTCGTATCCCCCAATTGTTCTCGCAAGTTTAATCGAGGTGGTGGGTGGAGTGGGGTGGGGATTGAATACAGTAATAAATTTCTGCGTAAATGTAACATTTATTTGGCATAAATTATGACAATAGATACACAGATTAGGTATAGATACAAAATGAATTGACTGTAGACAGGACTGTAGTGAAAATACATCAATGTTTCCTCATTGAACGCATTAACGCATTTCGCCGTCATATTTTTCGGTTTTATGCATTCCTCTTTCTCTTTTTCTTTTTTTCGTTTTTAATATCCATTCGGCAGGGCCTCTTAAAATGCGAACCGCCATGGTGGCTACGGTCTCGCACGTATTAAAGAAGTACACGCGACAATATCCATGGGCGAAATTTTCATTCACGGCCATTGTCGTTCGTTATCGCCTGTTAGCATCTCGTTATGGGATTAATCTATATATATTTCCCAATAACCTATCGATTTTAGCGTGTCGGTTCGTTCGTTCGTTCCTTCCTTCCCTTTCCTTTGTTCGTACCTCCGTTAATATTTCTCGTTAATAACAATTTCTTTCATTGATTATCTTCTTCACGTAACGTTACTGCGTAGAGTTAATTGTGTATTAGCGCGCAAGAGCAAAAGGGCGTCCGAAGGAAATTTTCTGCAAACGAATTTTTTTTCCCACTCACCGACTGGTATCGTTAACAGTGGGACAGTAATTTTGAAAAAATTTATATGAAAAAATGTAAATAGAACACTGAAAATATTGATACCGTTTTTCTATACAAAATTAACGTTTTCTTGCGTAACATAAATAAAAAAGATATACCATTTTCAGACACCCTACTCTCCTGCATCCACCATAGATGCACCATAATACATAGCATTACTGTAATAATGGTAGCCTATTGCCTAATTAAATTTACGATGTATTTTCCGTACGCATTGCCATTCTTTTTTATCTTTATATCTATTTATTAACTATTTACAACTTTGATTCCGAGTGGAGTATTCGGTAGTCATAATACTTTGATTTGGATTATTTTTTTTTAAACAGACGCTATCTCGTCGAAATCTCTTATATCTGTCTTTTACATGGGGATGAAGGGAGGATCTGAGTTTTTTTTTACAGGGAACGGAATTTTTGTGACGACAGATAGATACTATTCGTAAAGACGTGATTACACGAAAATTCTTGCCAATCGCTTTCGAATTATATTATATATATCTAATTCTCAAAAAACATAACCACACGACCACTTACGACTTCCGCGAGATTCCTTCAATCAGGTAATAACATTGAGAAGACAACGTAGTGGCACGTGTGAATTTTGTTAAACATAAAAAAACGTAAACAAGGTTAACGATTTTCAAAATATGAATTATTTATGGCTAATACACACACGTGTATATATATATATAATTATGGTATATACGCGTGTGTGTATGTATATATATGTATATATATACTTTATAACCTACGCATAATGCCGAATACAATATGAAACGTTTTATGATTAATAAGGATCACAGCCATAGCTTTGAATACGAATTTTCCGTTCGTATTTTAAGACCAGTACAATTATAATGTTAGTTTAATCATAAGGATAAGTTCAGTTCTCTCTACCCACTAGATAACTAGACACTGATTACGTCAAATATTTTTGGATATGACAGCCCTTCGATTGACAGTGGATTTTTTTCGGAAATATTAATTATAACTTAAAAATTTGTTTTCTCTTTTAAAGAAACGTTCAAACATCTCCAATTTATCTTAATAATTAATTCGTTTTATAGCGAATAATTTAATGAGACAATACGGTGTAATGTGTGATAAGAAAAATTGCAAAAAAATTAAGAATGTGCGAATAGTTGCAATTTTATCGCGAGCGGCTATCATATCCGTCTAAACTCTATCCAAAATTCGTTGCGATGCGAGACAAGGACAAAAATCGTAATTTCTTTTTGTCTAAGCCATAGAAATTGCGAATTAACAATCTTTGCCGCCTACAAAAAATAACATTTACGATTAAATAAGAGCGGCAAAGCTTTCAATTATCAATTTCGCAATAAGAAGAGCACGATCATTTACAAATTTCAATCTTCGTCTACGCGATACAATAAATTTTGGACAGACGAAAACACCGATTAATACCATTGCTATTCTTCTACGACTATGACCTATGACCTAGACTCTAGCATTACACTATACACTTCGAGGATAGAATAATTTCATTTGTCAATTTCATCCGAGACATTTGAGGTGAATTTTTGACTATCGATTAATCAAACGAAGAATTGATTATCGAAGACTAATTATAAACGCAGAGATCACTGTAGATATATATTTAGTATACTGTATTTTTCGTTGAATGCGCATAAATGAAAGTGATCGTGGTGAAATGTATTTTTGAAAAATGAACTCCCATGAAATTGACAAAACGCTTATGAAAAAAGACTAGTAGACCCGCGTGCAGCTGACAATAGTGATGACAGTGAGAGATTCAAAGGAAGCGTGCAACGTTGGGGTCTGGGCTACGGCTAATTAGTTAGGAGGGACCGTGATATCGGACGTACTTCACTTAAACCATCCTAGGAAGGTTAAAAACTATTAGAAAAGTCAGGACACGATTTTTTGACTATTTCTCTCGTATCTTAGACGATCCTTTAATACGAGTACAGTTAACATTCGCAACTATAGGGGTTCACCCTCTATATCGTCTAATAGCAAGAGAATCGAAGCGCTAATTATCAACTCGTTACGTCTTTCGGGTGCGTCGAATACGATAATAACGATAAACGAGCCGCCATTTTCCATTTTGAATATATAACGATAAAAGTGGATCATGCAATAATCATCAAAACAATAATCATACGTATGCCTAATGATTGATAAAAAATAAAAAATTCCTTTTTTTTAAATCGCCTGTAATCGAATAACGTTCTACTTCATGAAACGCAAAATTTTGAAAATCCGAAAACGCGCCACTGTATTTACGTCGACGTCACCGTTAAAGGTGGCTCAAAGTCGGGATATAATAAATGCCTGGAAAGAGGCCGCGAATTCTGTCAAGAAAATGACGACGTTGCTCAAGTAATTTCGCGACGTAAGACAAATTGGTATGATTCGACGTACGTTATGAATTTTGAAAAATATTTTCTCGACAAAAGGGACTGTAAAGTAAGACACTTCCAATATGTTCTATGCGGTGGTGCCTTATGAAAAATACCGACGACTCGTTTACATGTTGAAAAAAAGGAAAAAAAATATAAAAATATAATCTAAACGTATAGTTTAAAAATGTTTTCTTTCTATTGCGGTTTCTTTTTTGGCAACTACTCTTAATGCTGCTTCTCAACGTACCAAGCTAGCCGTGCGCATTTCTACGTGGCCCAATCTATTCTCTACAGGTAAATATCATGGACTAGTAGGTAACGTCACTTATGAAATAAGCAATACCTTCTACGTAAAGACTAAACCTTCTAAACATCAAGGAATTCGCAAAATGTTCGTACTTTTTTTTCTTAGGTATTAATTAATAGCGATGCCTATACACGTATTTATCTGTAATTCGCCATTAACCACGTGAATTTCGTACTTTGTGAACTGACCGAGAAGCCTTATGCATCGCTTGTGTCTACAGGTATATATATATTTCTCTTATTATTTTTAATTTTAATCCGGGTTGAGTATGACGACATAAAAAACTTCTCGGCCGACCTGCGTCCCCTCCCCTGACTTTCCTTTTGATAAAACCCGTTAAAAGCGTCGTTGACGTAAATAAAGCCAACCATAAAAAAATTAAGATTACTGTAACGTGTAGGCATGCAAAAATAAAATGGCGACTGGAAGAATTCATAGGTATCGACTACCTTTGTTCGATTTAAAATTAAACTGAGAGAATCGTATACTACTTCTGCGTACTAACTAACATCAATTAACGAGACGCTTTGGCTTTGAGTATAGTCGTATTCGTCTTTCCCAAAATAAATAAATAAATTCGACAGAAATTATGTAACAGAGTTTCTCGAGTTCACGTAAATATGATCCAGGAGGACGCGTAAGTAATTCACACAACCGTCGTACATTGTTTACGGCGCTGTAGTCGTTTTAGTAATCGTAGTAGCGTCTTGAGCAAAGCTTAACTAAGAATTCTAAGGAGGTCATGGATTATCGGAACACCATATAGATACATACAGAACCGGTAAAGAAGCGAGCCCACTGTAATTCGAGAAATAGCGAAGCTTCGCGCTACCTATTATGAGACGCGCGTGCGTCCAACTAATTTCTCATTACGTCATTGAACTTCGTATTTTAGTTTTTTCATTATTTTATACTCGCATGAAAATTTCAGAGGGTACGCTTCCACGGTACAAAAGACGTCGGAACGCTCCGATACGCCAATATTGTTTCGTCATAGTATCGTTCGTCCCAGGAGCTAGAACGAACGATCGAACAACACCACCACCATTTTGCATTCTGGGATGCACCGTCGCGGCACGCTTGAGTTTCTACTCTTTAGCAAAAATAAATATCGTGTTAACGTTGCCCTAAATATACGATGATCCCGTGCGTGAGGTGTCCCGTGCCAACGTGGCGTAACTCTTTCGTGAGACTGTGCGCGAAAACCCGACAAGAAACGTACTCCCGGGTACATAGCTTTCGCCGTATTAATATTTTTGTAGTTACTTCTTTCGCCGTTCCCTTTTTACATTTTTAGTCGATTATTATATCCGGCAGAAAGTAACGCGAGGGCTCGGAGCCGTGCAGGAAGCAAAATTTCTCTTAAACGCCCTCTAGGATGTCAGTGGCGCCATCAGCGGTCGTTTCGTCTACCCAGGTGTTGCGCATGCGCAATAGGATCCGACGCGCATGCGCGTCACTGACGAATTCGCCATGAGAAAACTTACGAGCTAGTACTTTGGTAAAGATTCGATCACGTTCGTTTAGTTCGCTTAGATTATCGTTCGTGTCACTCTCATACGTACATATGTGTGTTTGTCTGTGTGTCTGCGTGTGTATGCCTGCTGTTCTTACCCTTTTCGATTTACAGACTAATTATAATTCGATCTAATATTAAAGACTAACCATTTGGACGTTTAGCTCGATTCGCGGGATGCCCACTCGTTTTATTTCTTCAAAATTGATTCTTCAGCAGTGTCGGTGCCATATGTCACTTACGTGTTTCTGATACAACCGAGGCTTTTTTTTAATCGAAAAACAAATATCCCACCTTACAAGAAAGTCGATTTACGTGTAAATCCATTAAAATCGAAATTGCAGAAAAACCTGGAGCCACTGGTCTCGGATTCGTCGCCTCCGAACTTCGTGACGACCTTGCGGCTTAAAAAACTTTAACAAAGTTTTCGCGCCTACATTTTTTCGTATCTACGAATGTGAATTTAGCAGCACCTATCGTTGCTTTTACCTGTACCACTTGTTCCAGGACGATGCAGCCTGCTGTGAATCTATCGCACGGACGCCATGTTGATTCTAACGCATGCGCACATCCAACCTCGTGTGTCTCCACTCGTTGGGCATCCTACGTATAGTGTTCGCAATCCCCACACTCCGAAAGTGTGGGCGTGGACGGGCACTAGGTGGGATTAGGATCCTCGTAGGCCTTCTCGTAGTCGCGTCGTCGTATAACCGCGAAATGCGTCATCTGGAAGGAGTTAGTCTTCTTGCAGCCGCGCTCCAGGGTGCCTGTCATGCTGTAGCCCATATTGAAGTCGCTCGAGGACACGTTAGAGGTCAGGTACAGCTGAAAAGAAAAAGAAACCAAATAAATGATCATCAGATTTTTCACATTTTACTATCAATTAACAATCTCTAGAATTACTACCATCTTCAACATCACCTATAAAATTAAATATTTCCATCTCCACCCTAGCATTAAATTCACCATATTTTTTATTCAGAACCTACAATAGATACGTTCACAGAGAATTTTACTGTTACAGGCAATATAATTCCTATGCTCGCCCATCGCCATTAACTGATATTACAAATCGATTTATTTGGGTACTGACAGTTCCCCATAAATCCCTCGTTGTGCGTATACTTATTGCTCAATACCATGCGTCTATGGGAAATAGATACGTTTACAAAACCCATACGGAAAGTTACTGTAAATAGACGTTATCAAGATATGCGTAATACGTGAAAGATTCACGGGATCAAAATCTTACATAGAATCCAACACCTGCCCCCCTCTCTTCATCTTGCCTCATCTACATATGCCAGGGCTACGTGCACACGTGAACCCCATGCTATCACAACTGTTCTCCCATTTTACTGTCGCCATAAACTGCCACAGTACCTACCTACTCTACCTACCTTGTCGACATACAATAGCACCTACTTTAGTATACGGATTTAGGTGTACCTATTCCCATACTGATAATGCGGATTCCGGCAGCCATTACCAGCATCCGTCTTGATGGATGTCAGAATGTAAATATTCCGTTCGCGATTTTCAATATTACGTTACAAGTATGATACTCGATTTGGACAATAAATATACCAGAATATTAATTCATTAAGAGATTCTCATATCGTTTAACTTGATCAAAGCTACGCTGATACCTTTTGTTTATGTTTCATTTATTTATTCAGCTTTTCAGGACGTCCTGGATTGCCCTGATATTTCGTGCACGTTAAACCAAAACTCTCTTATACAAATAGAACACGCAGATACAGCTACACGTATAACGTACAAAACTTCGAAGTGAGTTTCCAAACTTGAAATTAGGACCTGTTTACATTTTAGAAATATCGAAGGGTCGGCTGGGGTAGTTTAGATAACCGAGTAGAAGCATTAATTGCGAAGAGGAAGAAAATTTGGAAAATCTCATTAATAGAGAAATCACGGCAATGCGTTACGATTATTATGATAAAGGTACAGTCAATGCCGAAAATACGTTCGTATATACGTAAATTCATGAATCGACCGATAACGAGTTTGATAAGATGTGGATAATGATTATCACGATTAACATATATAGACGTATTTCAATGTGTCAACGTATTAAGGTATATCGAACCGATGACCCGAGTTTAAAGTTCGCTCGGAGCGACGAGAAAAGCCAGGATATTTTTCATTGGCCGTTCGAGCGTCGCTCGTTCGCCTCAATGAGCGTCGCGACGCGAATAAAGCCACGGCCGGACGCGAATCGATAATATAGCTGCTCCGCGGGTAGATTGCGGATGCTGGATGCCCAGGAGATGTTGAGTGGCTCGCGAGAGAGACGATGACGGGGAAGTGAAAAGTATGGTACAGGGTTGAGTTATTATATAACATAGATAATCATAATGGATATAATAATAAACATAATAATTATAGTAGCTATAGTGCATATGGCAGTAAACGTAATAAATAATATAACAACTATATATATGATAGTACGTAGTAAATATAAATATAGTACGTATAGTGGTAGGTAGTACAGTGGGGAGCAAAATGGTCCTCCAAAATACTATTGTAAATTAATGCTATTACACTATAAAAAGGAAGGCCATTTATGCTCGCTAGTGTACAAGGGTTGAAAAGCTGGTCAGTGAGAATTCAAAAGTAATAATCTTATAATCTTGAGATAATCCGACGCGACTGTAGCGACCCGATAAAAGCCGAGGAACGGCTATACTAACAGCCCCTTTCTACGAGACCCCCCCCCCCCCTCCCCAGTACCCCTGAACATTTCCATTAACAAACTTACAGTGAATAAATTAAAAGTCTAAATAAAGTTTGATAATCCCAACGAGGGGGTGAGACGTTCACACCCCTCTGGTGGCTGTGGGTCACCAATATTTTTTGTCTTTATACTTTATACGCAGACATCTGTATATATATACTTTGTATGTTTTCCGAGCTCCTCTCATTTTTTTTCATCCCCTATTTTTTCGTGCTTTATACCTTCAGCGATGAAACTCGTATAATTTAACTGATCGCGTCCCCTAAACGTCATCCCTTATTATCGAAGAGGTTACGATGCAATAAAAAATTTAATCGAACTTTCGATTTTCAATGTTTTATCATGCTTGATGTAAGGGGGTTGATTGTAAGATTGACGATATCGAAATATTTACCTTAAAGTCAGGATCCGTTGTCATTCTTTTAAATGATCCGATAATGTAGAGCGTCCCGGTACCAGTGTCCACCATTTTCGCCTGGGTGCTGTACCTGCGACAAATAAAGAAGTCCAACCCTTATTAAATTTCCGAGTACAAGACATACCATCTTAGTAAAGTGAAAACTTGTATAAATTCAACAGCGAAACTACCCCCTCGTGTGTATTCAAAATGTGAAAAAAAAATGTCAGTTGATTCAAGCTTCTCGTGGTTTCATCCCTGAAATTTGCTCATGTGGATTTCGCGAGGGTTGAGTGAAGGAACTTTATGGGGGTTAGTTTGGCAAGGAGAAGTGGTGGGTGGGGGGAGGATATAAGGGAAATCGCAGGAAGGGCACGAATGCTTTGGATACACGGAAGCTTAGGTACGTAGGGGATGATCGTTCGGTATCGTCCTCAACCCCCTCATTGTTCTCCACCTCCTTTACACGCCTCCCTTTATCATCCCACTCCCCTATAGGTTTCTCACCCTCTGTATCTCAACCCATTCCCATTCCTACCCTTATCCACCATCTCATCCTTCTCCACGTGCTCAGCAACCCCTCTTTCCTGGCATACCAGTCACTCTCGTCCTCTCACGGCTGACTGCTTGGTACTGAGGCTGCTAGGGGTTAAATCATTATATACTCGGAGATGCCAGACAAAAGAGTCTCTCCTAATGAAGTGATCATTTTTTTCTAAGGGGGTTGTTGTTCAACGTGACCTTGCACCAGGTTAGGTTCATTTCGTACATCTCAATGGTAATACACTTCAATGAAGTGGCAGTGCGTCACTTTGTAGAAGTGGGAGTATAGGGAGAAAATTAATTATTGAAATTCCTGATAAATTTTACGATGCAAAATTTTTATTATAGGATTTTGTATTTTATTTTTATTTTTTTTTTCATTCACTTTGTTCAAGCGCAATTCTGTTATCCATTTATTTCACACTGTACCAGCGTCAACGTCTACGCTCATTGCGTCACTACCCACACTCCGAATGGTGTTGTTCCCTTTTTAACTGGATGCGCGACACTGTATTAATTTCGCGACTGTCGGCCCGTGCGATTTTAATGCTACGTGCAAACGCGGCTTGACTAAATGAGTACTCTCGCCACGTGTCACATCCCCGTGTACCCGGGGACAGATTGGAAAATCAATTTTTGCAGTATAATGGAGCACCGGCTTAATCATGCTTTTTCACGGATTTTCTATAGCTACAGGGCTGACAATGTTAATTAGAGAAAATTACGTATTTATGGTTGAAAGACGGGAGACTGAAGGAACGAAAAGAGTTTTTTGAAAATTTTCCATTACTTTACAACTTTCTGTATTCTTTATCAAAAGTCTGCTTTATATTATATTTTGTGATACCCAATGACTCTTCACGTTGCACAGTACTTATGATATACTGAAATTCAGTTGCGGAAAATTTGTAAAAAAAGAATTCGTCCTTTCAACGTAAAAGAGTAACGATAAAGCTACTGAAAGTTCCGTCGGTTAAAATTCCTACTGTAATTTCATTGACGTCCACCAGTGGCAGCACCAGCCAGTAACAGAAGTTCCAATGGAAACCGGATTTCTTTAATGTAGTCTCGTTATATGATCTGCAAGAAAGGGAGAAACGTCGTTTGCCTGGATACGTGAGGAAAATGGTGGAAGAGGGTTAGAGGGGGAAGCGTTCTTTAAAGAAAGGACAGAAAGGGCGGTTGTCTGGAGCCCACCCTTCAAAGTCTTGAGGGGTTGATTCTACCGTCGTTTCAACCGGCGACGATCATTAAAACTTTAAACGCCCTATTGACGCACAGTGGATCCGACAGTCGTGCTTAACTTCCATCCAGCTGACATTTTCTCTTTCTCTTCGTACCTACCTTCACTGTCCTTTATTTTTCCCTCTCTGTTTCACGTCACCTCTCTATCGTTCTCACGCATCTTCACAGCGCCTCTAGCGAAAAATTATGGCAACGGCCGTACCAAGGAAAGTAACTGAATACGAAATATGCTAAATAAAAATGAAAGATTGATATTTCCATTAAAAAAAACCCTAATGAGCGTTCCCGCACAGAAGGTACATAGTCACGCACAGTGGTTCTTAAGATTCTAATCAGTAGTTAGTCGCGTGAAAGTCCGCCGCGATATTAACGCCGATAAGAGAAATTCGATAAAAATTTTTTAAAGCACCGCCAGAGCGGGAACTTTGAAAAGTTCAAACGAACACACCGGATTCCGCCTCGTTTAATAATTTCCCTAGATATCCCGTGTCCCCATTTTTTTTCTGACCCTACTTTTTCTCGCCCCCCCCCCCCACCCTTTCGTTCCGTCAGTTTTTGCCCTTTTCCCTGGGTTTTCTATCCCTTCCGTCGCTTAATTTTATACGGACTAAAGTGGCACCGGTAGTACGGAATAGTTAAGAGTAATGGGGTCTATCCTGCGCACGCTTTTATGAGACTTCCTCTCATTGAAATTTTAAACGAACTGCCGTTTCGCATTACTCGTTGTGAAATTAATGCACCTACGTATATATATATGTATGCACGTGCATTATACGTATTTCTCGGTAAAGCACAGAATCGCAGGAAACTATGACTGGAGCTTAATAAAGGCTTGTGAACCTTTCAATTGACCTCGGAGCCATGAAAGTTTCAAAAATGAATTGCACACTAGAGACTAAAAAATTACTCAAAATAGATAAAAAAAATTTCCTACTGAAAAAATACGAAATGATAACGAAATTTTAAAAATCCCAATATCTAGCAGAAGCTGAAAAAAATTTGTGTGAAAAAGATAATCAGAATTGGTCGCGTCATCCATGTTTTCCAATTTCTAAAAAAATTCTTCAACCCTTCGTTTTTACCGTTCCGTCTTCATCCCCTGTCTTGCGGTCCCTGCCAAACCCAAGCGGCACGTCAGGAAACGTAATATAACTTTTCCTCGTAAAAGTTTCGTTTGAACGAAAGAAAATGACGACGGCATAATTTCCAAGCGCCATCCTAGACAATTTACGATTCAACAATACCTACTTCGCCTACCTTTTATGTCTTTTACGACATTTGCGTATAGAAGGAACGAAAACGCCATAGAAAGTTAAAGTTTTTACGAAGCATCGAAGCACTTATCGTTAAAAGCGATTTAAAAAAATTACAAACGATAACGACGTTAATAATAAACATTGAGATACGAATAAAAGCCCCCCTATATATACATATATGGCATGCGTAATTATTCGAGACACCATAAAAAAAATTCCAAAATTCCTACGAAATTCCTAAAATACGTACAATTCCGGGGTAAAAGATAAAATGAGGGTACCGTTCTTAACGTTCTACCTATAATGGGAATATCTAAGGGTAGCATTATTCCGAGGGGTTGCTGCACCAATCCCTCAGTTAGACACCGGTCACTGACCAAATAATTGCAAACGGGCGTCCGAAGGCGTCCCTGATATTTCGACGGTATCCATGGAATTCGGTATAGTCAGTTCCAATAAATAGATATATCCCTAATACTATATCTATACAGCCGTGAATCCGTCGCAGGGAAGAGGGAGGAATAGTAAGGGAGGCTCGAGTGACTCCCTTCGGCAAACTCAGGCCAGCGCTTGGTAAACTCTCTCGTGGGAGAGGGTACGACAAACACAGCGTGAATGTGAGCGAAGGAGAAAGATAAAAGATAGGAAGAGAAGTAAGCTCGGTAGATGACTCCTGTAAACACAGACAGTGTCAAGAGTCAGACTCTCTTCAGAGTAGCTGGAGCAACGGATATAGATATACAGAGCACGAGGTACCCTAAGGGCGAGTTTTGAATATGCGAGATGGACGTCGCGCGCGACAGCGACTAAGGAAAACTTGGTTAGGAGCTTTAAGCGTCGCGACGCTTTGCAGCTCCTTGGAGAAAACACTTTCAGGTCACGTGGCGCGTGAAACGCCGACGAGAAAGTCACGTGGACTTGCAAAGCGTAAGAAAAGAAAAGTGTCGAAAGTTATACGAGACTCGTGATTCGTTAAATGATCATTCAAATTTTCCCGCCCTATATAGCAGTACGCAAAGGTTCCGCTGGCTGCGCTGTTGTCGTAACCTCCAAAACGTTATGCTCGTCGGAGCAACACGTTTCGTATACGAGTTAAACGGAAGGTCTTATCGTACAGCCGGATGCTTCTTGGTCTCAGGTTGGTTTAACAACCCCTAGATATACCCCCTTTTGCCAGGGGTTGATCGTCACGACGCTAGCGAGGTATTATTTCACTGGAGTTACGCAGTGCACTCGGGATTAGATAGTAGTGCCGAGGTGGTTAGGTATAATGGATGATATAGTTACCATATAGAAGGTTAGTGAAGGTGAAGGAAGACGAGTACGAGGGTGCGGGGTCGCCAAGAGTATACAAGCGACCCGATAAGGAATATTCGCGGAACCCCACGTAACGTTGGAATTAGAGCGGAATTGGTATTGCGTGCTTCGAATTGAATACAACAACCCGCCGACGAGAGTATTATCGTCCCAGGGGAGGTGAAGCCTCGTAAATACTAGCTGGCAGGACGTAAGGTCACAGCCGGGTATCCTCCTCGCGGACGTCCCGTCCAGTATTACATAACTTACCCTAAATTAGTCCTGGACCAAACCTACGACAGCTGACAGCACTAAGGTAACCCTGACTACTGAGTTTGTATCCAGCTCAAACACAGCGGTTCAATTTGACAGCTGTTATGTAACTTAAGGACGATTTGATACGATTTTACTAGGATAAGAAAGGAGAATTACTTGTTCCTTTAGCAATAATTAGTTTAGTAAGATCATCGAAATTGCGCAGAGAGTCTCGAAACGTTATGCGTCGGAGAAGGTCTGGACCTTGGATTTTTCGAATTTTCTATACCCGCCGTGAGTGCGAGAGAGAGGGACTTATGGGCGTTTAAATGCGTAAGAGAGAGACGGATATAGTACCGAGTAAAATCGTGGGTGAATATACTCTTTCTTCAATTGACTGTGTTATGGCGGAAATTGTAAATGTTTTTTTCTCAACTTTTTTATTTTGGGAATCCTAATTGACAGAATTATGTCGACTCGTGATATACTGCTACATAAGGTGGCTCTTGCGGAAGTAATGACCGAAATTAATTCTATCCCAAAAAGCATTTCCTGGATTTCGAATTTAAATTTAAACCGTTCACGCTTGGCGAAGCACCCCTAGCTCGATTTCATTAAACGAATCCAGCATAACACCTACGTAACATACAGCCTGATTCTATCAGGAATTTCCTTGCTTATACCGGGAAACTGTGTTCGTCCTGTCCCTATGACAATTTCAGGCGTTGCCATAAAATACTAACTTTGTTAGGATTATGTATACATAGGCATAATACATATGTAAGAGCACGAGGTGAAATTTCCTAATCGTTGGATTAATTAAGGGAATTTTCAGGATCGATTGTCAGACGCTTAAGTTTCTATACCTGCGACAATGTAATGGCCGTGACATAGTTTCGTACAGTTATAATACAATTATCATTTGTTATAAGGATAAATGGTTCATTAATTTAATATTAATTACCTTCTGGTTCCGGCAACCTCCACAACTTTGCATCGACTCCGACTCCACCAAAATGGCGTCAACGTCCAGTAGGAACTACTTGCACTTCTCGCCCAGCCCTCTTCCGGAAACAGAAGTACCTGCAACAAAAAACGACAGTCCTAGGTAAACAAAAGACCAAGAGGAGTACCAACGGACAGGCAAAAAAAAATAATTTCCGACTTAACCCCCCCCCCCCCCCTCAAAAAAAGAATATCGAATAAAAATATCATTGATATGTTCGCAGCCGTCGCGAAGAGGTAGCCCGTACCTGGGAGATACGAAGAAGTGAATTTAAAAAAAAATCCCTATTGATCCTCGAGAGCACGAGGGAGGAAAAAGAATTGAGAAATTGCTGGGGAATATTTTCCCTCCTAAATCGAATGGGGTTGATAAAGGATTCTCTGGGGTATCGTACGTAGCCACGCTCTTGAAATAAAGTAAGGCTAAGGGCTCTATAGAAGATCTTCCGGAAGGGTGCTCAACTTCCGGTACCCCTCCTTACCCATACGACGAAATGATATCCTGCAGCCACTGGCCTGGTCCAAGACTTGAAGATTCAAACGCGGTCAAGATGCCAAAGTATAGGGGCAGCATCTTACAGCAGCAGGATATTCAGGTAACCAAGGGACTAGGCAACCAAACAGGAAGTGACTGAAGTGGAACGGAATTCGAGGAAGCAAGGAAGAGGGTGGCTTCTTTGCATATGCGTTAGACAGACCTTCAAGCCAGCATCTTTCTTGCGGACTCATCTAAGGTCCGCGGTTGCTATGCCATTAGAAACGTATAGTTATGTAAAAATAGCAATTTTTAGGCCATAACTCGATAACGGGAAGATTGCGCATGAGAATAAGCATAGATCTGGGGAGCGCTAACGATTTTCAAAAATGTTTTTTTTTTGGATCGGTGCCATAGCTTGAAGGAGGCGTCAGATAGAGTAGGACTTCTTGGAGTTCTGCTCACCTCATCCTGTATCCAGTCCTTCATCCGCGTCAGCCTTTATATTACAAAGCTGCTATGTGACGGAAATATTGAAATACATATACAGTCAGACTTATATACTTATTTATATAAAAATATATAATATACGTATATACAAGTTGGGCTTTGACTTCCTCTAGTCTCATGTACGCGGATACGCCGCATCCTCTTATTTCTTGGCATCATCCCACGGTTACTACCCCAGATAGTAGTAGGTAGGTAGGCACTATACCCAACTTTTCATCCCTCTTTTTAATGCATTCCTATACACCCACTATAGCTCATCGCCAATGCCATAGGGGTTGTGGTTTTCAAAATTCTTCAGAATAAAATTTGCATGTTGCCATTAGAAATATTTGTGTTTACCCTGTTAAAATATTTACGTCATTAAAATCGACCTTTTTCAGGATTTTTAAAAATCAACGGAACAAGGGATGACTCAGAGGGGTTGTATGCGTTCGATGTAACTTTAAAAGACTGGCACTGGTGTCATTCGACTGACAATCGTAAAGGCGAGTGTTCAACGTATGTACTCGGCACTGTACTAGACACGTGTTAAATGTTCCAAGGGTTGAAAAATTCAGGTTAGCCCAAAATCGGGTAGCCGTTTTATTAATTTTCAATATTTCTTATTCGACAGCTAGAAGGACTTTAAGGGTTGGACAAGATCTTACGAGGGTGTCTATTCTTCGCGCTTTACGTAGCTCCATAGAGACGCGACCCAAGGATAAAAGTATCTAAAGGCAAATGCTCACTATAGGATTAAAAAATGTTCGATAAATCATCCGAACGAACTTTTTAATCCAATGTAAAAAAAAATCGATCCAAGTCCTAATGTAATATAGTCCTTACGCGTTATGAGTCGCGTGAGACTTCGACTTGATCGAAGTTTATTTCTTCTTGTTATTTTTTTTTTCATCCCCTTTTCTTCACCCTGCCAATCCCACGTGTTACCTGACTGAGTGGCACGATAAAATTTTCGTACCGCGTAAACAGGGATATCGGAATCCCAAAAGCTTTTCATTCAGCTTTTCCGTGTCGCTTGGGGCCGTGAGACAATCTGCTGAGCTGGCGCGCTTTTTATCAGATTTATTTTCCTGTCAGACTCGATGGGGATTGGTAGGCATGTATAGATACATACTCAAGGTACAAGCTGTTATATAAGAACGATATAGAAAAGATGGCGACCAAAAGGAAAGAAATGCGGTAAAGCCCGCCTTGCTTGTATTGAATAAACGAAAAAAAAATACTCTATTTCATCGACGCCATTACTTTCCCACGAAAAATCACATTTAAGCGCAGCCATTATTGTTTGTCCTTTTTTTGTCGCGATATAACAAAAAAAAATTATTGGCAGATATCCTTTTTCAATTTTACGATTGTTCTTCAGAGACCAACGAGTGAACGTTACCACGTGTTTTTTGACACTTCGATCAATGACGTCATATCCGGTTACAGTTTCTCATAAATTAACACACTGCACGAAAGTCGTGAATTTACGACAAATAAAGTGAAAGGAAAAAAAGTTTATTTCGCAACGTGTGAAAATGCAGTTGTGAAATAAAATTTTGTTCGATACTCGTGCGAAAAACCTTTTCTAAACTCATGTGATTGCAACACTCGCCTTCGTCACGTGCTGCAAACTCACACTCGTCAGAAAAAAAATTTCGCACTAGTATCGTAAAGTACTATTTCATTATTTCCAGTGACCCGCCGTTTCCGGTCGTATTCCGTAAATGTTATTAAAAACCAGAGTTCCGAGGGCTACAAAAAAAAGATGAAGGTACCACAACGAAGGGAATAGTCGCCATAAGCCATTCGTGGCTGCGTGGCAAAAATTCTGTAATCCTTTTAGAACGCACGGCGAGAGCTGAAAAATTCGAAGGGGATAAAATACTTTTTGAAAAGCCAGATCCTGCCAGCACGATGTACCGAGAGAAATATAAAAATGGCGAATCCATTCATATATGCATATGTAATATATATATACATAATCTATTTATATCTATTCTACATGTAGATAGGGATTGAAGTGCGCCAACGGCCGCTTCCTTTCAAAAGCGAAGACCAAAGCTCTAACTGAAAATAATTAGGGGGATACCCACTTTGTCCAATTCTCCTTCTGGCAGGACTCCCTTTCCACCCCCAAAACCCCAGGACTCGCAAGCTCGTCGCAATTACAAATATTTCAGGTGCAGATTCGCTCACGAAAAACCCTGAGAACGTGCATTAACGGTCTCTTAAAATTCCATAGGGTTGCGCGATACTTGAGTGCACGAGCATTTATACTTAAAATAAATGCATCACATACGTATATACATGTACGCGTCAAGTATACACAAAGTTCTCTACGAAATCACATGGAAACGTCCCTGTGGTAGATATACACGCTGATAATGAGACGAGAAAGATGCGTCCGACGGAATGTACGAGTAAATATATTCCATAAAGGCGCGTTTACACGAAGCGTCGGAGAGAATGATATTTGCGAAGTTCCAAGAGGGCGTCAAGAACGATACAAGCTGACAGGAATATCTTGCATATTTCAACATAGAAACGTCGCCTTATTAAAGCATTCCACCGTGACGATCGCTGCGATGAAGATACGCCTTGACTATCAAATACGCACGGAGGTCCTCCTCCACGTCGCATTTACATTCCAAAAGCAGTCCTCTGAAAGTGCTACAATTTTTTTTTTATTTATTAAATTACTATTCAAGAAGTCAAATTTTCGTTTGATAACGTTAAGATAATGGATGATACTATCAGTACTGCGCGCGCATTCATATCAAAGCTTAAATGCCGCTGATTGGTTAAGTGGATCTCACGCGTCGTCGGCGCATCCTCGTATGTGTCCTATAATATATATGTATACACACAATATATATATAGGTATATCATATACTATAAACTATGGTATGAATGCAGTATAGGCGTTAGTCGCGCCCGCTCAATTATGTCCCCCGGAAATTATATTAATACTCATTAACATTCCGGAAATGATTTGCTTACGAGAGAGATCATGAGGCGACGTCTAACGGAGGGCAAAGATATTAAATGCCATTAGGAGTGGCACGGTGTGTAAGGATGGGTGTGGCACTCGGAAACGTCAGATTATTTTATTGTTTTTTTATATTTTTTTTACTATCCCCTTATCTACTACTCTCCTGTCTGTCTCGGGTCCCCTTTGAATTTCCCGCGCAATTTTCACACGTACCTACTTGAAAAGCGAATAGACGTGGAAGTCAGTGGAATTCCCACGGCGACGAAGGCGGCCAGACACGATTAAACGTACTTTGCGAAAAGTCCATTACGTTAATCTCGATCCAATTTTACGTAATACTCAGGATACTCAGGATCTTCTTTACGCCAGAGTGCACCAACGTCGGGAAGTTCGACACGTGTATATAAGCCAAACTAGACATTTCACGAAATACAGACACGGCTGAAGTAGAGTAACACAATGCCACTTCAGTATTCCCAAAAATTACAAAAATTACGTACAAAAAAACTATGTCCACATACTACAACAAAGGATAAAAGAAGTATCTTTTGTTAAAAACAATATTTTTACCAAAATATAATTTTTCCCAAATACCCCAAGTGTAGGACTATAGCAATAAAAATAAAAGATAAATATCACGTGGAAAATAAAAAAAATCTTTTTTTCTCCCGTCACCTTCATTTTGAAAAATTCCACCATGCTGTGTACTAAATATGCATATATATATAGTATAGGAGGCGCATCCGGTCATGTGTGGAACGAATACGTAGGGAGAGTGGAGTGAATGATAGCCAGCATGCTATTCATGCTCTCATCCATTGGCAGGTGTGGGGTATACCGGCTAATCCGATAATCTGCCGGTTCGGTCCATTGGCTCAGCATCCAGTTCGTATACTATATACACATCCGGCGATTTTCATTGGAAACGACTTTGGGGCACGGCATCGTATACAAAGCTCTATTAGAGCAGATATCTGATATATCTACACAAGCTATAATCACCTAATGCAATTATTTTATAATGGCATTTTGATATATCACTAAAAGTACCATCAGACCTATCTGTATATCTGCCTACGTCAAGTATTGTCTAATATTCGAATCCTAATCCGATCTAACCAGTCTAATCCCATAATCCAAGCAGTTCCCATACAGCACAATTCTGATCTGGTATACACGTAACCTAACCATACCTTATCCTATCAAATTTGGTCAGTCTATTGCCCTCGTGTTCTCCTATACACAGGGATGCTGGGAATATGCCGATTTCAAATCCCCTGGGATTAGACGCGGCCTTATTCGTATATCTAGTATTATGCTACTACAGTAGTAGCTGCTACATTTAGTATCTAGATAATACTTGGATATCATCGTTTACTTTGGTTAGACCAGGTTAATCTAAAGTTTCAGTCTGGAACCCCTGTATGTATAACAAAGAGTATAGATGAAGAGCTATTCTAAATGGCATATTACTATATCTACTATAGTAAACAGAGTATAGATTGAAAGCCGGGATATATCTATAGATACATAACCATAGAATATTGATAGTTTCAGCGTGATTAAAAATCTGACGTATCACGAGAAATTGAATTTCTTTTCTTTTTTTTTTCGAAAACTCCTTTCATTTTGAAATTCAAGAATTTAAGTGAAACGAAATAAAGAATGGTCGTAGATTGTAGACTGAATAGTAATTCGATACTGGAATAACGTGTTATCGATATTCACGGGATATAAGTAACGAGTGATAACAGAGATGGGATGTTCAGATTGCCAACCTAGATACGTATATTTTAATTTATAATAATGATGGTACCAGCGATTAGATAATAGTACAAATACTGTATGAAACACCAAATATCGTACTAATAGTACGTTTTAATTAAAATCCTACTAACGCGAAATAGGTAATATGGTAAACTAATCGGATAAGCCATTATCGCAATAATACCAAAATAAGGACGTTGAACAGGATTCGAAATTGGTCCAGGACCCCCTCCTCCCCGTCTCTATAGAAATCTTAAAGATACGAAATAGTTCTTTAATCATTTATGGGATGCTGGCTCGGCGCGCTCAACAGGCTTCTAATCACTTTTAAAATCCCCATCTTATCAATTGAAAAAAAAATATTACATTTATTCCGCACGAGATCACAGTCTGATTCCCATGATTAACGCCCCTTCTTGATTGTCAATACCTAATCACTCGGAAGAACGCTGATGATTGCAAATGGTGGCGATTCTAAATCGAATTACGATCCTACATTATTATAGCCTCCAGCGGCTACGCTAGGTTAGTCTTCCAATCAGCTTACCGAAGACAGTCGCAATTACCTAGCAATCCAATCCTTATCACCGTTTACCTCGATACCAAGGAATTTTAGAATCTCACACTAATTACTCTCGTTACGTATTTTTTAATTGAATTCACTATTAATAACGATTACGCGATACATCACTATACCTTGTATATACGTTAAAGCGTTATTACATTGAGTGCCTACGCCTATAGAATCCCCTTTATCAGTGTAATCACTAGCACCCACGTTTAGAGGAGTAAGAAAACTCGTAGTTTCAATTTTTTTGATAACAATATTTCAATTTTCAAAAAGTGTCTACAATATCGCGCGGCACCAAAATACCTGCTGAACAGGCTCGTCGTGACTTTTGACCTCTACTCGGCCCTTTCCCCTACTCCTGATTAATTATTGTCCCAGCACTCGCAGTGGACTGATAAAAAAACATATGGACGAATCCAAAAATTCTACGGCAACAGCAAAGCAAAGGATTTTTCAGGAACTTCACGACAATATATATATATAAGTATTACAGATCTATCTGTATGATTAATATCATATGTACAATTGTACCTTGGATCTCTATACACACGTGATACGTCCACATACGTATATTGGCAAGTGTAACATTGCGAATTGGATGCTGAAACCCATCGGATGCTCGTGGTCGATCCATGAGTAACGTTGGACATTCAATATCGCACTTACCGTGATTCGCGCGGCCGTAATCTGAGATAGATACGTCCCTGCTGTGGTTTCAAGACGCATGAATGGTAGATGACGTATTGTTATTTGTAACACGAGAGGACACTCTCACGATGACAATCGATCAAAAACCGAATGACCGAGAGCCGACGGCGTTAATAATAAAAGATAAATAGACCGCGGTGTCGCGAATATCACTCGTGAATCTTTGGAGATATATAATTTCTTACGGGTAATGACGCGTGGAAAAGTCATCGTAGCTTGGAAGGATATTATTATTATTGTTGCAGAAAATATTTACTCTCGAAATTACAAGAATTTTGTTTTACAATCGGTAAAAGACGCAAGCTGGAGGAAACGTATGAAGCCGAGAGATAATCATTTGTTCCTCTTATCAAAGTTCGTTCCCGAGCATTATAATTAATTTCGAATAACACGAGAGCATTATAATTATTTATAATAACAAGAGGAAACGTGCAGTTAGACTGAACTCGATATACCCATTAGAGCGGGAAAGTTTCCTAGCCTGCAGTGGGTGTGTATATATATATAGCTTGAATACTGTTTTCAGAATGTCTACCAGAGAAGCTTCCTTTACTACTCGCAGGTCCATCCACAAATTCGCAATATCATCACTCACCATGAAAACTCCAAATCCCCAAGTCCATTGCGGAATATATACATAGATGTTTGTGTGTGTGTATATATATATATCCGACATTTACAACCTTAAGGGTGGATACAACCCTAGTTCACCTTACTACCTATCGCAGGGTTACAGGTTCCCAAGCATTTTGCACCTGCCTTCGTATAACCTAATTAGATACAACGAGATTATCCAGCGGACTTTAACAAGCTCATAGACAAGGCATATATCCCATAGGGCTGGTGAGCATCGAGTTTACGGAAAATACCGTTCGCGGATGCAAAACTTTAATTTCCTTTTAAGATTAATAAAAATGGCTTAATCCTTTATTGAAATCAATATACAAATCCGCTATATATCGTAATAATCAGTAAACGACGTTTTTGACAAAATTACAATGCAACGACGTCACAGTAAATTTTTCGTTCTTTAATGCATTTTTTGAAACTCCTTCAGATATCAGTGTGACCTGTTTTACCGAAAAATTCGAAATTTTTAACTCCACGCCAATCCCAGCTTCCTAACCGATTGAAAGGACGGGGCTCCTCCGGCATTGATTTCAATCAATCCTTTTACTCTGACGGGATCCCTTGGCACCACTCCTCTCAGCACTCACCGTAGCCGACGGTGATGCTCCCCAGCCCTGAGGGGCGGCCACCAAGTTTCCCCAACATTTCCCATTCGGCTCCTGAGAAATTGCCTGTTCGCGCCCTTCCTTACCAGATCGCGCAAGAATTCATTTACATCCGACCGAATTACCTCTTCCTTCGTTCCTCCCGCAGCACTTACGCCCACGGCCAGATCGAGGCGGTTGCACACGAGTGAAATAGAAGATCCGCACAGTCGAGGTTAACCTAGAATTTCCCATTTGCCAACTAACCTAACCTCACGTCGTTACAAACGTACGTGAAACGTGAGAATTTAAGCGGACCAACGAGAGCTCGAATATCGAAACGATAAGCCGAGATAAGCTGATAAGGGATTCTGCGAAACGTATCGAGATATTAAATTACGTGATTTTATTAACCATCTTTTTGTTCGTAAGGATTTCGTTCTACTTGAACTATCTTGTATCGAATCTATTTCAGGGTACTTCGTGGAGATACTGTCGCTTCCTGGTAAATGACCAAGATCAAAGGACCGCCATAATTTTATCGAAGAGCATCGCTGGATTTAATGGCGAGATAATGCAGTGATGAAATAAGCTTTTTTTTTGAGGTATGACGTTTTACAGCATTTTATGACTAAACCTGGAAACTTGGTATATTCGGTAATTGTTCCGTATCACTGGCAGGGATCCTGTGGGGGATGCTTAAAATCTTATAGAGACGAATATCCTTCTCCCCTTCGATGAACGAAGGCGATACCCTTCTGCCCCAGGGGTTCAAGGGGCGACTGTGCAGGGATTAAAGGACTACGGCATCAGGGCTCGTTAATTCAAATTTGTTAAGATCGACTAGTACAATCTCTTGATTTAAAGACTTATTAACTTTCCCTCCGTCCTCACCTTTCTCTACGTTTACTTCTAGATGACTGACTATTTAATATCCTGTATATATATATCCTGTATATATATATATCCTGTATATATGTGTGTGTATATATATATTTAGGTAGCTACAAAAATATTATACAGTCATACCTGAAAGGGACAGCAAGCAATGGCGTTTAATTATCCAAACCAATTCATAATGCGTAAACAAATTTCATGAAATGACGTCATCGAGGCGCATTTTTCTAAATAAAGAAAAAAAATGGATAAAGAGGCAGAAAAAACATCCCTTTCGAGTCTACCGAGCGAATCACAGGAAATAAGGTAGAGTCCAGAAGAGGAATTGAATTTCCATTGATCGGAATTTCCTTCCAGATTTTCTCCTTTTCTCTGTCTCTCTTCTTCTTCTTCTTCTTCTTCTTCTGTTACTACTTCCTCGCGTTTCTCCGTTCATCCATCCGCCTGGATGCTCTCTCGGCCTTCGATAAAACATTCCCCAGAGTTTTATCGAAGCTTCGACATCGGCATGGGGACAAAGGATCCTCGAAGAGTCTCTCGCCTCGACGACCCTCTAGCGAGATAAACGAGAATAACTATGTATATAGAAAACGCTACCGTGTAAACAAGAAAATTGCGTCAACTGTTTTCTTCTTGACAGGGATTAGATGTATTTAAAAAAAATTTTCTTCGTGCCGCCAATCCCAATCGATTATCAAAACGTACAAATTTTCGTATCAGGACTTTTGCGAGTAAAACTTATTCGACAAGAACATGGGGGTGGCTCCTTCATTTTTTATTAGCACAGTGCGTAGTGATCCTATCGAGAGCAGGGGTTGAATCAGTTACAATTTAAAAAGATTCAAAACAGCCCTTGGGGTTATGTATTGTTACACCGAGGATGGTGAGACGAAAAATAAATATGTAAAAAAAGGCCAAAAAAATGGTGGCAAAACAGTGCCGCCGGGATACGGTAGGACGTTCAGCCTCGTGATGAACGGCTAGTGGGTCCAGAAGGGAGTTTAACGGGCCGGCAGAGAGGAACAGTGGCGCGAGGGACGAGAACTGTTACTGGAGAGGGTGTGAGAAAATGTCGGTATTATGGTTAGGCGAAGGACGAGGAGTGCGGGGCGAGGGTGAAGGGTAAGGGGTTGAAGTGCGCTGAAGTGCTTTAAACAAAGGAGGGTCGTTAGAAACAAGTGGCGTCGATTAAAAATGCCGACAACACTCGTCGCGTCGCATTGACAAAACACGCGAGGCCACTAACTACTAACGCTTTATTTTCACCTGGTGGGGGTTAAAGATACCACGATAACCGCAGCGGCCTATGGGGTATAACGATTACAGAGATTTCCCGCGAATATAGTCCGCGTCATTGTTATACAAAAAATATTCGTTATTACGCAATCGATCGACCCTACACAATGGAGTAACGCGTGGACCTTGTAAATGTATGGAAAAAAAATCTATTTCATAAAATCCCCCGAAAAATTTTTTTCATCGATCTACAACTGTTACGTCACTCTACGAGTTTCTAAAGATTATCAAAATACAATGAAGTTTTTAAAAGACTCGTAAGGTTCGCCCGTAATAGCAGGACCTTCCTGCGACCTACATCAACAGATACTCTTGCGTTCCTGTTGTTATTATGATTGTTATGACTATAATCATCGGAAAGCAAAGCTCCGACGGCGCCGTACGGCCGTAGGGTGTTCAGGGTCGGTAGGTTGGTTGCCATGGCGATGAACAGGACAGAGGCTGCAGGTTGGAATCCTCCATCGCCACTTTTCCACGTTCTCCGCTTTCCTTCCTCGCTCTTCATCCCTTTCGGCTCTACCACCCCTTACCCAGCACTCTCTTTTTCTCACTCACTCGTTCCCCTCTCTTCTCTCTGACTCTATTCAACCTTATGGCAACCTATATCACTGTTTCTCTCACTCTCTTTCTCTCTCTTGCTCTGTCTTCGCCTGACACATTCATGATTTTCTCTCCTTCTCTTTCCCGTTGCCACAGAGCTACTGCCCTTTCTCTCCCTCTTATCGAAAGGAAACACAGTCACAAAACCCCTCGTCGACCGGGCTGAGGCTCTTCCTCAGGGTAAAACTGGAGTTCGGAAAAGCGCGACTAAAAACGCAGTCCTGGCTGTCTGTTCCGTCGGGCATGTGTACCGTCTTTTCCGAGGGACACCGCGAAGCCGTAATGAGAGACAGGACCTGACAGAGCTGTGCTTGTTAAAAACTAATTACTTTCGCAGAATGAACGCGCTTTCGACTGTCCCAGCCATTCCGAGCATCCTCTCTCCCCTCAATCCCTGCGGTATCAGGATAAAGAGAGACGGACAAGCCGAGAGGATGAAAAACAAATTTGAAAACAGGAGTACAAGGGGATAACGGAAGCCTTGGTTGTGAATCCAAACGAATTGAATAAAAAAATCTTTGTGTTGTCTGTAAGTAGAAAAAATTGTAATTAAATTTTTTCAACCGATTATGTAATACAATTATATATGCATAATTCGAAGGTCAGGAATTGGTAATGGATCACGTGGCGCTGACCACGTGCTTCTGTTGACCATATCCAAAGCGTGTATATATATATATATATTGAATGGAAGACCACAGACCATTAAGAAAAAAGTGTTAAGAGAGGAAACGTCGTTGAAATAAAACAACAGCGTGGTTGTCGGCAACGTGTTAAAACCATTGAGCGATTTCTCACAGTAGCAGACTGTGCACGAAGGAGGAGAAGTAAAGACGAAGGGTATATAAAAATAAAGAAAAAAGAAGATTCTCCCGTGGTAGAAGCACGGAGTGAGAATCGGTTATATACGAGGCATCATGAAGTGGCTTATATATGGTACCGATGATAACCCACGAGTCTCCTATACATATATTGGCCACAGGACGCGACGTTCCCGGAAGTGCGACAATGAAGCGTTACGCGCCGAGACAAAGGGCAGAGCAAAGATAAGAGGAGCAAGAAAAAGATAAAAGAGAAGCGCGATTGGATATCAAAGAGAAAGCAAAGAGTATAGAAAGTGTAATGCGGCGATTCAAAAAATTGCGGTAGCGACAGTGGCGCCGTCGCTTTTTCAAATCGAGCTAAAGTCCGGTTTCCACGACAGTCAATCCGAACGAGCAAACAATGCCATTTTCAAAATAATCACGAAAAAGGGTGAGAGGAAAAAAGAAGGGGGGGATCGTTAATAATCGCCCGTAAAAATGTACCTCGTTTATGCGCGAAACGTTCTGACGTTTTTCCTGGAAAAAAAAATTCCAAAAAAAAGGGAGTTAAAAAGAAGGGCTAAAAAAGGAATAAAGCTTGCGGGATATCGCGTTATTATTCCCGATGTACATTGATCACCACAAAAGCCCAGGTTTGACGATTAATCAACGTTGGCGCCCACGACGCTGACGTTCACAAAAGCCTTCCTCTCCAACGTCGTCGTCATTGCCACGGCTCTTCTACTAGCTGTTGGCACTACTGGCAGCAGCCCGCCTCCTCTCTTCTTCTATTCCGGCCTTCACCGCCTCCCGTTACACCCCTTTCTCTTCCCTTAACAAAACACGTGTCACTGCGTTAAGTTGGCGACACTGCTCGTTAATCACACGACATTATGCATGATGGATTAAAAACTTCTCTCCTACTGGCACACACTGTACTCTTCTTGCTCACTCTCTCACTCCCACTCTCTCTCTCTCTCTCTCTTTGCTTTCTTTCTCTTTTAACTTTCAGCAGACTAATCTCGACGTTCCGCATTATTAATGCCGTTGCAATAACTGATCTAGAACGTGAACTGACTATTTCTACTTATGAATACGCTTATTTGCTTTGATAAAAAAATAACAATAATAATAATTTGCAAAATACTTCAGAACGTTCGTGTTATGCAAATTTTCTGCAATTTATCTGACACGGGGACTTAAGCATTCAGGACAATTTTCTTGGGACTTCCAAGATGTCAAGGATGTAGGTTGGTAGTAGGTGTATATATATATATATATAAAGACAATACACAGTAGTCCCATAAGTATGAATCCAGCTGTGAGAAAAGTCTTGGGGTCGAATCGATACGACCGAAGTGTCGTGTCACCGTGAACTCCATTCACCACAGTTCTTCCGAATCCCGTCGACTTTTACATACCGATGCACAAGAGGGTATGTCCTATAGTACATGCAGACATGATATCTACGTACATAGGACAGGTATATATATAAATATATACATATATTGACGTTACGCTTAGCCGGCAAGTAAAAAGAAAAAAAGAACGGCCATCCCGTGAACCTTGTTATACAAAGGATGCAAAAGACTGAGTCGAAAAATAATAACCAGCTTCTGAGATCTTATAGATATATACAAATTTCCGTTCGGCCATTATGAAAATTCCTATTTGCAATAAGTACGCGCTGAACAAGCAAAAAGACCAAACACCCATTTCATTTTGAGATTCATTAAATTTCCGGCGATTGTTTCGTTGTTGGGGGGTGAGAATCTTTTTTTGTATCCGCCATTTTTCAACCGTCGGTATGAAAGTAACGAAATAAAGGGGTGAGTTAAAGAGATGAATTTTTTTTTAGATTTACTACGGAAGCTAGTAATAACGAGATGTCTGTGCCCATAAATAAAAATAGCCGCTGACGAGTTTTTTCCTTTTCCCTTTCTCTCTGATGCTCGTAATTTTTCTTTTCTTCCGATGTGGCCATTCACTATCTCCCTCGCGCCCCAGTGATACGCAAACGCACTGTTGCCCATCTTGGCAGTCGTATAATATTTTAGGAGCCATCGCGGCGCCGATTACCGCGACCATAAAAATTCGCCCAGCCGACTGCGTCTTATAAATGAAAAAGTCTATCGGTAGGCGGGCGTCGCCGCGATCCTCTCATCTCGAGTAATAAATGGCCGCGATGAATAATAACGGTTATTGAAAGAAAATTCCAGAGATATGAAAGAGTTTGAAACTCGAGGCATTAGCCCAGTTTCAGAGGGTAAAGTGCTACGGGGGTAAAGAGCAGCCCTGTATAACTATACCCCCTCTATAAGTTCCAACCAGTGTTACCAACATAACTAATGGAAGAAGATCCCTTAATCAAACGGCAATTCCCTTATCACAGCATAAAGAGACTATATACGAATATGAAACCGATTTATTTTTTATGAACTACCATACCTATATTCCCTATTTCAAATTACCCGCGCAGGATAGAAAATACAAAACTATACGGTTTACAAATTTTTTGTCAAAAATATAAATTTCTCATTGTCCCCATGAAGAAGTCTGTAGATTGACAGTTTTATAATTTTATTATTTCTCATTGTCACCATGAAGAAGTCTGTAGATTGACAGTTTTATAATTTTATTAAGAGACACACAGCAGTGCTTTGTGTTTCCTTAATGTTTTATCACAGGATTGGGCATGGAGCCCACTGTACTAAAAACTACATATATGCTATGAGATTATAAGATAATCCTGGCAACCCATCCAAGCCACATGTTATATAATCCACATATGTACAATCTACCACATTCTACAGAAGTCAGCTGCGATATACTATATCCATAGAGATATAACAAAGGCAAATGCATTATATCAAAATTACTAGGGACTTATCGTTCTTCAATCACAGTTCACTCGTTAACAATGGTACTCCTGGAGACGTACGCTCTAACTGGCTCAAAGCCATTAAATAGGAGAGTCGAGCTAACTTCAAAAGTTTCCTAGCCGTCCGCGACATCTCGTTAAGGCTGACGAGTCAACTCAAGTCAACTCAAGTCAAGCCAAGCCAAGCCAAGTCAACTGGGCCGGAACTCTAGGAAAGTCAGCAGTAGCATAGGAGACGTATGCACGAGCCAGCCGTATCCCTGGTACATTATTCATGCGTACAAATGAGCTAGTGAGCGCGCGAAATTAGAGAGGAATGTATAACTGAGTATAGAAGCAAACGCTAGAATTATTCAAATCAGTAAAATATTTGCCGAATGCAAGGCACGTCTTTTTTTTCTACGTCTGAGGAACTTCACCTATGTACGTACGCGTTTACTTGGTTTGTATATCGTACATTATTTACCGGATGACGCTTTACGTATGAAGAGCCCATTCGTTTGTGCTTATATGGACGCTGCTGTCTGTCCGGAATTTTATTTTTGTTTTGTCCCATCAACCGCCATTCTCTACGTCTCGACTCCTTCGTCAGACGCTCATTTGAATTTTTGATAGTCGTTTGCCTCTGACAGTTCGCCAAGAGCTCGAGCAATCTCCTTCCACTCTTGGACTACTCGAATCCCCCAGCAGGGTTTCTCAACCTTATCTCAGACTTTGCGTTTCTTTTATCCTAACCTTTGAACCCTGAATAAGGATATATAACGTAGTTTCAGGTAGGAGCACCCCCAGCATCCAATTTCATATGAAATTTACCGAGTTATTGGCTGGAAGTAATCATAAAGGAGACTTCATCGATATTTCTTACTTCGGTGCTTCGGAACGCTTTCAAGATGGAGTAACTGCCCGCGGGATTTGAAAGAGGTAAGGATGTGCAAACATTTTTTTAGTGCATGTTTTTGCCGTCGGACAATCTTTACAATGGTTATGGATAGATTGTTTTTAGGCTTTGAGTAACGGATGTTCGTTTGTTTGAGGGGGAAGTTTGTTTGTTCCATTTTCAAGATGGCTTACCTTGTTCGGATATCCGTTGTACCGGAGAAGTTTCTTGCAGCACTTGCCACGGTTCTCGTAGTAGAACATCTGGACCATCTCGGCGTGATCCGTCGCGGCACTTACGGTAAATGGACCACCGGAATTGTTGAGATTTAGGGCTTGTGGGGGCGGCGACTCCCGGCGCCCTAGCGGCACGCACGGGCACCACCCCGAGACCATCACACGGGCCCTGATGCCCGCAATTCAAAAAACACACTTCCCGCCTCTTCGGACGCTGCACCCCCACTCACTTCCCTTGAGGAATTAATTGCGTCATGGCTCACACACACGCGCGTATGAATACTGGGCGAAGGATTTGAATATTTTTAGTCCTTTTGGATATTTTTTTTTGGTATCTTTTGCGGAGACCTGTCCTGGTAATTTATATATTTTTGCTAAATGTCTTTTATTTTTAATATGTCTTTGGTGGTTTCTTTGGATTGGTTATGGGTGTTTAAATCTTTTTTGTTACTGGCAGGACTTTTTTGATTTTGAAAATTCCTTTTTTTAATCGTTAGACTTGTTTCTTCGTTAAATTTCGTTCATGGTGTCGCTGACTCGTGTCTCTGGGATGTCTGCAATTATTTTTGGTTTTTGATAAATTCAAACTTCTTCGGTACTCGGTGTATGAGATTTTGAATCTTACGACGCGTGGATACTCTTATTTGTTATCAAAATTATATGGTAGAGTTATTGCGTGAAAAATTGTGTAATAATAATACTTCTCAAGAACACGTCATTATACAAGTTTAAAGTAAAAAACAGTGTAACACGTATATAAGATGGTAATAGGGGCGATTACCGTACCAGAGTGATTAGCCAATCGCGTGATACCGATTGAAATTAACGACCGCGCGGCAAAGTAACGATCGCGTCTTTCGAACTTCTCGACGAAATTAATAACGGTCACGGCGGCCAGAAACAAATGGCGGTCCGCGAAGCAAACACCGAAAACTTTATTTACCAGAGCATTTTCAGCCCGGTTAAATCGCGAGAAGTCAATTAAAATCGTGAATTCCAAAGTTTACCAGATATTGGAAAAACGAACTCCATAATTGTCGTACGTCACAGCATCCTCGAGATTCCAAAGAGATGAAAAAGAAAGCGCATTGCCAATCAGATAACGAAGCTAATGTACCCTTTTATTCTTTTTTCCAGCTCCTGTGAGAAAGTCTGAGGATAAATCAATTGAACATAAAGGATCCTCCACAAGTAAAATTAAATTTCACCCTGTTATCAGTTACTTAGAATTTTATGCCATAAAAAATAAAAATTGAAAAAGACGCAAGCAGAGTTTCATGCAAACAAAATCAACGTACCGGAAATGTTGAAAAATTGGTAATAAAATTTCTTTTTAATTAACATAATTTATAGCCTAGCAAATGAAAGCTGACGAGTGAAACGTGCGAAATGGAATATAAAGCCCGATTACGCATTAGGTTAAACGTTTCTTTATTCCCTTTTTAACGTTTCGCCACTGACAATAACCAAGAGTCCCGTTTCGTACGGGGTTAATTTCATCCCGAGAGCAGATTTAATCAAATCCGAATAGCTCGTCGAGGTTACTCGTCTGAGTAAAAGAGCTTTTGGGCAGTTAGGTTAGGTTAGGTTGGCTCACAGGGAGAGAAGCAATTGAGAAAGGAAGAAAAGTAGAAGAAGGGAATAAGAAATCTTAAAAGACCAAGAGAAGATCCAATTCTATCTTCTAAATCGGTTTAAAGGGTATTTCGAGTTTAGGTTACCGAATTTTTTTCCTTTTCGTTTTCGTTCCCCCACTCTATTGACGATTTTCTTCACAGTCGTGTTCCCCGTAACTTTTAAATACCAACTGAGACGTATCTACGTTTAAAGATCCGTTTACACGTGCACCAGATGACGTTCGGTACGAGCAGTGAAAATAAATTTGAAAAATTCTAAAAACTTGGTGAGTAACACAAAAACGTGTTTTTCAAAGCGCCGTGCAATAACACGGGAAACGCATTAAGTTTAAACTACGAGAATCGAGTAATTTAACGATTCCCATAATGACGAAAATTGGAAAAAATATTTTTCTTTACTCCTTTTTTGATCCAATAATATTTTTAACTTTTCATACTTTCACAGCGCATCCTTTCCTTGTGGTTAACTCTCTTTTTCGCGAGAGCCTCGTTTCCCAAAGCAAATATTAAACTGCCCAACTTTCTGTTTTTTTTTCTCCACCCCATTCGTTTCACGGACCAGAGGTACGGGGTTGCCATTTTTATTTTGCAACTAACCGGAGTTCTTAGCTCGCTCATTAACCTCGTGCATCTCGTACCTAATTTACTCGAAGGAGCCCTTAAGTAATTTCGGGGCCATGCTCGAAACTCCTAACTCCTGGAAAAGCCGCTCATTAGCTAAGCGCCCGTTACGGAAATCGTGGAGATTTTACATCCTAGACAGCCAGGATCGACAACCTGACGCGAAGCGACTATCGGGTTCGGGTAAATAGTGGGGAATTTATAGGCCGTAAAACTCGATTCCAAGGACGAGCGCACTGCTACTAGAAACGTTTTAGAATTTATCAGAGTAACGAAAAACAAAAACCCAAAAGAAAACATCAATTACAGTTTCCGGGTTCAATCGGTATCGATAAAAAAGATAATCCCAAAATCGAAGGGAGTTCGTTAAATACACATGCTCATATATGTATTCACGTACACTGAGCAAGAGATGTGACGATTCATCCATAAAAAAAATTCTGCAAATGGCAGGAGGGGAATGGAAAACTTTGGGGTTTGCACAAATGGAAGTCTGGCAGAGCTTGTAAACAAAGCGGAGTTTTTGCAAGCTTCGCGCAACTACCCTCACACTCTCTTCTCTCTCTTTACTCATTCTCTACGTCTATCAAGCTAGATAGAAATAACAGACCTAACAATATCGCTAGATACAGCATGAACGTTGACATTCAGCGAATGACCTCAGCGACGTAAGCATTGTTTGATTTCACGAAGTAAAAATTCGATCGACACTGATTGAATAACTTCAGCGATTCCACTCACGAATTTCACGCGTAGACTCACGTAGGAGAACGGATGGTTCCCTCGAGCGACTTCCGGTTTAACGCACATCCGCCTGCATGACTGACTGCCTGTCTTTTTCCCTTACTAGAGCTACGATCCAATAAACTCAGTCTTATCACGTAGGAATGACGCGATTTCACTGTGGCACAAATTTTTACGTCAATTTTAACCACTAGGAAAGAAGAAAAAATTAGACCATTTTTTTTATACGTCTTGAACTCGAATCGCGTTGTACTTTGAGTCGGTATCGAATCACGCCATTTTCTAAGACCATTTCACTACTGCCACTAGTCTGCTTCGCTCGAGTAATCAAACTGTCGCTGAAGTGGCACGTGTCTGTAAACTGGGTTCTGGTAGTTCATAAAGCTCGTATACTGAACATAAACAAACGGCTATACTGCCAGTGTTACCTACTTAATAAAACTAACTAACGGTTTGCCGACAAACCTAACGACGCGTCTGTCCCTATGTTTTCCGTTTCGATATACAAAACCAGTCTCATGTATAAAAGTCAGTCTATTAATGTAGACTCCGGTCATTAAATTTCTATTTTACCCAGTAATGAACGTACAACACCTACAGCTCGTTCTCTCGGTGAATTTTCGACTTTTTTTAAAATTTTTTTACCTCTCAGTTGAAAAACAAAAATGCTCCGCAGGTCGTCCAGCTTCCTGAAACTAACGAACGCATCACGGAAAAATTAAACGCTGACGCATCCGTTCCACCTATTTTTCTCTTCTTTTTTTTATTTCACATTTAAACCAGTTTCTCTCTGACACCGTGTAAACGCTCGCGAATCCACGTCGCGGATTTACCTCTGGGTATCTGTACGCGAAAAAGAATTACGTTTTTTTTTCTACTAAAAAATTCAACGTGTACCCGTACACAAAGCAGAGAGTGCACTTTGCTCTGCTTACGCGTAACTTGGAGGCAGCGAGTTAAACTTTATTGCCATACTGATGCTGTACTGGTGTACTAGTTAGGTGCATAGTTACCTACTACAGGATGACACATGGCACAGCCAAAAGTTACGTACTTGTACCGAACTTCAAGCGTGAGAAATAAATACCTGTCACTTGATACGTCGCGACCCTTGATTTTTTAATTTTTCTATAAATTTTTCATCCGAGTAAATAAACTATTTCCACTTCGTCTTTATTCTTCAGCAACATTAAGATAGGCTTGATGTCATTTTCAACGAGCAGACATTTAATGATGTCTTGGATCGCGCAATTGAGATGTAAAAAGCGAAATGATTATGCGGTAAGCGATGCAATTATTTTCTTTTTAAAACCCCAAAGCCGAGGCAGATCTCCATCGATTATAGCGATAGAGTGTCAAGGATGAACAATTTATCTCGAACAAAATTGTCAAAATTGCCTCCTTTTCTGAATTCGCGCGGGACTGCGTTTCCGTTTCTGTAATCGCCGAGTCACACTACCGTCAGCGAGTATATCTCCAGCTGTTAATGGAAAATGCACCTCTCTGATGATCACTATATAACGTCCAATTGTTCACGAGATACATAGAACACTGGTCCATATGCATCGATTGCACAGTTTTAAAACGCGAGCATAACCATTCAAAATGTGCCTGGAGCGAATTTTCAAAAGGCAAAATTCAATAACGAAATTTCCTTCCTGAAACTCTATACGTCACGATATACTACATTCGTAATCAAAACATAGTAAACAATGATTAATCTAAGGTACAACAAACTTAATTACAATTAAGAGTATCCTCGTTCAAAGATCCATTCATCTCAATTCCATGATATACGTTCTATTTTCAATACAAAAGATTTGGGACTCGTACAAGAAACACTTGCCCTGGCGCGTAACGTAAATTAAAAATGACAAAACGAGGAGACACAAAACTCGCTTATGTGTATTCTCATCGAACGATACATGGACGCGTACTAAACTACCGAGCGTCGCGACGGCACGACCGCTTCGTACAAGAGCGCCGGGCGTACTGACGTCGTAGGCGTTCTGGCAGCCCCGAAAACTCGTAAGCGTGGTGGTACGCGCCTCCACCGACTGCCGAGATGCCGAGATGTCAGATGACGCTTGTCGCTACACTCAGCGATACTCGGCAGTTACATGTGGATTCGCTCTGCGCACGCGCACTAATAAATCTCACAGCGAACTCCGCGAATACGGCCTATGCTGTATTCCCGCTACTCTATGGCCTTACGAAACGCCCGCTTTACTCGCTTTACTGTCCTGCAGGACTCTCTGGCCAAGGGAGAGGATTATATATCTCGCTAAAGAAAAATGACCAAGGGATGAGGCTCCCTTTGCTTTGCTCCTTTTATCTTTTTTTATATCTTCTTATTTCAGGGCTTGCTACCGATGCCACTGTGACTGTATCTCATTTCAGGGTGGTTCCCCTTGGCACTCGATAGAGAAAACTGTTTCACTTGGGTGACTTAACGTTTGATTCTTTTTTTTATTGTGCATCTTTACACGGGCAGGGTGAATATATGGGTATACAAATTGTGAGTATATTAATATAATTTATATGATTCTATAATATATCGATATACTCGATTGTTTATGCTTTTTTAAGAATTATTTATTTTCATATGACTTATGACCACTGTGTTCGGTATTTATGTATGTATAATATATAAAGATATTAATTTTTTTTATATAGGATGGCGGGCCTGCATTGCTGCACTGCTATGAAAATAGCAAGAGCAGGCGTTGCCTCGAAGATATAAATAAAGAAAAGAATGGCGACGTGGAGTCCACGATGTGGATTAGGGTGGACGGCAGTTGGGTTAAAGGCCTTGAGGGACGATAATATCGAACGGCAGAGGAGAGCGGAAGCCGCTCCGGATATCGAATCCTCTACTCACTATACGACTCCTACGCTTTCAATCTTCTTCCTCCGCCTTCTTGAGCATTCTCCTACCTACTTCCCATTCTTCTTCCTGTCTTTCTTATATTTTATTCTTTTTCAACGCATCTCACTCGCTCCTGCCGCAACTCGTATTCGTATATCGTATGCCAAACTAAAACTGTCTAGAAAACTTCCTATACCATTTTAAGTATTAAAACGCTCTGGTGAATCGATCGGATCGTGAAATTAAAAAAGGCGGGAAAAATGTACAAATTCGAAACGCAATATTTAACGGCTAACGCGTTATTGATATTGTCGTTATCGAATATGAAATTGTAACGGATGATATTCAATTGAATGATTTACGTATCCTCGTGCCTTACTCTACCGTAGAAATGGCGAATTGGCGAAGGATATTTGTCACTTTGGAAGGATGAGAGGTTGCGTGCAGATGTCGAGGAATGAGCCCTCCCTAAATCTCATTCGTAAATCCGCAGGAGGAGTCGCGAAAGGGCTTCCCGGAGGGCCGAAGGGATATAACTGTCTATATATATATATATATATATATAGATATAGATATAGTGTATAAGATGGAAAGTGGAAGCCACGTCAGATATGGAATACATTTCATGACAAGATGTGGTTCTTAGCTTTGGATAAGGTTCTCTTACGTTTCTCACTTTACGTTCTCTTTTTCTTATCTTGCCTTTCTATTTCTACCCTTGGTTTTTCTTGACTCTTCTTCTTCTTCTTCTTCCTCTTCGTATCCCATTTCCTTCTCTCTTTACCTCGCCTGAGAAGAAACAAAAAACATACCCACACGCTTCGACTTTGCCCTTCGTTCCGTTTCGCGGCAGCAGGACGATGATTTTCCTCTCCCGCTGAGAGCAAGAGAGAGAGAGAGAGAGAGACTGAATGAAACAAGAAAAGCAGAGTACACCTTATGAGTTTCCTTGGGTTCCGATAATTTTTCTTTCTTCTTCGAGGGAATCGAAGAAATTCTTATTTTCAATATTACGTTTCTTTAATCCCCAAGAAATGCTACCGCCACGGAAATCTTATCCGCTAGGAAAAATTCTTGAGTAATCATAAATTTTGGATGTCTGCTAAAAGACAACGACGCCTGTTACAGACTCTCAATTTTCATTTTTCGTTGGTCGTACAAAAAGAGACAAAAATCGACCCTTCGAAACTTCCAAGACGCCATCGCTATATTTACGCTTCTAAGTATTACCATGCGGCATCTAGGCTAATCGTGGGGTCTGTCTATTCTTGTCTCACTGTCCACCATTTTGCGGCTTAAGATCCGCACTGACGACCATTACAGTTCAATAGTCCTGTATACAGTAGATACGTACTCGACTGATCAGACAATACAGAAGTAAATATAAACTTCAAGTAAATTACGCCATTTTCAATTCTGCACGGCAGCCAAACGGAATTGTTCAATTGTTCCTACTCTGAGGAACTATTTTCTCTCATTTTGTTTTGGCTCACTGGCTCCTCCACCCTTCTGAATAAGTTCGAGTCGATTAACCGGAAATACTCTTGCCCGAGGATCGTTATCCTCAAAGCGACTAAGAGAAACGAAAACCTTTGACCGACCGGCAGGAAAGTAAGCTCGGAGTACAGTATCGCCATTCAATTACGAAGTTAATTGATCGACGATCCAGCTCTAATCAAGAATTCTATTTAATTGGACACCGCATTACTTTCTATCTTACAGAATACCAAATCATCCCCGTCTTGAATCAAAAGGTCCTCTGACATACGGATGGAAAATTAATGACAGGTGGCACTGACGCTTTTCCATCCCTGATAAAAACCGAAAACCCTTATCTTAACGCAGGACGTTAAGTGCCTTTAACATGCACGCTATACGAAAGCAGTCTGAATGTAGCTGCTGTTAGAAGCGCATTATTTACTACTTTACTCAAGTGCCACTTAGTAAGTGTATCAGAAAATATTTTTGATTCCATAACTTTCCCACGGTTCGATAAAGCACGTGGTCGAAGCACTAAACAAAAAATATGTAAAAAATAAATTCAAATTTTTCTTTCACCCTTAACAAAACCATAGTGATTACAAATAATCGATAAAAAACCACCTTCGCTCGGATTTGTCAGTGATTAAATTGAAAATGGCGTCGAACAAAGCGAATGACGTATGACAGTCCCTGCAATAAGTATCATCCGAGTGACGTAATTGTCCTACGTAAGTACTGTTTGAAGTTGAACAAAGCGTCGCGGCGCACAATGCGTGACGTTGCAAGAAGGGAGTCCGGAGATGGTCTAGGGCGTCGCACTACAGTACTCCGGGCTGTATATGAGGAAGATGAGTAGACGTGGAAAACAGTATGGAGGTTAGGGTTAGGGTTAGGTTAGCTAAAGCAGTGAGCTGTCTCGCTTCTAGCTTTCTAGCTTCTGTCCGTCTGCAGAAAACCCTGGGTACGTGCCCGTAGCACCCTCGACCGCACTCTTCCCACTTTCAACCCCTTCTACCAGCCTAACCCACCACCAGCCGTCTACCGGATCCTGATCCTCCTAACCTCAACTATCCTCTGCCACCTACCGCGCCTCCTGCAACCATGAGTGGAGTGCAAATTGCTATCAGCTCGATCGCACCACCCTCATAGAGGACTAAGGGTGTCAACGGAAACGGATACCCTTCGCATCTTCGTTATTTGCCATGAGAATAAAAATGGACGCCGTCACTGTGTATCTAACAACCTATGGGAACCCCATGGTGGGTTCACGCAATTTAGGTTAGATTTCCGCCATATTGGAATCACTGAATATATGGACTCGTAGGGGATGCTACAGTGAATACAAATAAAATTGGATTTTTAGTATACGCGTGTCAATAGTGTCTGAAAAATATCTAGGGATATTTCACCTACGGCTTCAATGACGTGTCGTTTTGGTACGACGTGAAGTGAGTATATCTTATCTGAAGTGAGTGAAGTGAGCTCTCAAAGGAATCGCACGTACTGGAACCTCAAGGTATTTCGGCCGAGAGCGATATCTTCTACTAATTTTCATCTAAGGGCAAACCCCTCGTAGTGAGTGATAGGGGTGGTGGTACAATCGGAAAAAAAAGTAAGGAAGGAGTTCGATTACCGAGTATAAAAAGTCAGTCCCACATTCTTACCTGGTAACCATGATAAAAATCCCCCAGAAAAAAGAATGAAAGATCCAAGAATACCAATCCTATCCAGATAGCACAAAAGGGACACAGGGTAGGAACAGTTCACAGGGACACTAGAACAATTTGCCATACTGCGTCACCAGGAAGGACCAAGGGATGAAAATCCCTTTGATAGTATCAAGCACGGTTTCCGCCGGAAACGCTCGGAATGGCCAAAGAGAAAGAGATCGGATAGAAAAAAGGAAAGGAAAAAAAACAAAGAAAATTCGATTATCAAACACCCCACCCTTCATCGACGACCAAACGAACGTGCAGTGGCGTTTCTGCTAGCATTTCGTTAATCGAAAAAAATCTCACGGCCCGTTGGAGGGACGAGAAAGAAAAAGAGAGAGAGAGATGACGCAAAAAAAAATAAATCAAAGAAATCCCCAATCGTTGACGTTTGGTACTGCGTAGATTTTGCGTTGTGCGAATGGCGCTGACAGCCGAAAAAAAACAGGCTGGAAAACTTTAAGTAGATTAATTTTCCTTGGGGATTTTTTCTTTTTCTTCAAGAATGGTACCCACAGCCTATATCAAGCTACAAGGGTAATCCCGAATTGGATTCTTTCACTGCTCTTCCACCCCTAGAAGAATACGAGATTGCGATAGGGGTGATTTTTCTCTGTGGTTTATATATCTCTCTCAACCCTTTCACCCTTGCACTCAAAAATCAAGCTTAACGAACGTATTTGCATTCAATAATGGAGGCCGAATGGGAGACGTCGTAGTTCTTCTGTAATCCGCCCTCGTAAACGAGTTGCAACCCTTCGCTTTAAAACAACGTTTGCCCTCCTTGATTAATAATACAACTAAAAACCACGGCGCGTCATTGTCTCGCCTTTTCTATAGGGGATGATTCACAACCCTCGTATACTTACCTAGGCTACGCGCACTATACGCTCAGCTTTGTTTCTACGGCTCTTCCAACCCTTCTACGTCTTCTTCGCAACCACTGCCCCCATAGATGTATATACAGCTTTATTCTATAGTAGAACCTTCTCCCTTCGTCTTTTACTACCCTAATGTTTTACGTCTTTGTCTACCCGTAACCACCCTGGAATTTTAATATTGCGAAATGTATCGTGACCATGTTTTTTCAATATACACGCATCCCTTTGATCTTATAATAAATATTTTTTTTATACTTATAAATTTTTCTTATCCGTATAACACGTTATCACGTATTTCTTAGTTTTTATTAATGACACTGCGATATATCTAATGACTTGTTATCTTGAGTCATTACGTAATAATCCAAAACGATATAACTGGTTAGAATATCAGTCCAAGGTAAGACAGTGTTACTTGTGCAACAGTCAGAATGTCGACCGCTATTGTTAAGTTGACTATTTTTACTAGTCTCGTATTGGCATACGTGAAAGTAAGTGACCAAAGTTTATTTATATATATAATTTTATTATAACATTATTAATAATGATTATTAGGCAAAGGATAACGGCTACTGGTATAATCTGGAAAGTCTTGATTATATAAACGTAACAAGTTCTAATAATGATATTATTAAAGTCACCAGTGTATCGGCTGAGCCAAAAACTGTGGTCCTGAAGGATATAACAGATGATCTGGGCCTCTCGGTAAGAAGAATTTTGTCAAATTATACTTATTCACTATAAAAACTTTTTAAATTGAAATTTCTCAAAATCCACGCGGACCAGATTATATTTTTCTTCACGAAGTATCCAGATCAGCGTCGTTTCGACCAAATGGATCGAGCCGAGGATTTTTGTCTGTTTTTGAAAAACCAACAAGATCCGAACAATCACGATCGCATAAAACAATTCGAAATTGACAGCGTGCTGGGTTTTCAGAATAAAACATGCCCGATCAGTAAAGTAAGTAACCAAGAGTATACACTGTTAAACTTTACAGAGAGAAATTATAATTCTCAAATATTAACACTTTTTTAGGGTAATTACGATATCACCAATTACTTTCCTGGAAGTATAACAGTCGATAACCCAATGTCCTGTGGCATCTTAAATTTCTTCTTCGGCATCTTCTCTCCGTCCAATAACAATGTACCAATTCTTACATTTTCAACGCAATTCGATACCGATCTAGATACGCCGTCCTGCATGGCATAAATTATTAAGATACGTACTATACTTTAAAAACCGTATACCGACAGCTTCCTCGTAAAGCTGTAATATTTGAAATACATAAAATATACGAAAATGACAATAAACTAGCATTAATCTATTTTCACACGTCAATACCAGAAACTCGTACGTTTCCCGTTACATTCGTTATCATTTTTTTGTTTCCTTTGTTTACAGACCATTCAACGAAATCGCCCTAAACGCATACAGTGTACGATATGAAGAGGAAAAAAAAAGGGATAAAAAGCACTAAACACACGAAGCGTAACGACGAGCTTTCTCGTTGGCAAGTTTCCAAGTTTTTCCCCAAAAACAGCGTCGAGGGACTATTTGCTGGGGGAAGTAGGGGGGGGGGGGGTGGAGGGGGGCAAGGAGAAAGGGGGCAACCTCACTTCGGTTCGCTCGATACTCAATTTTCCTCAGGATAATTGGATATTTTATATGCGATAATTGAAGCGTTTTCATTGCATTGTTTTTGCCCCCTCCCTCTCCCCCTCACCCACCCATTACCACTCGCCTCTTTTATTTCTTCTCTCACAGACTCCTCGCACGTATAATCATACCCGTTAACCCACCAAATACCCCTGGCAGAACTACCCTTAGTACGTTAATGGGATAAACGGATACTGCGTAATTGCCCATCCCCATTCTAAAGCATTGTTTTCAATTTTCGCCATCGCCGCAATCGGTCAGATACGCGCGAATATATATTAGCAAACGGTTATTTTAGCGTGACCGATGTACACCGGTTTAGCGATATAAATCGATCGTGACGATTTGCAATATTATGGCGGGAATTTTAAAAACTTGAAATATAATTCTTCGTAGGCTCTCGCGAATTTCGAACGAAATTCCTGAATGAAATCGTCAATTCTCTGGCTACTGGGAAATTACGTAGGATCTTCGAGAAGGTGACGATGATCCTGAGAATTTTGAGGGGATCCAAACGTGTATAGATTACGTGTACCAGGGTGCGTCTACTTTTCTCGAGAAACGAGATCCATTGGAGGCTTATTAGATTAGGCTTGGTATACTACTCCCTATGTCATATCCACAACTGCGTTGGGGTATATTCGCGTAATTCAATTTAGTACGGTCCAACTGACCAGTTGCGTGTTATTAAGTCAGAGAAGGTTATACCGGCTCCTTCCTGTTTTACCATGCAAATTGCATAGGCGATAGACGATGCTTTTGGTAACGTTCTATAGAATACCGATAACGATACGGGGACGATAAGAAATTGATCCTTTTCTTGCAATATTTCACATAATCAGCTTGTCGTTTCAATGCCGCTAATTACGGTCTAATTATACGACCTTTCAACTACGTCGACTCTTGCATTATCACTGTAGATACAAGGCTGGCCGTTATCATTTTGTTGGTCGGACGTTAACAAATGGATCAGTCCCGGTTAAAATTTAAAATTTCAATAAAGTCTCTCATTATCATACGCGATAACCAACTTTTCGTTTCTACGAAAACAAAGCCGATCGAAAAAAATATAAATTTTCACAGGAATTCAACGCGAACGAATCTTTCAGTTACAACTATATGACTGCTACAGGTTCTGTCAAAATTAACAAAAAAAAGGCAGAAAAGGGGAGGAAAAAATTTAACTTGTTATCGACGGCTCTACCTTAATGTTTCGCGTTCTTAAGCATATCTACCCCCCTCTTTCCCCCTGCGCCACCTTAGCCACCTTCTCGTCCAATCGTTCTCCCTATCCTCTTCACTAAAACCTTCAAGAAGCAGATTCTTACCTATAGTCCGTTCATGCTCGTTCAACCGCGAGATTAAGCTTTCATACTTTTTGGCGAGATTTCTTTTCGTCCTTCCATTTAACTTTCAAGATTAAGCCGTAACTATACACCGCGTTCTGGCTAGATAAGTAAAGTGAAAAGGTACACATCCTCAACCCATTAACCGGCATCCCCCGGTAGCATCCCAGGAGAAAATGTAGGGATTACAGCTGATTAGTTCTTAAGCCCTTGCAGAATGGCGCCGGGCTATCCAAAATGGTTTCACACAAATTTTGGGTAACGCTCGACGAAGGATCTCGTACCAATGGCGGGCGAGGAATTTAATTTGGTACGATTTAAAATGTAAAAAAGGGGAAAGAAGAAAATTAGATAACCAAGAGAAAGAAAAGAAAGTAATAGATATACTTAATTTTTTCAAAAAAATCTTCTACGGGGCGTTCTCAAAAAAATAGTCTATCCATTTCCAATTCGTCTCATGCAAATGATATATCTATATACCGTAGTGCATTTATTCCTCGGAATTTTGAAAACCGCAAAAAAAGTCACGTGTCTTTCCACTTCGTGAAGTGGCTTGTGATACACTTTTTTTTTTACGATTTACCACGAGAACGAAAAAAAACAGCCAGTTCGTAACCCCAAAGTCGAACCAGACGATTCTGTTTGCACGAACGATAAAAAGTCTCGAGCTTTAAGGGTGTATTAGGGTGTGTATATATATATAGCCTCATTGAGATTTTCATCCCCCGAAAAATGCCAAACAACGTTATTCTCATACTTTCGGTATTATCTCGAACGAACTATGTTATTCCCCCCTACGATAATAAAAAGAAACTTTTCTCAAAAATACATCCGAGATATCGAAATCGAACTGACTTACCGACAGGGTGTAACGAAATGTCTTACTTAGTTATTTAACTGCAGGAAAAGTAGAGTAATAGTACTTTCGCACGCACGCTTCGCGTAAAACTGCATTTTTCGCACGGAGTGAAATAAAACCTTTTTTTTTTACAGAAACGATCAAATCACCCGGTTAACTCTGACAGTCAGGGCGGAGAGCTTGCGCCATTACACAAATCATTAGCAGGATTGAAACGGTATGGCGGGACACAGGGTGTCCTGTAGGATTGTCAGAGAATTACTGCGATAGAAAAGGACGAGTAAGGTAACTGATTTGGGATGGTTTCGAATTGGGAGAATTTCGATACAGGATCCTAGTATACTGGTGAATCGATTGTCTTTTTGGAAAAAGGTAACATCCTTTTCTCTCTCTCTCTCTCTCTCTCTCTCTCTCTCTCTCTCTCTCTCTCACTCACTCACTCACTCTTTCTTTTCCATACGTCGCCATTCCCATTCCAGGATAGTTCGTATCTCCGTAAGCTCCCTTCATTCGCTACTCCACGTCTACGACGAAACGTTCCATTCCATTCCACGCGCGATTTATTGATCCACGCACAATTCCAACAGGACCCCATCTCTGTCTCTCTCACTCTCCTGGTTAGACACCAGTAGATTTGGCCCGCTAGGTTGGCAGCCCAGGACTACCAGAGGCAGTGACGCTCCGAACTAGAACCAAAATCAGAATCACTATTATAACCCACTTACATTAAACAAAGTTTCCATACCAGTTAGATTTCAGCTGGATCCAATCCGGCTGAATGGCAAAATGGCCAAAGGGACTATTCCACTTGAGTTGGCGTCCCTTGAAATCGGTTTGCAAAGTATTTCAATGATTTTTAGTTGGCTTAACCAAAGACGCACTCATGGAATACCATCGACATAGATATAGGTATATAAATTGATAAAACCTCCAGGGCATTGGGATGCTGTACTGTTTATGGTACTGCCTGTAGCTATTAGAAATTGGGTGAGTTATTAATTGCTATACGAAGTGGCCCCGTTGGGCACTTCCGTCACGGAAGCGACGATCGTAAATGGATGCAATTTGCTATGGGTTATTACATAAGCACCCGACGGCAAATGCACATTTTTCGTACTTCATAAGCCAGACGGTACTATCCATAAGAAAGTTCCCTTACCAGCTGGGATATATATATATGTTTATGTATATATAGGTAGGAGCTTGTAAAAATTCGCAAGCCTTAATGAACCCATAACTCACAATTTATTCAAATGTATGCTAACTGATATTATGGCCGTTCTCTATTCAAATTGCCGCTAAATCATATCAACCGAAATTTACATGAAAGAATCTTTAATTCTCATTCTTTATTAACGGCACCGGGAATAATAGGTAGCAATTTCAAATTATGCGCCAAGCTTACTTACGCTTGGTATGAAAAAAATATTTTCTTTAATATTTTCAACCCCTCCCCGTTGAAAATTCAATGCGTATATGCTGTATACATATGTACATTAAAATAATTAAATTCAATGTACATTCCATCCCCGGCAGGTCAAGTACGCGTACCTCGATATTTTTTTTTGGAAAAGGAAAAATAATTTGAAGTTCTTTGAAGTACTTCCGGGACTCGGATATCCCACTTGAATTCTACCAATCAGCATCCTTTCCTCAATCCCCACTTTAGAATCTTCCCGAAGGATTTTTCCGGTTACCCTGGAAGAATATTTCTACGTGACAGGACGCTTCCAAACCCTGTCCTCAGATTTTCCTAGGGGTGTTTGAAATGCTGCTCTCGACTTGTTATTGATATCCAATATCCAGGTTGAACGAATAACCAAGCTGACGTTTGGCCATCAGTCACCTGTCATCGCCGTCAGTTTCGCGTATATGTGGCAAGACACTCTCAACCCTTATCCTATGCTCTGCAACCCCTGACGCGCCAGCCCCATAGGCGTCTGCCCCGCAGTTCCGGTAGTTTGCGTCAATGTTTACCAGCGATTCGATTGGGCTATCGATAAAAAAAGAAATGAAAAATACTCATAGCATACAGATGACACTTAAAAAAATATATACAGTAAATTGATACGGGCCAAGGGATGATAAGACGTCTAGCTGCTGGAAGGAAAATTTCTTTTATTATCCCCCAAGAGCTAGACAAAAATAATATAATAAACAGTTACAACTACCCCCTAAATATATCTTTATCCACGTGGAAACAACAAAGCGTCCAGTATCGTCTGCTAAGGATGACACCCAGAAAAGAGACAGAAGGAAAATGGAAAAAAAATTAGGGAGTCTGAGAATGTTTGGGAGGAGGGGGGTAGAAAAAGAAAAATATAGAACGCGACCAGGCTCATCCCCAAATCCCAGAGGCGATTTGGGTTTTCGATATTGACTTGATATATGATTCGGTGCGAAACGAAGTGATTTTTATTGGCGAAACAGGGATATACACAGTGCTTATATCTATATATATCTGCATCTTTATATATATATACACATATACATTGCGTTTACAAAGCTTTCTCTTTACGGCAGTACACAGAAAGAAGCCGTACGTGTCACGAGGACTCCCGTCGAGATTCCCTCAGGATTATCTCCTCGCAGCATTTTACCCTCGTTCCTACCCTCGGCATTGAAACGTATACCGGGTGATAATATCTGATACAGCATAAGGGAGCTTTCATTCGAATTAAATAGCAGACAATTAAAATCACTCGAAATTACCGCCAAAAATTCATTCCATTGAAAAAAAGGAACCAAATGACAAATTTAATTATTGATCAAAAACCAGGACGTTTCACAAAAAAAAGGTTGAATATTTCACACGAACGGTTACGTAATTATTTGTTGATATCACCAGACACTGCTCACTCGTTCCTACAGTGCAGTGTCCGTTAATGGTATCTTGAAGTAAAACAGAATTTGAAAATAGATCACGTCCAAGGGATTGGGCTGTAAGGGTTCGAAGGTCAGGATGGTCAGAGGTACAGTCGGTACAAGATTCCCAGGTACGTGTAAAACGGGCTGCTAGGTAGTACCTGGGAGAACTGAGCACACAGTGTGCATTCAGAATCGCAGATCAAAGTTCCCGGTAACTAAGTTAAGTCCGGGCTATGCCGGTTAATCTGCTCTATGCGGGCGTACTGCAATTCATTACGAACTTTGCCAGAGCGTAGAGGCGACCCAGTGTATACCGATGTATACCTGTACTTGCAGTACGAAAGATAAAAGTTTACCTCATTCACGAAAATTTTTCGCGTACCCACCTATGTACACTCGCGAAGCCCAACGCGCCTCTATTGATTTCATTGACTGAATGGAGACCGAGTGAATGGTGGGTTAATGGCTAATTAGACAATCAGCTGAAAATCAAGCCAACGCATTGTTATCAGATAATATTTACGCAGTTTTAGCAGGGAGTGTATAAGGATTAATTGAAATTTCGGTGGTTGGGTTATGACGTGAAAAAAGGAATTGAGACTAATGGAGTAACGGACGATATTTAGTTGGGAGTGTACCGATGACGCGTCGAGAGGAAGAAATTGGCGAATTTTTCCTTCTTTGTTTTTCATGGAAAGAATAACGTCGAGAGGATGTTTCGCGAATGGCGGTGGGGGAGGGGATGCGCCTCGGGACTACGACGAACTGATAATATCGCCAGACTATTGGATTTCGTCGAAATTGCGACGGATAAATTGTACCTAGGATTCTGCACAGTCGAGGAAATTAGAGAGCGATTTGTTTGGCTTGCGAATCGCTGCGATCTGGAATCTTGCCGAAAAGCACGGCTAGTAGAGTAGACATGCACGCTGATGTACTGTCAGCAAACAGGAAGTCTTGTAGAGTCCTAGAGACAAATACGAAAAGACCTGTACACTAGGAAGCAGTGGACTGCCATATAGATATATATATACACGTAGTAGACTATTTTTTGAATTCAGTGACCTTATATATATATATAATTTATAGAAACATATACCAAGAACTCCAGTATAACTGTAACCGATATCTTTTATCAGCCGAGAATGTTTTATCACCTTGTTTGTCCGTGAAACGAACTGTAGATAATCATCCCTGCTCATCAGTAAGTATCTCCAAGTAGTAATTAAATAGTTATTAGAATCTTCAATAATACCTTCGTCATCGCCAACAGTCTTAACGATGGGAATTTGACAGTTGATTTTGTCAAGCATTCAAAATTCCCGCCAAAACGACTCTCTTACAATTAACCGCTAAGAGAACAAAAAATAGCATTTGAATTGCATCATAAAATTTCCTATTCCCTTAGCTTAACACCTTATTCCGTAGTATTCAGGGTATATTGGAAAAATCGCGAGTTTCCCCTTTACTAGATTGAATCACAATACTCGCTTTTCCTGCGATCAACCCCCGATAGAGCGCCACCCTTATTCCACGTGTGTGTCTTACATTTCTCGAGTACACAGATAGCATTACTCGCATCCAGGGACTCTAGACATGTGTATATATATAGATATACTTACGCAGACACGTGGAACCGCCTACGCTTTTGGCTTATCGTATAGCAGCAACGTCAGCGAAAGAAGATTGGCTGCCAAACTATAAGGAAGATTGCCACACTGGGTAAACTCTCGTGCGAATATGCCATGAATAATCCTGTAAGAAAGAAAAAAAAGATCGAACCAACTTTTTCAAGGGTTGGTATTACGAGGGTGGATTTTTTAAAGCCTGTTACTACGGCAACACGGAACGTCATATATAATTAAGCATCGTTGGTACAAGGGTAGGTTTGACTGTCTTCAGACGAATTTGTTTACCGGATGATAAATTTTGAAAAAAAAAATGGCGGAACGCTCGACAATTTTCGAACCGCGTAACCATAAGGCTAATAACGTCTGATGAGGAATGGCGCCGGCGGGACCGATTCTCGTTGTTTGTGAACGTCGCGTCAGTGGACCGCGAGGGTTGTTTTTTTATTTGGGCTGGTATATCGTTCAGCCCAGCTACAGATTTGTCAGTGGTACGACATTAGAGTGAAAGTAAGGCAGTGAATAAACCACCCGCTGAGACGTCGTCGAAAAGCAAAGTATCGCCGAAAGCCTAGACAGTAAGAAAATAAGATTCTTATTGAAAAGTCCTACAGTCTCTACGAGTTAACTTCATTTACGTGTCACGAACGACAGTCATATCCTGCGCGCGTGGGTCCCCGCTATATATCTTGTTACACGTGCGCCTCGCACATGCCCTATATATACATACACATAACACATAAGCAGAGTGCGTGTTTCTTTGGGTAAAGCGTAAAAAAGTACCGCCCTGACAAAATTCCAAGAAAGAAAAAAAGACAAAAAAATAACCATATTCCAGTAACGGTTCATTAACTCGTCATATATAGACTGGAGTATTCGACGGAAATTCAAGATGGCTTTATCATATACAAAATTAGGGGTTGTTTTATCAACCAGACTGTAATGCGACCAGCGGTGCTAAGGGCGGTGGTTAAGGGAATTAAGGGTCTGAATAAAACGTGCGGAGAGCTTTTTGGACGCCCTGAAAAAAAAAAGGGTGGCTAACATTTTTGGCGAACCGCCCCGGTAAAAGGGACACGGCGTATTAGGTAATAACAATGGAAAAACCATGGGCGGCAACGGGATGGTTCGTTCGAGGGTTTTGCAAGGGTGCTCTCGAGTTTTCCTCTTCCTCAGCCCGTTATTGCTCCATCCGTTACTATTCCGGACGTAACGCGCCGCGAGATTACCGATTTGTCAATTAGTCGAGCTAATTTATTTATTGCCAGTGCGAGAGATATAGTCTCTGTCTCTCTTCTCTTTTCATACCTTACACCACCGTCCTCTCTCTCTTTCACTTCACTCTTCTTACCCTACTCTCTCTTGCCCAAAGAAAATTCCGCGTCGTTTTCGCGAACCGTTAATTTAGACGAAGGGAAGTAATATCCCGCTGTTACGCAATAAGCCCAACGTCCATCGAATATTTAATCCCTTTAATCCTCGGGGTATTTTGAAATCAAAATCTTTTTCATTTATATCTTTCTTATACGTATTACATATATTATATAACAAGCTACTACAAGTCTACCAAGTTGGTGGACGCTTCGAATTATTTCCTTGGTCGTTAAAGTTCGTCATGATTTTAGCATAAATGGAGCGAAGCACATTAGCCAACTAGAGACCGATTTTGCGTGAACACGGGTTGACACTCAGTCGCCACACTAGGGGATCTATTTTTCCCATCCCACCGCAATGGCGGCTCTCACCGCTCTATTCCATGGAATAATGTATCAGCACGCACCGCGGTTCGCACGGTTGGCAAATATAGTTTCGCCACTCTATTCAGTCGTGCCGACCAAACTCGAGGGAAGGAGAAGGGGCCGCCCTTTGCTTCGCATAGACCCAGGAGCATTTATCTGGAAAATGGCGCGGCCGTTTCACTAGAAAACGAATGAGGCCGCTTTGAGTCGGTAGAGACGGACAAGGCACAAAGGGACAGATAGCTAGCCAGACACAGAATCCACAGACATATATATATACACACACAGGCAAGCTCTAAATAAAGACAAAATGAACAAGAAAGAAAAAAAAAAGTACAAAAAGCCGTACTTCATCAACATTAAACGTAGACGAAGAGCCCTGTACTTTTTTTCTCATAGAACAAAGTAAACCAACAGAACAATAATAACTTGTAGAACAACCTAAACTGTCAAAATCATTTCCACACTATGCGTGACATATGTAAACACCGAGTAAATTAAAGTATCCACACGTTTTATCAGTTTCCTTGATAAAAAGGTTCGGTATATAAAAAAGAATAATACATAAAAAAAGACCCATCCCAGAGGAACCTTCAGTTACACAGACCGGGGCTTGTTCTTCCTCTCGAAAGCACGCACGCTATTTTTATTATTTTTTCGCCAAAGTAGATAGGCACGTATAGGTAACGTAGAACACAGAACTGCTGTAACAGATATCTATACCTTGGGCGCTGCACGCTATTCCACGAGGGAATTCGTTCATCAAACGGAGCCATCCAAGCAGCAAATATTCCGTCGTTCGAGTACAGAGTGAGAGTAGAACAAGAGAGCGGGAGCGGGGGGTTGGAGGAGTGGGGTAGAACACAACCCATATGATTTTTCAAAGGATTCACGAAAAGGAGCAACTATTATTTTTCTTTGTATTTTTGTCTTCTTTTCCGTATCGCCCCCCGCCCCTTACGCTCATAGCCATTCACTTTCTATATATCTTGTCGTGGCTATGGATTTTTCGCCCGTGCGCATTATCTGCGTTGTCTTTATCTCCGCACGGCAAAGTACCCCCCCCCCCCCCAACTCTGCACCCCTCCCCCTCTTATATTGGCTCGTATAAACCCTTTCCATCCGACAGGAAAAAACAGCAAAAGCTGTGACGTTGACGACGAGGCCAGCTATTGGGTATCCCTTAGCTTTTCCTCCCATCAAAAAAGAAGGGCTGATATTTTGTAATCTATGATGGCTTCTGGGAGGGGTTGGTACGCTGTAGTATGTAGAGAGAGAGAGAGAGAGAGAGGGATGAAAGAAAGAAGAAAGGATACTTCTCTCGAATGGCTCTCCCTGCAATCTCCCAACATCTTATCCCACTGTATCCATTAGATCGTCGAAGGACCCTTCATCATTTTGGCTAAGATCGTTAACCATTGCGGATTTTCACGTGGCGCTGCGAAACTTTTCCAAGTTCATATCTTTCAGCCGGGAGAAGACGTTACAAGGGGACGTCGCGTATTTCGAAACTTGCCTTGAGTCTATTATGTTGCTCGGATATGCTTGTCCGTGGTACTCGTATCTCATGCGATATTGAAAAGTCTCGATGGGTCGTTTGCTTTCATTTTGTTTACTCTAAAAAAGAAAAACGAAATGAACACCTAACGATATTCCTGGAAAAAAAGAGGTCTTTATCGATTCCCCGCATCATCCCCTGCACGTGTGTAGCCTGTAGGTGGGTCTGGCTTTAGGGAGTATTATTTTACTTTTTTTTTTCCACTTCTTTCACCGTCGAAAGAGTGAATACAGTTCACTCTCTTTTGTCTCTTTTGCTTTCTTGTCTCTATTCTATCGACAACACACCGTGTCAGGTACGTCGAATATATTATATTATTCTCAAGGGATGAGCCAATTTCTACCAATTTCTATCAATTTCCACCCTACTATCGATTACGAATCGTTTTCGCACGTGAATGGACGTTTCGATGGATTTTATTATAAATTTTTGTTCGCAGAGAATCAACGCAGGGTTCGTCATTTGAATTCCGGCCATTGCGGGTCTTATTAATGTAGACATCGTGACTTTCTGATTTTCATTATTGACTAAAACTGTCCGTACAAATTGAACGATGACTTCCGGTTTGAAGTTTCATCCATTTCCGCGCAAAGCGTATACGTATAATAAATGGATACAAGACGTCACGTGATCGTACCACGTGGTCTACAGAGATATTTCATACCGGAAGCGAAAGAGTCAAAAGCCCCGACGGCATCCGTTAGAAAGGTACGAGAAAAGTATGGACAAGAACCGGAAGTCATCCCCGATAAACCGGATGTTTCTCCAGGAAACGTTTAGCCGGCTAAAACCATCAGTATAAAAACGACGAGGAGTCCCGTCTGACGGAGTCGCTGGAAAAAGCAGAGACAAGTCTCGCGCAATCACGCATCCTGCCAGGAGAAAAGGGGTTGAGGTAGTCGAAATGGAGAGGGAACAATAAGAGGTAAAAGGAAGGGGAGTGGGGGGTGGGGGGTTGTGGCCAACTGACTAAAAGAAGCGGCGAAAGGCCAAAAAGGTAATCTTAGCGGTTTGCGAATTGCTGGGATACAAGCTGCTGAAGCTCCTGTAATTTGTCTTGTAAGCTCTACCATCCTCCTATTCGTCGTCCCAAGAGAATTCGGTGATGAACGAGCGAACGCCCACGCATAGTGGACTAACGGCAAATCAACTAAAAACTATTGGCAACTTCAACGGAATGAGAGCCCGCTACTATGGGAATGAGTTTTACTTATAGAAAGCTCCTTGGAGATCAGCCCGAAGCTTGTTCGTGGCATCCTGGTTACATATTCGCACGAACGAGAAGCCTTGAGGTGCATTGGGTATGCGAGTTTTAAAATATTTAAATTGCAGGAATCGCTATGGCGAATATCGAATCACTATTATAAACTAGATCCAGGAAGTTTGTTCATTCTGAAAAAGTTTGCGCCTTCTGGAAAATTTTAGTGAATGTCTGGTACCGCGATTGACGTATTAGTAGTTCGCGATATGTGGGAAATACGACTGCAAAAAGTATATTTAAACTTCGTTCGAAGTCGTGATGCCGGTTATTGAGATATTGATACGATGGACCGATCGACGAAGGGCAAGGGCTTAGATTTTTTAAATTTTCTATGCATGCCGCGAGTGCGAGAGAGACGGACTTATGGGGACTCGCGTGCGTAGGACAAGGACAGACACACCGAGAACACAAATCGTGGGCGATAACCCTTTTTTTGAATTGATATCTCCTACGAACGCTATTTTCAATGGCTATCGTTTTTGAAATATCGAGTAATCTATTATTTTTAGATACTGCTTTGCGAGAGATAAGAGTGTTTTTACGTGCGTTATTTTTCCTTCTTTATTCCAATCGATTAACGATATCAGAACCCGGGCTGCCGCTTTCCTAACTCCCACTTCCGGCGGTCGGGTAAGATAATATTTCCGAAAATCATAACTAAAGAAGATAACCCGTCATAAATACAAAGCGAACATTTAGACGCCCCACGCATAGAGGCGTCCCGACGTCGGTGCCCTCGAGGCAAGGTAGAACGCTATTTTATCCGTCGACGTGAGTTGTTGCTTCTAGGTAGGCGGACCACGTAAGATGAGTTGGGAAGAGGGATTTCTCGAGTGATAAAGGCGAGTAGGAGAAGCGGTCATTCCTTGGGCAAAGAGGCTCCTTCGAGACGCAGCATCCACCTCCACCTTCATCTTGGACACTGTACCGAATACTAACGTCTCTCAAAATATCAGTAAAATCCATAGACACTCGTTTCCTAAAAAATCTAGTCGCCATTCTTTTGAACTTCTTTTTTCTTCGTAAAATTCAAATATCTGTCAAATAAATACAAGAGCTTTTCTTTATTTGTCAATTTTCTTTCCATTATAAAATACTCGTTCTACTTGTTTGATGATGAATCAACGATTATCTGGCTACGGGTCAAATGTCATGGATATAATAAAAGGGTAAGGAGGACGAGTTTGGTTTGTGTCTAGTAGGGTGTTAGACTCGGGACAGTCTGACATTAAGGGGTTGAAAAGGACGCGGAGGAACTCTGGGGGTGAATTGTCGTAAGGGTGAGTTAACTGGAATAGTCAAGTGGCTAGAAGGGACGTGATCCGGAATCTAGTATCATGTATTGGAAAATCTAGCCATTCTCCAAGTGCCATTCCGATGCCCTGCCCCTTACTATGCTGAGTAGTTTTATTCTCAATTCGAAGCTCCTAAAGCGGGTAGACGGTATTTTTATTTAAATTTCATTCGACCCCGTTCTACGTTCCATCGTTTATTCGAATCGGTTGCTTTAAGTGAATTTAATCAGGTATCCAGAGTACTTATTGACTAAAGGTACGTATTACCCTCAATGTACAAGGACCCTGTAGAATTTAACATTAAAAATGAAAATTTTTATCCAAAAATTTTTTTATAAAATACCCCACCTTAATCTATTTTCTGATCAAATTTGTAAATCATTATTTATCGCCTGTCTGCTTCGTGTATACATTTTTATTATATAGTAATTGATCGTTTTCATGGAATATTCTCTGGAAGATCAATTTGAGTACAGCACCTACCGAAGACGGAATCGCTTGCGTAGGACTCCGCGTGAAAGTTCCTTTGTGCAAACGAGACTTCGTGACTTTTGACCCTCGCGTCAGATAAACGTCTCTTTAACGAGATGTTATCTGGAGAGTAACAAAGTAGAGAAACTTGGAATATCAAGTATGCCAAAGTGGAGTCTCCCGGAATCGCGAACTCTCGGGAACATTTGAAAATCATTTCATACGACTTGTACCAGACTTTTCGATGATCCACGCGCAGCGGACTGTACTAAAAAGACAAAAAGACAATATCCAGACACGACAAATTTGTCCCTCCTCCCAGCATCCGCCAATCTCATTTAATTACGATAAACGTCAAACTTCCAAACCGTATATTCGTCCCGTCAATATTAACTTCCGGTAGAACTAAAAAGTTCGTAGACGTCAAAGGGCGTCGGCGGGCGTCGAAGCCAATGTCACTGGTAAAACTTTTCAGTTTCCTCTCACTCACCGGAGGCTTCGCTTTCGAGTTCATGAGAGGGTTCGATACACGGTGAATCAACTGGATTGTGAGCTGCCTGCAGCAACTGAAGAGTTCAAGCCGAAGAAAGGAGTTAAGGAAAAGATCCAAAAGGCGAGAAAGAATGAAGCATCGTATAAAGAGTCTAAGCGATTTCTCTTCCTCTCGTACACAGTCTCTCACCCACTCTCTGACGCGAGAGTAATTTTATCCCCGAAGGAGCAGCACAATGCCTTCTGAAACTCCTGGTGGGTAGCTGAAGAGGTGATCCGGGTGGCATTGTGGACCACGTCCGGTGCAGTTTCTTCGAGAGATAACCTCCTGAACGGCCACAGGACCAGGACCCGGCAAAGGACCAATACCAAGCTGTACCAAGTCTCTACCAAGGACCAAGAATAAAAGTATTGACAAGGACCACTCAAGGTAGAACAACTATTGTCTATCTATCACTGAACTAGGATGATAGTAACCAGGCTGTACTAGGTTGACGTGGCACTCTGTTAAATCTCTTTTAGATCTTCCGATTCCCTTATGGTTGGTATACAATAGAAAAAGAGTCCTTCCGGATGATGCTGAACTTATCAACGATTGAGGAATCCTTGTGGACCAAGAGTGCACATCTTCTTCAGGTTCTTGGCTGGTGAGGATTTTAATGGAATCTATTCATCGTACCGGATGTTGCTTTTGACGTGAATTTCATTAAATGTCTGCGCAACGTCACGACGGCGACGTTGTAACTTTACGGACGACACTTGGCCAAGTTACGGAATAAGTTTTGGAATGTCTGACGTTTAACGCGGTATCTACTTCGTGTAGGTTACGCTGTCGCGTCACGCTTAGAAACTGGAAGCTTATTGCTGGCAGTTGTACAGCTAACCGGAAACACGGGCCAAATATTACGCTGCAGCGAAGTGGGAGTTACAGGCTTCGCGATACCATGTGTGGATTTGTTAAGGGTTTCGTTATATATGGTAAACCCTGAAGTTTTGCACCGGTACGTGTTGGGTAACATGACCGCATATGGTAGAAACTAATCCACGTAGATGGAAGATAGTGGCTTTGGTATCTATAGGAGTTCCGATAGGATTTCGTTGAAATTAATGAAAATCGTACTTCCGGTACTTGGGTTTGATTAGAGAAAATTTCATACGGGTTCATTTAATACAAGCGTATCAACGTTCAGTTTGGACTGAATGAACCCGTATATTAATTTTTATGAAAAAAAAGAACCTTACAAAAAGATTTGTATTACTCGTACCGAATAAACATTCCTATATGTTTTCAATCCTGTAGGACAAGTTCTGTGGAACGTATCCAAAGTTTTCCTATATTTTACAAGGTTCACTCGATAGCTTCCGGTGTTGTGACCACTCGTGCCCAATTCCCTTCCCTACCGAGGAACGGAGCACAACAGAACCGTCAGCGAAAAAGTATCCTGCGATTCCAACGGGAACTCCTTTTATACCCTGGATTGGTAAACTCTCGGGAAATGCAAGAGAATTTTCGAATGACTTTCGCCAACTTCGCCATCAGCCAGAACAGTTAGGGGGGAATGTTTCTTGTACGGTAGTGTGGAATTAGAATGTCCCCTTTGTTATTCCACAACTTGGTCCATTGAAAAGTTCAAAGCATAAAAGAAAGACATCCCTTAATCGATATTCAAAAATTAAATTTTCTATATCAAGCCAAACCATGTCTGCATCTCACCACGCGTACAACCCTCTCGCACGTTTTTCATATCCTCCGCCATTTTCTATTTGACCTACGTAACACTGTTACGCCAGTCTTAAATATTTTAAACAATTTCCATCGAACTGTTTACTCACTGTGGGAAAGCTACTCTATGCCCTGCCTAATAAACCTGCAGCAATAGAGCAGAAGCTGCTGCAAGGGGGTAAAAGGTAACGGAATAAACGAGAAGCCAAGAAGATTAATTATTACCAAGTAATCATCCAAGTGTCGAACGTTCGTTCTACGTCGAAACTGAACATCCCCCTTCCTCTTAGGAAAAAAAAAAGAACTCCATCGATTTCCCATGGGAAAAGGAAACAGTCAGAGAACTCTAATGGTCTCTACTGTTATATAGTACCCGTTCCTGTACTGCACACATGAAGATGCACTTTCGTCCCAGAAATGCAGTGCTGCATTCAAAGCTCCCTGTCTCAGCTTACGTTTCGCCAATTCAACCAAGGCATCTCGAATCTGAACTGACTCTGTACCTAAACTCACCATAGTCATATGTTTAATAGGGAACCCTCTTAATTGTGAACTAATGGCTCGCGAGCATCTAGTGTGGGAAATTGGTAATGAATGCACACGATGCGGGACTTAATTGGACGGCATTTCCTATTGCCTCTTGAGACAACTCCCCCTCCCCATTCTTAGCTTATATAAGTGCATATACTGTTGGTACGCATGCTTAACCCCGTGGCTGACTAGTACGGTGTGACTCCACTACGAGGCAGAAGCTAAGGATAACAGCCACAGCATATGCAACCCCCGTTAGATTGCCAGTTATTGCAGGCGACTGCATAGCAGTGCAACGGCACGTAATTACTTGCTGCATTCTGGTACTAAATTTTTTTTTGTTATAATACCAATTTTCCTAGCCCGTATAAATTAATCGAATAATTACGTTTAATTATGAATGATCGATCGACGGCGCTGTCGAACGACATTAAAGGCTTTAACGACCCTTGTAACTTCGTATGCGGAATGAAATTTACCGTCGACGGATTAAACAGTCATTTGTTTGATTGCCAACCAAAGGACGTGCAATTATTAGTAGGATTAAAACGCCTTTGAATTTTGTTTTGCTTTGATGTCAGTTTCTCGCGAGGGCTGGATTTTCTGTATGGGGTTAGGGTTAGACTTGTATTAGGATTATCTAGGGTGTTTCTTGTGTCTCGAAATGTGGGTTGGTACCACTGATTTATATTGCGAACACTTCAGTTCCGTTGTAATGCATTGTCGTGTCAGGAGTACGAAACTTTCGGGCAGCTGCGATGCCGTTGAATTCGAAGAGAAAAGCAATATGGCGACTGCTTGCAAACTCGGCCAAGTCAATGGTACCGCGGAAATATTGTATTTGTCCAAGGGTCGTTTTTTATGGTACGAAAACTAACCTTACGTAAGGGATGTTAACTTAGAGTATGCTTCCCATTAAAATGCTAGCGTCTGAGAAACTTTGAAAATTTATCGAGCAATCTCGTCCGGGAATATATACGGTTTCTAAGGTAACCTAACCTAACCCAACCTAACCAGTGACCCACCTAGTTAGTTCAATTTATTTTAAGCAACAGCCGAGCAAAGTGCCATGAAATAAAACCCATTATACTTGACCCCGTAAAAGTTCCACGGGGGTTAACTGCTCTCTTGTCTCTCATCCGTCTAACGTTACACGTAATAATTTCGAGTAATTAACTGGATTTGGGATATAATAATTAATTATTTTTTTAACGTATCATAATCATTGAAGATTAGGATTATTCTCGGGACGAGTGACAGTCGTTTATGATTTTATTTCCTGTTTCTTCGTAAATTCTCTGCCTTACTGGATTCTTTATGAGTACAATAATAATAAGGGATACGATTAATGGCGTTTTTATTACACGAGGAAGACGCAGCTCTGGACTTGATCGTAAAGGACAGTTTACAACTTGATTCCTTCTTAAAGCTGAAACAAGGTATACGGTTATAAACCATTCTTTTTTTTTCAAAATAAAAAATCGTTCCTTGAAAATAACATTCGAAAGGGGGGATAGAAAAATTTTAAAAAGATAAAATAACGGGGATCTTCGATCGATAGGGTTGGAAAGTTGAGAAAGTTAGTGAAAATTCGAAAAGGCGTCGTCTACGATCGAGCACCCCAGCTCGTTCTCGACTTCCTGTTATGTAAATCCCCTAGTGAAAAAGTCAAAATCCCTAGAGCCATTCAGCAGCCGTCGCACGTCGGATTTAAATGCGCATAAAACGGTAAATGATAGCGGGGGGTCCATGAGCGTCGGGTTGGGCGATAACTCGATGCACGATGACGTAGGAATGCAAATCGCTTGGGGCTCAGGTGGAATGAAGAGGGGGGGGGGGGGGATGCGAAAAGAAAAGGAACATACTTCCTACCCCTAACTCGACTATGATACTTTCAAGTGGGCTTCAAGAGAATTTTCATATTCAATACCCAAAACGTACTTCTAGCGTCCTGAGAAAAATTTCAAGTCCACCCCTTATATACGGCCTCTTCCTTATACCCTTGAGCGGCCATCTTTGTTTCGCCAATTTTTTTTTCCTCCTCAATCATCTCCTACCTTGTAATGTTATTTTATTTTTACTGGATATTACACTACTGGAATTCATCGACGTTACAATGCATATCAATTACGTATAGACGTTCGTTTTGATGTATCAAAATATTAATATTGATTTTTGAATTACGTCACCGATCCTGATACCCCGTGGCAGTACATCCAAGTGGAACCAGCCAACCGATCGCTGTCGTCATGAACGATATCCATTAATACCGTTTCGATATCGAGGCTCTATGAATATTTGCAATTCATATTCATCCATCAAACCCCCCCCCCCCCCTCGCTGGAGGGGTGATAAAAGAGATCCACTGTCAATGAAATTCAGCATCTGCCCAAAAAAAAAATTCCTCGTAATCGAAGGTTATTGGACGTTATACATACTAAATAGGGGTTGTCGCGCTATCTTAATAAAATTAATACAAAAATTCGCAATATGAGAGGGGGGTCAAAATCTTATTTAACTCGTAATCAAATTCCAGATAATCGATAATTTAAGAACCGACAAGATTCAAAGTATAAGTAAAATGGCGACCGATGGCTAGATAAGATTACCTGGATATTGAAAAAAGAAAGTCAGTATTAAACACGTCAAAATTTTATTTAACAATATTGCCGTGTTTGACAGTTGAAAATAACGAAAGTGAAGTGCGGCGATACATCAATTACTTAAGTCCCGGGTGGTTTATTAGGGTTGTTGACTTTGGTTGATGCCGTCCGAATAACCACCCACCCTTCGGTTCGTGACGTGGACCTACGAAAGGGCGAGGTAAAGTTACGTAACAAAGTTTAAAAACAAAACTAAGCCGCGGCGCTATGGCTAAAATATGGCGTAACTTTTAAGCCAGCGGACTTATACAAAAACACCAGGGAAGAGCTTAGGTCCACCCCCATATCACCCCTAGTTCTCGTACCTCATCCAAACACCCCCTTGTGATGCTGTGTGGCCACTCGGTTCAGCGTGTCGCGAGGATTACTGCACCGGATAATATGGTGGGCTTTCAGCAGCCTCCCTGAAAATATGCAAAATTTTTCCCCGAAAAAAAAAACAAGAAACCTCCACGTTCAACTCAAATGCTAATCCGTCACTTGCGAAATCCCACTTGTATTTTCGTGAAAAACACCCGAATAATATCTCCTGAAATATGATACCAAAATATTATCCCTTCGAATTTGAATATTTTATAAACACCACGAATCCACCTGATTTGCCATATTTATTCAGGAACCATTAAAAACCTTATTTCCATATAGGATCCTTAGTATCCAACGGCGCCTGCCGATAGGCAAACCGTTCATACACGCGAAAAACCAAACAAATTTAAAAAAACGTATCTTCACTCGTCGTTCAGCATCCTTTATTTATCTAGCTTATCTCATGCAATATTCTTCTATTTTGCATACGTACCTATACAGTGTACACATAATTTTACTTAATCAGCAAAAAATAACGACCGGACGCGTACACGTATTACCCGCGGGAATTTCAAATTCTCTGACAGTTATTTCGGACCAAAGAAAATGGCGGATACATAGGATATCTCTATAATACGACAGGTAGCCAGTAAGGGTAACACTCGCAGGAGGAGGGTTATGCCTGGTAGATTTCGTAGGTTGGTACGCATAGGGATGCTGTGGTTTTGCATGGTGGCTACTCTATGAAATATTCAACACGCCTCAGGCATGTCGTCATAGCTTTGTACGCTGTTGCAGAGACGAACGAATCGCGCAGCCCCGTTGTCCGCCAGACGAATACATTATTTTTCTCCATTTCCTACCCCGTCACTACGTTTCGCGAGTGCGAGTTCGCTCGCAAAATATTGGCAAATAGCCCCCCAACCGCCCACGCTCCTCTCAAGTTTTCAAGAACTTTCCAATTTTACATGATGCACGCATCCAGTACCCATACCACCACCCTGTATACCTGTACACCCTTTACTCCCTTTCTGCGTTACTCGTAAGAAAAGAATTTCGTGCGAAAATATTTCCTACCCTTGCGAAAATGCTACTTTTACATGTATTTGTATTCCTGTACAAGCACTTCGACCCTTCTGGTACACGTAGTCCAACGGAATTCCTTAAAAGCGGCCCGGTTGGTTCACCCTGTTGCGTATAGGTATACTTAAGGGATGAAAGTGGCAAAAATATAAAAAAAGGTTAAAGGGAGGGAGTAAAAAAAGAATACGTCATACTACCCCAAGGATTCTCACGATATCGGATGGTCGGACTGACTCTGGCCGTCTGTCAACCCTTCTGTCACTTACCCCCTTATATCGTTGGGATGAAACCCGCCCTTGGCAGCGACCAGAGGAACAGATAATCCCAGGACTTTTCGACAAATCCATATAACTGTCCACTCTCATGGCAAGTGAGGGTGGTATCGTTTTTAAAAATGGGCAAAAAAAGATATCACTGCTACCCCCTGACGTTTAATCTCTCAACGTGTGTCGTCCTGGTAGCAGCCAGTGAGGAAGAAACTTCAGTGGCGCCAACTTGGACGACTGGAAAGTCCCCGAGCTTTAGCGTTGAGATAATTTTAATGAGATTGCCGAGTGGTAGAAGGGGTGGTTAGAGGGGTGAGGGGGGGGGGGTAAAAAAGGGGATAGGGCAAGGGCGAAAACGAAGGCAAAAGCATTAGGAGACATCGGAGACGAAAGAGAGGGTTGAAGAAGCTGAAGGAGGAATCTCTATAGGGAAACACGGCGACGTAAAAAGTCGTAGAAACAGACGGAGGAGAAAGAAGAAAAAAAAAGAAAAGAAAATAAAAAGGAAAGAGAATTGTGCTTAAGGAAAAAATTCGAGTACCCACCCACCTACCTACCCTTAACTCTTACGCGCTCTATCTACAGGTACCTACCCCGACATAGGTAATGCAGACTAAAATAAGTAAAAGGCTGATGACAAAAAGTTGAATTAAAATAACAATCGCGGTAAGTGGAGCGTCGCCGAGGGTGCTAGGGGATTTTCAAGGGAATAAAACGAGTACGAGTACCCCAGGGCCGAGATGAAGTAAATGGGGGTTGCGAGTACGAGGTTTCTTTCAATAAATTAAACAGCCCCTCACTCCGTCGCCCAAAGAAGGGTGGTAGTGCATTGATTTCCAAACGAAAATATTTTCAAACTCCAATTAAAGTACACATATATAATATATATATACATACACACACAATTTGCTACCACCCATTTATTCCTTCCATCAGCCATTTTTTTATTCTCCTAACGAAATAACCGAAAACTCCCCAAACCACCGCCTTTTCCACGATACAGAAAATATTTGCAAAAATACCTAAATCTCTTTATACCCTATATATAATGTATATTTATATATACTCTCCAGTACACGCACATACGTTAAAGGCACAAACCGTAAACCGATTGTGCCACGCGCCCCGCCATTTTCCCCAGTAAAAATGGGGGTTAACGACGCTCCTTGACTATGAACAGCCACGTTCTTTCTGCTCGTCGCACTCGAATGTAAAGCGCGAATACTATATTATCGAAGTCCACGATTTTCCCGGCCATTTTCTCCCTTGGTACGTGCAATTCGTGCATGCTATTCCCATATACATATAGATAAACGTACGTATACCAGGGGGAGGGGGAGGGGAAGTATATGGGGGCAGGGGCACTTCGAATCGATCGTATAAGGGAGGCTTTACCACCGCTATCAATACCAGCGATACGCATACAGAGCAGAGAATTCCTTTTGGAAGAGCGAGAGTTCTCTTCGATGAACTGCCGGATGCTGGATACCAAAGATAAGCCGATTACTCTACTTGAATTCCCTTACTTATATACGGAAAGATTTGATTGAGACCCGTCAGGCAGGAGATTTGTATGTGATACAGGGGTATACTGCTTTTTCTTTGTTTTGACCATTTCTTTGACAGCTACCACGCGCACGTGGCTTTATAATCGTTGAGCTGTCAAAAAATTTTTTTTAAACTTCATTTTTAAGGGTTTCGAAAAATTTTTTAGAATTTTAACGTAATGTTTTTTAGGGGATTTTAATGCCGCGTGGAGTAACGTCAAAAATGTTCTTCTTTTGCTTCTTAGATATAAACGTCTGACTCTTGAGTCTTGGAGTGTCTTGAGAATTTTTTTTTTTTACTATGAAGTACAATATTTTATTTCGTTGGTAGTATTGGTACGTAAACGTAAGCTAGGGAAGGAGTAAGGGTGAGTTGGTATAGGGTATATATATAAGTATACAGATATATACAGTATATGTACCAAGGGTCGAGGTCGAGTCCGCGTTATCGGACTTATTGGATTCTGGCTTCCTTTGTAAGCTCGTCTGGAAATGCTGGATGGGATAAATGCGATGGCGGCTGTCAGAAAAGTAGGAATTCCCCTGGGGTGCTGTTGCGGCTGGCAGTGAAGGGGTTTGGAGGAGAAAAGGAGGGAACGAGGAGCAAGGATGGAAGAGAAGAAGGAAAGAAGGGTGGGTGGGAGGATAAATAGCGAGGGCGAGAGTTAAGGGGGCCGCCTTCGATCATAGAAAGATGAATTTGAATAACGAGAGGACTTGGATTTAGTTTTTGAATTTGAGGATAAGTATTTTCAAAATTTTTTCAAAGGTAATCTCAATTACCTTAAGTCTTAATATTCAAGTACAGGGAAATTGTTTGGTGACTTTTTTATCCTTAGGGTAGAAAAGGCGTTTGATTTTTTTTTTGGTAATTAAAACTTGAAAAAGGGTGCATGAAATTGTGAACTACACTGACAAAAAAAAATAGTAAGGAAAGGACTCAATCAAGGATAATATAGTGAATGTAACTTATGAATTCGTTGAAATTACTATGGATTATTTAATTTAACTACTTTCGACGGTTATCTTTACTATCATTTCTTGGTTGAGCCCTTTTCTTACTATCTTTTTTCTCTCAGTGTACTAACTAATCATCTACACGACAGTCATTCCAGATTTCGATGCTTGGGGCGACATTAAAGTTCGTGAGATACGGGCGATAAAATCCAATTACTTTTATTAAACCCTTTTAAACTTCGCGCCATCAGACCACTCTGGATTTCTCTTTTACGAGCGACAGTAGCACAATACGTCGGATACGTTCAATCATTTTTACACTCTGGCTTTATCAGTTTGTTTCACCATAAAATCATGATATAGTCATGTTATAATTACATTGTCACATATCGAAAATTGTTGTCACTATTCCGCGAAGCCGATTGGTCGTCGCTACTGTCGTTCAATGCGCGTGAATCCATAGTTTGACATAACTCCACTTTTGTGCCTGCCTTCGGGCAAGACAGTCAGGAGTTAATAAAAGAATGCATAGATCTGGAGAGTGCTAACGATTTCCGGCAATTTAAAAAAAAAATCAATGCGATTCGACTATTTTTGACATATGGGGAGGCAGGATCCGGAAGTCGTTTTTCGGCTATAACTCGCAAACGGGTGGACCTAGCACAAAAATCCTGTGCGTTCTGGAGAATGCCGACGATTTCCAACCACCCCTTTAGTATAAGTTCTGTATCAGAGTTAATTTGTAGCATAGTGAAAATATCCCGTAATGCTGTCATTGCTGTTGCGCTATGCCGATTGGTCGTCGCTATCGATGCGTGTAAATTTACCGCTTGACGTGTGCGTTCACGGTATGCAGTCAATTTGACAGATTGTAGTTAGTTTATTAATGTAAAGATATGAAATAATTTTTTAATCGTTTATGGGACGCTGGTTCAGTGCACGCGTAGCGCGCATAATAGGCCTCTAGTTATAGTAAATACTTGTAACGGCAAACGGAGCGTTGAATTTTTTTAAGTACAAACAAGTAGCGCCATCTGTCAGCGCGCCTGCGAACTACGTCATGAACGAGCTCCAATAGATTTCAATAGAATTCCACGAAGCACGGTTCACATGCAATAAAGAATAAAAATTCATACCGTCACGAGCATCTTCTCCAGCAGCATCCCTTGGTTCCGGAAAAGTAGGTCTATCCTCGAGGTTACCCACGAACACGCGGCACCCTTAAATACCAATGATATTTAACAATGACCTCGAAAAATCGAACGACGTAGTATATATTGACAAATGAATAGAGTTATAGGAAGCGTTTAATAAGTTGGAAACTATTTGAACCACTCAAAGCCCCATGAATGATAACGCAAACGGGGTGCCTACGTCGAAGAAACTCGTCGAGTAATTAACAAAAACAGCCAATTACGCGAGGTAGTTATGGGAACAATGCTTCGTCTTCCCAACAATGGCAGCTACTTCGTAGCCAGTTTCTGGGTAACTGGAGATTGCTCATAGTTTAGGTTGAACCAAGTGGAGAAGATATAGAAGAGGACAAGGAGGAGACCTCCACCCGTTTACTCAGCAACTGTACATAGTTTCAGAACGTCGCTCTCCTCATTGTGTCCAGCGTTCTTATCTCGGCACAGATGGTTATACCACTAACTTGGCCCAGTTTACGATCTAATTTGTCCGAAGGTACCGAACGTTTTCTACCAACCCGTGTACATTCTACGAACCATAAATTCTGGTCTTCACCTTGAGCTCCAGCACGCAACCCCCCTCCCGTACCACCCTATGCTTACTTTAAATCCTAAAAGTCCTTGGGATGTCCTTCTTTTTAGAGAACCTTGGAGCTTCCGGTTTGAACATATAGAAACCCGGATCCGATTTCACGACCCGCATACTGTTTGGGATTAAACGGAAGTCAACAAAGGACGGAGGGTCGCGACGTCTTATCATCAGATAGCTATTGGTGCGCTTTTTTGGATACGGTTTTTTTTGTGGTACTAGTGGTTACTATTTTAAAGTTGGGATAAATACATAGATATCCTATACTAAGATAAACGTTATAAGGGAGTTTTGAAATTCTCTTTCTACAAGATATGAAATTTCTCTATTTCGTTCTTTGCTAAATTAATTTTTTTTTATTCGGATTTAAGTATTTTACAGGTTCGCATAGAATATCTGTGTCGTATACTTTCCTATCTGTTTTATATACACGATATCTGACTATGTTTCTATCTACTTACCGGAAGTGGAAACTGGAAGGAACTAAATAAAGGATTCCTGGGTACATTTAACAGAACGTAAAGCCGATAGAAAAGATAGCACTGTGAAGATCCCATCGTAATACCATACTGTACATATATACTGAATCTTTCCTTTGGGTACTACACGGTATGCTCAGTAATGCCCAGGACCATATTCCACCACGACTTTTGTCCTTGCTCATTACTGTTTTATTTCCGTTCTACAGATTTCACGCTCTACAAGAAGAAACGCGAAGGCGACACCACCCCAAGAGACTCGTCGAGACGGCAGCAACCAGTTCGCCTTTATCTTAATGTGAAAACTTCTTTGACTTACATTTCATCCAAAGTAATTCTCCAGTCCTTCTAGACACTCAGCTTCTTTACTCCAATGCATTTCTGCCATGCTGCTTGATTACTTTTATTTTATATATAAATATTTCTAGTAATCGACTGTCCCTTCAACGCGGTACTACAAACTTCACTCGAATCAACTGTTTACATGAATAGGACCAGGGCCCAATAGTACTACAGCCGTTCCTGGGTCAGGTTACGTTTCTACCAGAGTGGGGATACTAGTCATTAACCAGCAGTCCAACCAACGCCCATTGAATGACGTCAGGTATGTATAGTGTATACACAACAAGTGTCTCAGCATAGACCGTGCCAGCAGAGCCGTCTTTTAGTCTTAGAATCTGAAATAAAATAATTATAATGTCAGGGTCAGTTACGAATTTTAGTGTTCTCCTTGTGGCGTTGTTATCCATGACCATAGGTAAGTAGAAAGCATTGCAATTTTCATAATAAACATCAAGAACTTACTAACAAACACCATCATTCCTACTAGAGTGACCGTCTTGCGCAGCGCCATCTTGCGGACGCACCATACCTGCATATTTCCTATCAGATGCACCACATGTTACCAGAAACTTTCTTGCTCCTTATCCAAGGATATATTGTCCGACGGCTCCAGACCTCCACTTATCCTTTACACAATGGAAAATGAGAACGAACGATCCTCCCAGCATATTTGCTTTACTTGCTTAAAGTCGAGCAGCGTGTTTGAAAATGGTTGTCGTACAATCCTCTGTATATATAGGGTGTGTCCAGAAAAACTGAATAGGTCTTACGTGAAAAATTTACTTACAATTAATTCCACAAATTTTATGCATCAATAACACACTCGTTTAGGAGAATTGAAACGATTTTATTCTTACAAAATGTCAAAATTATTATCGTAATGCGTAAGCAAATATAGTAAAAAATTTTTTATTACAGGATGCAATGCGATACGATGCTATCAATGCAGTTCTGATACCGATAAAAAAAGTGGAACTGACGTCTGTGGGGCCTATACGAAATTTGACAAGGAACACAACATCCCTATAGAATGCAACAGTGAAGAAAGTCATATGCCTGGTTCATTTTGTGTCAAGATAACGCAGCAAAGTCCTCGAGGTTTTATCTGTGAGTTGTCAAATGCATTGATTACGAATTAACCTTGAGCTCCGGTGCAGCAGCACATTGGGGTATTGGCGTGTTTACTTATTTTAATTCTATCACTTCGTTTCTCAGGGGACGGCAGGTGGCGTCAGGTAATTCGAAGATGCGCCTCTGTCGCAAGTACCGGTGTTACAGGCGTGTGTAACTGGGGTGTTTACGACAATGGCGTCTATTGGGAGGAATGTTATTGCTCGGAAGACGGCTGCAACGGAGCGTCCGGTTTAAAGTCGACGACTGCAATGTATCTTTCGTTAGTATTACTAATAACGATAAACATTGTTGTAAGTACTTGGCCTTAACTCACGACTCTGGAAGACATGACATTGTCCAGACTCGTTGTTTACGCAATTCCGTCCATCAAGACTATTATTTTTATTACTCTAACTGTTTCTGATATTTGTAATATCATACGGCGTCACTAAACTTTTTATAAGAGCACTTAATAAGCATCGGTTGCGATTTTCCGCGAGCCTAAATGCAGAACTGTCTTGTGCAACTGTCATGGCACTGAGTCACACGTGACCATGCGTATGCGCATGCGCGAATATTTAAATTCGAAATTCAATGAAATTCGTTATTTTTGTCATGACAACTGCACGAGATGCTACCACGTCGTCTAGACGGTTTCGTCTCATGACACAAATGTTCGTCTCGATATTTGTAAGATAAGAATTAATTAAAAAAGATACAAATAGCTGGTCATTAATGCGCACAGACTGTTGCTAGGATTCATATGCTTGACCGAGTAGCTGTTTCCTGCAACACGAAAATGAATCTCGTACGAAAATTCTTTATTGTCGAGCAGTTCATGAATCATTTAAAATATTGTAATGCTTACGTGGAAAACGTACAAAAGAACTTGTAGATAGTAAACGCGTTATCGTTAATATATTATTGCTACTTTTATAAATAAAAAATATATATCACTCGTCTCACGAATAAGGAATGTTATATCAGTTTCCACCTAGAGGTATTGGGTTTTTCGAATGACTCTTGGGAATCCCCGAATCGTTGTACTTTTGGCATACAGCGTGACAGTATGCCAAAAGGTAAGAGCCGACTTCCAAAGGTAGGGAAAAATAACTGAAAAAGAGAAGAAACGTGCGGAAATGTCCAATTTTCTTTGCTGAAATGGATAAGTTCGATTCCCTAGGTACCGAGTGGATAAAGGAATATGATTTTTATTGAAAATTCTACGGTCAAACGAAAATTCATTTAAACATATTATACAGGGATACACTCCACTGTCTCGTTGACGTACATCATGTTAACGCCGGAAATTCAACGGCCACGAGTTAATTACGTCACGCGAGACTATTAATGCCCAGTAGAGCCGGCAACGCTCTGCACACAATACTTCGCTATTTAGGCCCTTCCATATATTACGTCGCCGGCCATGCCAACCCTCGTTACTTGAGACGTTATAATTAAGACCTTCTGCCCCGTTACTGGGGATAGCTGCTATTTTGGAATTTGATTTAGCACTGGGAAACTTGAGCCGCGATAACGGTGCCCTGTCCGAATACAGGACGAAGTGGTGATTATTCAAGGAAATTCACCATGCCGAAGGAATCAATCAAGTTTATGAATGGCGGCATTCGAGGGCCTATAGGATGTATGGCAGGTACATGAGCGTTAGGGAAAAATATTTTTTTTTATCAACTACACGTCACGATGCTGATAAAGAGATATGAAAAAAGAAAACTTTTAATACAATAATTTACTGATTCCTTTAAGTAGTGTGTGTATATATATCTTAAATATATACAGGAACCATTCACTCGCCAAAAAGCTACTTTCGAGAAATTCACACCCGAATGTTCCTCTAGTGGCTAACCTCGGCACTAAACTGTCTTGTAGAATAGTTTGTCGTTCTCTGAGGAAACCGCAAGGATTTTTCATGTCCTTACAGACAGACTGAGAGAGTGTATTCTACATGCCAGTAAATTTCACAGTATTAAGTAGCTAAGTTAATCCGTGGGACCCGGGCTTGGTTTTGGGATGACTTTAGTACTCATTTGGGTGGTTATGTATGGGGACGGTCATTTGCAAAGGAAAGCGCTGAGGTTCTGGTAAAGGATGGCTCCGTTGCTGCTTCCAGGGTTAGGCGCAACCTCGCTTAATTTTCAAACCTCGGTAAACCTGGCTGCGTTTTCGTCGTTATTACGCCGACGCTCACTTAATTAGCCACCACTGTGATAATTAACGAAAACACCTCTATTCGCACTTGACAAAGCTCGTTTCAAGCAAAAAGCAACGTGTCCTCCGTAAAAGAAAATGCAAAAAACCGAAAGCGAGTGTCATGACTAAAAAAAAGACTCTAAGGACAACGAATCGTCAAGGCGGGAAATATGATTTAAAGTTAAAATAACCCTATCCACCTACGCATTACAAACTCACTTATTTCCAACACGAGAGTTCCTTATCTTGTTTGACTTCCGCGTATTCCGTAATGGCGGCTATGGTTTCTCCTTTTTTTTTTTCTAAGTTCATTTGAAACTCAAAAACGAGCCTTCCTCCTGGAATAATGTACTTCAACCATATACTATACGTATAGGTATACAGACATCTTTTGCGTTTTCTTCATAAATATTTAGCGCGATGCCTCTAAAGCGACCCCGTGCGCGAAATTAAATAAAGCAACCCGTTTCGGGCACAAAGGAGCTTTCCTTAAAAAAAAAAAACGAAAAAGAGAGCAAGAAGAAAAGAGGGAGGTATTACTCTCCATTATGCGCCATTACCTTTTATGAATACAAAAGGCTGCAAAACCCAATGCGGAGATGACCCAGTAAACACGGACCTGGTACACCTAAAGGATCCTACTTTTATACGTAGGATGGGTACGTGACTGCTGAAGTACCTTTATGAATGACACTGGGTATAACGCGCTCCGACATTCTTCCTGCTCGCGACTAACTACTTCTGACTGTGCATAGGGTGGCGTCAGAGAGTAGAAATAAGCCAGACTGGAGTTCGTTAATATTTCATTTGGGGTTTTGCGCCCCCGTGAGACTCTGGGACTTTTCTCATCTCTCACTCTTTTATCTCAATCATCGTATACGGTCACGTTGATATACGATTGTGACGAAATAGTAGAGCATTTTATACCAATAGAAGTATTACACATATAAATACTATTTTTTTACCTTGTTTTACAAAAATTTTCTATATTTCATATCGATTTGCTATAATCACGGGAAGCACCGTTATCGCGTCACTTTTACGATACAGTGGATACGTGTTTGACAATTTCCCGTAAATAAAGTCCTTAATCCGACATGTACCAGGCGTCCATTTTGAAACAGGATAAAACAGCGCAAGAAGCCTCTGTCAATAATTTAAAATCCTATAAACACAATTCTCTCATTTAGCAACGAGTGACTAAAATTTCGTTCGACGTATATTTGCTACTAAAAAAAGAAACTGGCTAACTGTATAAATTCAACGATCATTATCCGTGTAACGCTACACCCCCGGCCATAAGTAATTTTCGTGTAAAAGCCCGTTAACGCGGCCATTGAGGCAGAATATATATTTCATTTAATGGGGTTGCTGGAAAAATATCTCGCAAGCGTAATTCCAGTTACGTCATTCTACCGTTACGTCACTAGCCCTTTTATCTATATCTGCCAACACATTCCCTCTACGTACACGTGCGTGTACCAAAAGGAAAAGTAAATATGGACAAGGGTACAAGATGGCGTCTTCCACGGACAGGAGAATAGGGTGAAACGAGGAAGGGAAGAAGAAGGTACAAAAGAATGAAAGGAACCACGAACGGATAAGGGATGAAAGTTGGGTAGGATCGCTGGTAGAAGTATAAGGTGTGTGTGTATATATATATACTTATCTACTGCGCTTTAAGACTTTAAAAATAAGGAGCACTCTCCTGGCATTGTTTCAAGAGCCCTCTGACTCCCTTTTCTGTTTACCTTACGGATTCTAAGGGAGTGCGTTTCGATTGGATAGCTCGGAGGGTCTGGCCATGCTTTATTCGCCAACCCATTGAATGACGGTTACCTTACGTAACCTAAAATCTCGAAGTAAAGTCAAACGCACGTCTTACGCGATAAAATTTATTAGAAAAAAAATGCACAGCCTTGTCGATCCCATCGAAAGCAAATCAACCCTGTAAAACTTGAATCGCCACTTACCAACACGTACCCGTGAGACTTTAAAGCATAAATTACGTGGCAGGCATATTAAAACACGCCGATACTCGATATTAAAGTTGAAGCAGTAAATCAGTAGGTCGACAGGAATAAAGGCAAACAGAACATGACTTATTTCACTTTCGTGTCAGACAGCTCGATGCAGCCTGTCTATAATAAATTCATCCAATGCTTATTATATCGTTAACCAGCGGCCATGACAGTTTTGAAGAATAAGCGTCATAATTAAATATTTTAAATTATTGCCGTCTACTAATATCCAGCACGTGCTGATTCTCTTTCGAAGAAATGGCCGACGGATCGATTCTCGCTAAGAATACAAGTGGACACCTTTACCTTGTACTTTGTCCCGAAGGAATAAAACGTCTTCTTTACTCCTTTATCCCGAATGAAAAAGAAGGAGAGTAAATCAACTCCCAGGGGATGTAATAATGGAAGGACCCAACTAATTGCATCCCTAACCCTACGCAGCACCTTCCCTTTTTTTTTTTAAACGAAGACACATTGTTAAAAGTGCCTCTGCTGTTCCGCCCCTGATAATTTATTTATTCTGGCCTCACCCCGACGCCCGGGCGTCCCGTAACGAAAATCCTAACGGGCGCTGGATGGAAAGATCACCGGGAGGGTATCCCTGATTCTGTGAAAGTTGAATGTAAGTACAAACCCAATTTCCATTGCCATTCCCAGTGATTCCACGGGCTAAATTATTTAGACACGATCCAGATTATCCCCTGGCTGATCTATATATATATATATATACACACGTAACTTTGACTTTCAGGGTGCGTTCCTATATTCGCTTGAAGCGCTGCGGGCATGGTTGTGTCTCATTCTATTGCATGTGACTAAACAGGGACACAACGATACTCGCAGCGCTTTGAGCGAATATCGGAACGCACCCTCAGTTGGTACCTCTGAATTTTCAGGACCTTAAACTCTGGGCGTTACGTCAGAGGACTCCGCGTCAATTTTCAAACTTGTACTAACTGCCGTCGCGACTTATTGCTAAAATTCTCTTCTTCCTATTTCCTCGTAAAGTGAACCAGCAGCCGCGCTTTGGTTGCAGGAAAATATCGAACACTTTATTCCACTGAGATTACAGTGATAAACTGATTTAACGTATATCCGCTCTAACGACAGTTCCAAGGGTGAAGAATAAATTTCGAAATATCTAGTAGTACCTGTATAACAAGACTAATCACTTGGCTGTAATTAAATGCAGGCTAAGAAAATGCGAGGAACGACGAGAAAACAAAAAATTATAAATTCGTACAAGGCACGATTAATTGAAATTACATAACAGTCTTATACAGTAGTTACATTGTATCATATTTACACATGTCTAATGTAACATCGAGTGTTACTTTATCTAGCTTGGCTGAGAGAAACAAGAGCTGTATTAATTAATTCATGAAATGAATAGCTGATGTACAGTTTCAAAGTAGAATCGACCAGACCCAACCAGAAATAGTCGGTTGTACAAAGCCACAGGACCACGGATGGTTATTAAGAATGAATATAAGCAAATACGATATGCAGAACAGGTATAGTAAGTAAGGATAACGCGAATGAGAGTAAATGAGTTTGTAATGACACTTCTTAAGGTGATTAATTTATGCAGTAATATTACCATGATTTTCGAGTAATTAAAGCCGCTACATTTTTTTCTTCCTTCTTTGTGTCGCGCTACTGTACTACAAGCAGATCAAGTTAATTATGTTTCACCGAGATGCGAAGATCCTATAGATCTCTATGGTGACCTGTGAGCTTCAATGTTTTTATTCGAAATTGAAATGAAATAAGGGACAATAATGTCACTGTAGTGCTCCTTCATAATCCTCTATAAAAAGGAAAAAGAGTACGGAAAAGAGAAATAAAACTTTTCGAGGGCCAAAAAGCAGGGGCACTTCGTACTCCGTAATGCTTGGTCATAAATCTTCATAAGGAAAGGTGAAGAATGAGCTAAAGAAACTAACAAGGTTACCAAAGTATTGCTACGTGAGAGTACCAATCTCAATCTACGTACGTAGAAACATTTTTTTTTAAACGTTCTACGATTTATTTTCTTCCTGGATAATAGAGCTGTAAGTTATGGACATTAAAAATTTCACCATCGAGCCATAGTCGATTAGAGAGAGAGTCATCTAACTTGGGGTATATGTATTTTACTATCGTTGCCTTTCTCGTATGCACGTGAAGTCCTATAGGTATGTCTCTCTCGCACTTGCAACGGGTATAGGAAATACCAAAAATCTAAGCCCTAGCCCTTCATTGATTGTTCGATCAAATAAAAGATTCGTGGATAAATATTGAATAAAGAGAAATGAATAAAGCTCATTTTTATTGTGCTAAACGATACTAATTGCATAACGGAAAAAATTAATTACGATTAACCATCAAATTCAATATCGTGTAATAATGCTTTTGATGAAAAAAAAAAAAGATTAGGGTCATGAGGCGGAAATACGTAGAAATACACATGGGATTGGAGGACATGGGAAATTTGTCCAAAATTTTTGGATAGATCTAGGGAAATTCGTTTTATCATCTACGATTGGTAGTATTACTTGCGCAATTTCATTGCGTCGTGATTCCCCCGTTTATCTTCCGTATAGACTTTCTTGCTCTGTGAAAATTTATGCGACTTCGTTTGTGGGTTAGGTTGCATTAGTGTTGGACAGTACAGAAACGGGGATTTTGGTGAATATTTATTAATAATGAACATCGCAGATGGACCGGGCCTTAATCGATATGAAATAGTAATGTTAGTAGCCAGATTAACTTTGGTTACAGCAGTCGGCTATTTCAGCATGAAGTGGATGATGAGCCATTTAGATCCAACGTCGAAGGCTAAAAAGAAAGCTAAGGAAAAGGTTGCAGAAACTTTCTAATATATTTTCCTATTACATTTCATAGCAATCGATTATACCAGAGGAGTACAAGATGCATTTCTGTAAACATAACCTCACCTCATTGTATCACATGGCTTGTAATACTATTCTTTGTTCATTGAATTCATTAATAGTTATTCTTATTCTTCTAGTCTATCTTAGTCTTTGCTTATTATGTTTTCAGCAATTAATATGGTCGTTGCGGTAGCTTCATAGTTTATTTTTTATTACATTATTTAGGTGGTACCAATGTGATGCAATTTTTCATATTTCAGGCAAAGAGTCAATTAAAGAAGTTAACTAGAACAGATAATTTAGCTGTGTCAATTGATACTGATCAATTGACTGATTATGAAATGATGATTGCGAGTCATCTTGTTGATCCTAACGATATCAAAGTTTCGTGGGAGAATATTGCTGGCCTCGAACATGTTATTCAGGAACTTAAAGAAACTGTTATATTACCTATTCAAAGGAAGGAACTTTTTGAAGACTCACAGCTGACACAAGCACCGAAGGTTTGCAAATGTTTCAATAGACTGATATTAGTATTTTATTTCAGGAACAATATTACTTATGGTTCACAATTTCTAGGGAGTATTATTACATGGTCCACCAGGATGTGGGAAAACGATGATTGCTAAAGCAACAGCCAAAGAAACAAGAACGAGCTTTATTAATTTGGATGTTAGTATTTTGACAGACAAGTGGTATGGCGAAAGTCAAAAATTGACAGCAGCAGTATTCTCGTTAGCAGTAAAACTACAACCCTGCATAATCTTCATTGATGAAATAGGTTACATTCTATTACCATAATATAACGTCATTTCCATACTGAACAACTATAGTAAATGCTTTTTCAAAGTGATTGCAAACTAACACATCCTATAAATGATTATATTACAGACTCCTTTCTACGAGCCCGGAACGCACAAGATCATGAAGCAACAGCGATGATGAAAGCCCAATTTATGTCTTTATGGGATGGTTTAATAACTGATCCTTCGTGCACTGTAATTGTAATGGGAGCTACAAACAGACCACAAGATTTAGACAAAGCCATACTCCGAAGGATGCCAGCAACTTTCCACGTTGGTTTACCTGTAAGAACAATTCCGTCACTGTTCCAATTTACCCTATTCAAAAAATGTGAAATTACAAAATAATTTTTTCCAGAATGAACAGCAACGCGAGCAAGTAATTCGTTTAATTTTGGAAAACGAGCCTATATCTGATGACATCGACATGAAGATCCTGGCTAGAATGACTGATGGTTTTTCTGGCTCCGATTTACAGGAACTTTGTCGTAACGCTTCTGTTTATCGCATCAGGGATTACCTACGGGGCCACACACAGTAAGACAATTGCTTATGTACACATTTGAATATGCTTAAATCCATATTCATGTGGTATTGTAA
>JARQST010000718.1:153386-176253 GCA_030142225.1 Pachycephus smyrnensis
CGGGGCCACACACAGTAAGACAATTGCTTATGTACACATTTGAATATGCTTAAATCCATATTCATGTGGTATTGTAAAACTTTGTAAAATCATTTAACGTAACATTGTGGTACAGTGAGATAAGATTGTTTCCAAAATTAGCATAACATTGTTTAAATCCATTTTGTGATTCTTTATAGGAATTTGACAGTTTTCTTCTTCTTTTTTAACAGAGAAACTTCATCAAAACGTCAGGCGTCTGTAGGTGCAGACGATGAAGAATTTCATGATACAGTACGTCCAATCACAATGGATGATCTTGTGACCTCAATGAAAAAAATGAGGAACGCAAAAATACACACGGGGAGTCTCAGTACAGCTAAGCTAGATTTAGATTAATGATTAAATCCTTTGTCGCGTCGTCGCGCTGTTTTAACATTGAGTGAAATCTTTTCTTTTGTTTTCGGTATCTTTCTTTTCCCTTTTTTCTTTCTTTTCTTCTCGTAGGAATTACTCATGAGATCATGACTTTCGCCCTCGTACCGTCCTCCTTTAAAGTCGAGGCTTCGGTATTTATTCATCGTCGTGGACATACCTCCAAAATTATGGGAACCAAAGCACCCAATTGCATCGAGGTTTTTTTTAACGGGGTTACGCAGGTCGATAATAAAATAAAGTGAAAAAACGGTCTCTTTTCTGCCTATTTTTTATCGTAACTGTTGAATAGTTAAAAAAAAGCGAAAGTGAATGAATGAGAAAGCTCTTATTTAAACTAATAACAATATTTGAAGAGGATCGTGCTACACATGGCAGCTAATATTTCATCCTTATGAAATCTGCATTTAACCACTATTCATTTTCATTCTTATTTCGAAAATACTGTCTCGAAATGAAACCTAACTCAAAACGATGCTAAACTATAGCATGGAAGTATTGTACATGTTGAAAATGTTAAAATTATTGATAGGTGCTGAAGATTCTGAAGTGAAATTGTTTTACGAGTTTCTTACAAGATTCTCATGCGATTTATGTACAAAAAAAATAGTAAAACAAAAAGGAATCTGGTTTTTTGGACTTGGTATTTCGTGCCTGTCTTTTAATTTTCATTACCATATCGGACCGTCTTGTAATCAAGTAACATTGATACAAAAAAAAGAATCGTTAAAAAATGTTTATAGCATAATAACATTGTTTTTCTTGATCTACGAAATATTGCGAATTCTATGTGATCGCATTAAATTGTTATACGAATTATCGCAAAAACAAGAACAAAAGAACGCGCGTAAGTGGCAGAGAATCAGAAATACATGTACGATAAGGACGAGATCACGCGACTGTTTTATTAGGGAATTATATGGCCGATGACCGAGAAATTGTAAACGAATGTCGGCAATGCTTGGCATATTTTTTTATCGTTATGCTCATTTTCAAGATAGGACAGTTTTACTACATAAGCGTACAAAGAAAGTAATCTCTTCTTGATATCGTAAAGGAAGGACGTAAATATCCAAATACAAACATAAGTGCGCGTTGATAACTATTATAATTCCATCGTGATCGGCTATTATTAGATTATCCAAACTGGAGATAGTGACTTCCAATTTATGTGCTAACTCCCCAAATAGCTTTGCAAGGGCATTAACTCCATCTATTATAGATGTTATCAGTTTACTCTGTTATAATTAAAACGGCAAAGACCGTACTTTCCTTTTTAATTCAACCTATTAATTACGCATAGAATTATTTGCCTATCTGATTATATCAAATGGAAAAATTAGATTAGATAACCACACTATTTTTTCAACGTCTTTGCAAACTTTGAGTATACGGTACAATGACGCGCGAAGGCTTATAATTGAATAGTCATTGATGTATAAAAATATCTACCTGTTATCGCGCAATCATTGCTAGTGAATCAAAAAATATTAAGAATAAAAGATTCATCAGTTTTTTTTCAATATCCTATCGATTCATTTTTCTCTCATATACGAATCGTTAAAAAATGCATAGAGAGAATGACGAATGAATTTTTCATGCAACAGGATGAATTAATGAAATATCATACCGAGTCATCGAATTACTATATTAGGAATTGTTACAACTTGCATCATAATCCACGGCATGTTGCGTGCGATGGATGGCGTGTACTTACTTAGAAAAATTGCTCAAATATTATAACAGAGCCGAGGTGACTAACGATAACCGAGACTATATACTTGCGTTCATTATCTTTTATCAGCGATATTGTAATCGTTCGGTACGTCTCACTCAAGATTAGAGTTTTATTGGTGCAGTACGCGATATCGGAGATGCAGTAGCCGCCACTGTACATACAAAAACACGACTCAAATAGGAGGAACATCGAAACGGTTATGGAATTTCATAATGACTCAAATGACAGTCTATATAGATCATCGATACCCAAATTCCTGACGAGAATCAACAAGAGCCTTGCATGGTAAGTTTAATAAACAATTATCAATTGTCTATAACCTCTTATGCAAATTTTATAAGGCTAAAACAATTTTGTACGAAACAAGTACTTCCAAACAACAACGTAGTACTACCAGTTTCCTTTAATGCGAATCCCTGTTTCGTCAAGTTTCATATTGGATTATAAAATTTAACTATGGCATTCAAGTGAAACGTAATTCAGTGTGCAGGAACGAGGGAAAGAAATATGTGAGAGTGATTGTATTTGAATTTGCCGGTACATTTACGCACGTACAAGCGCCGCTTAAAATAGTTCCGTTGTGACAGCTAGGTCAAGGACGTTTATCGTTATTTTCATTATTACATTGAACTCGCGTTAAAAGGACAAGCAAAGTTGCGTCTCGTTCGCGTTATTTGTTAACAGACGTAACGCGTTTTCCACAGTGTCGTTATTTGGTGGAAAATGATGTCTCGGACAAAAAGCACGTGGATCCGCGTAGTAAGACAAGTTGGCATTGTGTACGTGCCAAAGTTGTACCAAAACAAGGTTGTCGGTCGCAGCTGTGCAACACGTGTAAGATAATAACAGATATTTTCATTAAGAAGACTGATAAAAAAGAAATTGAATCGCAACAGCTTCAGCAAGAATTTCAGGTCATTTATACTCGGAAGAAATTTCAACAATACAAAACTTCTAATCCAAATATACAAAGGTATTAAATAATCTGATCTGTACTAAATCTATTACCACAAATTGTTGCATTTAATAAAATTAGAAAAAGGCTAATATGGACCTTATCAATTTACATTGTCAATTCAAATTATCTATACAAAATATACATTTGTATATAGATAACTGTTAGCTGTAGCAACACGGATTTTCCCATTTCTCAAAGGAAGCCACACGGGTTTCCTAAAGGAAGTAAAGGAATCCAAGTATTCTGTAAGTATAAAAGAAAGCATAAAAAGAAAAAAGGTCAGGATTACGTAGCGAGCATCGCGGTAATAAAGCTAACCTAGATCACTCGATCAACCATGATCTATCTCAGTAGTGGGATACATACGGTATGCGCATGCGCGTAAGATATTAGAGAGTACCGAAGCGCCCTCATCGTACTGTGAGAATTTCCGGAAATGAAAGCCGCAACAGGACAAAGCCCGTAGCCTCCCTTGTAATGCCGCAGGGCCGGTGGCGCTCGAAGAGACGGTATTTCTTCGCGTACATCACGGAACGTAGTGGAGAGTGTGCAGGAGCATTATGGGCGCGTTTTCGTGAACAGTGCTTGGGACGGGTAGGAGAGAGAGGCAAAAAAAAATCAGTGTCGACGGTAGTAACGTCGAGCGCGGGTTGGTCGAGAACGTGCATGAGATGGACGCTACGAGGAGCACTTCCGCTCGCTAATTAAACGCGACTCCTTGTTCCTCACGGCAGTCCTCACTTACACTTACTGTAGCGTACGCTGTGAGCGTACTTTAAATAATGGACGTGATTGTCGCTTGCTGCTACACCTGAAAATTTCCCAGTACAGTTTCGCGGGAGCACGCGAAATACTTTGTATAGAAACCGACTCGACGGACTCACGGACGTCGCCAGCACCTGCGGTGCACGCTCCGATGCATTGTTGGTGAGTGAGTCTGTGAAGACACCCTGTATCACAAGCTGGTGCTTATCCACAGCTTCGTGGTACACCAGGGAACGCTACTCTTAATAACGGTGTCACTGTCTCTCATGTCTGAAATTTTTCCTATCTCTTTACTATCTCACTCTATCACTGCCTCTGACTGACTGACTATTCTTTAGGTATATCAGCCTGCTTCACTGTATATCTATATATCTATGCAACTGCCTCTGTGTCTGCTTCACTGACTGACTTACTGACTGACTTCCTCTGTCTGTCTATATGTCTATCTATGTATCTCTATCAGCTTGTCTGCTTGCCTGCCTGCCTTCCTGCCTGTTTGACCGCGTATGCCTGCGCGAACGACGACGGAGCTTATGAAAAGAACCTTAGAAACGTATTAAAAATGTAGGAATGCGATACAGCAAGTGTTATCACTGACGTATTTGAAAGTCGAAGGAGTTAAGAGTAAACGAGAGAAAACCTTTACGCGCACGTTCCTTTCCCTTGAGGATAAGTGTTTTCAAAGTGCGAGGAACTATTAAAGCCGCCATGAAGACGCATGGTGTATCGCGCGATGGCCGTGCGAAAGTGGGAGTGTCGCTAACGTCGCGTCCGAACATGGCTCGAAGGTTCCCAGGACGGTCGTCGTCGTCGTTGTCGTGTACGGCGTTGAAAAGTGAATTTTTTGACACCCGATGTGTCGCGATGTTCCTTTGCCTCGGTCGGCGATAACTCTTGGATATTCTTGATGTCGTGGTATACTCTACGCGAGTAACGTTCAATTAATATTTGTGTGCTTTGAAATATTGTGAGGATACGAACTGGACGACTTCCTAACAGCTACTCTTTGGTTACTGCTGCGCTCTGCAGCTTCGCTTCACGACCAGTCGATTTTTGGCCGCATAACCAAAGTTTACTACTACGATAGAGTTCGCGCTGTTCTCTATCCTTTGAGCGGTTTCTTTATCATTTTTTAAAAATATCTCTCTCTCTGGCTCCTTGCTTTCTTTCTTTTATTTGTCAAATTGCGAAGCTGACACCCAGGGAGAGAGTCAGGATGTTTCGGTAAGCTTTCAATCACTCGATATACTCTACGTATACCTAATGCATCACCGCTTCCTCGAACGCTTTGGGCTCTCCGGGGATTTATTCTTCGTTTTCGTATTGTTTCATTCTTAATCGTTATCAAGAATATTCGGTGTCTTTGTTTGAACCGTGGCGAACTACTTTTTCGACGATTTTGATGGCTAGGTGATACGTGGACTACTTCTGTAGTGTAGTTTTAAATGGTGCTCTCTTTGTGGTTAGTCTTTATGTTGGGAATTACTTTGGAGATGGTGTATTTTTTCTTGTTTATGTATTGCTTTTATATTTAACAGGTTATTCTTCTAGGCGTAATCTTGGATTTTTTTCAATATCTTTTGTCATTGAATGTTTGAAGTAATCTCTTTCCTTTATATTCAGTGATCGTCAATGGACTACTTATTGTAAACTGTGTTACGAAGTGCATATAATAATGGAATTATAAAAAATTGAGACATCGCTGATTTTATGACCTCTGATATATAGTGATTTATAAAAAACTATCTACAAAGTCTACTTGAAAGAAATATTATAATTATTGTCATTGATGATAAAGAAAATCTTTGTTTGATATAATGTACAGTACACGTAAGCTGTCCGTCACATGATAAAAATACATTATATCAGATGTCATCAAAGACTGTATTAAATACCGTAAAAGCTCTTGACATGTATTTCAAAAAGGCAAAACTAATAAGATGTAATTCATATCGCTATTGGAATTCATTTAATACATGATACAGCATTTTATAAATAAGTTAAAGAGTGGCTCTGTGTGCCATCTCTGTAGTTATGTGTCTGTGATCATTCTGAAGAGGATGGTGATCAGTAATTCTGTTTATGTCTCTGTGAAAAGACTCTGTGCATCTGCTCTCGTCGATACGTTATAACACTCGGAAATCAAACGAACGTAGAGATGTGTTAAACTGTCAATCACCCTTTATTTTTGTGCTTCCACAACCAGAAGATGCCCCTTCAATTTGTAAAGTTTGCAAAGAACGCTTGGTAATGACAATTTTCCAAGATGTCGAATGGAATTTATTATTGTGCAACGTGCTTCCAAAGACCAGCTTTGGTCTGAACTGGTGTTGTTACGATAATTGTGCTAAGGGTACGGTGGAGGTTGTGATATTGGTAAAGGCAAAGACAGCAACAGTGGTGATGGTGACAATGACAATGGTGACAGTGGCCACTGTGGTGACATTCGAATCGAATGATGACTGAGTGACGACGAGAGCAAGAGACGTTTTGGGCCTCCACGAGATGGATAACAAGAAAGCCCTATGCTCTGCGAATTGATGGGTATATGCTTTTCCTGCAGGAGACCCACGAGCAGTAGACTGAACAACAAGATCTCGGAGCACATATCGGCATCGGTAACACCCCTCCATGTTTGTCTGGAGGAACAAAGAGGACCAGAACTGGGCTCGTGTGACGCCACGGCTCGCAAGTCACAGGTACAGAAAAGCTTTATTATTATTTGACTTAGAACTTTAATTTCTAACTTAGATAATAAGCATTAGACACTGACAATTTCGTGTAAATGCTACAGTGTAATATACAAGTAGAAAATTATTCCTCGTACTATTCAATACTATAATTTTTATTCACTCAGTTTAAGGGTGCCCGGGATCACAACGAAGGACAAGACGAGCGAGAGAAAGAGTCAGGATCGCTGGCTGACGGTTTGGGCGAGTTAAGGCACAGCCAGCCGAGTATGGCTAATACTATTTCGAATATGAAGGTGACCAACCCCATAAAGGGGCTAGTCAGCAAACGTCGTAAACGGTTCACCGAAGACGGTTTCGACCTTGATCTCACGTGTATCCTTTTCAAAAGTAAAACCTCTTGAGATTTTTCAGTCTCATACGGTATACGTATCTTAAAGCATACATCTTTACTACTAATCCCAATTTTTAGATAATATCCTTGCACCGTACCCCTATGTAATATTTACTCTTCGATACGAAACATTTCCCTTAACGAATTTCTATCCATCGATACAGATATAAGACATAATTTGATAGCTATGGGTTTTCCTGCGGAGAAGTTAGAAGGAGTGTATAGAAATCATATTGACGACGTGGTAAAACTATTGGAATCCAAGCACAAGGACCACTACAAAATTTATAACCTGTAAGTGCACTGCTGTATCTTTTCGATGAGTCTTACTTGGTATATTAAAAATCTCCTAATCATCTTATTCGTAGCTGTTCTGAGAGGACATACGACTGCAAGAAGTTCAAGCAACGGGTAGCCACGTACGCGTTCGACGATCACAACCCACCGATGTTGGAGCAGATCAAGCCCTTCTGCGAGGACGTTCACACGTGGCTCTCGCAGCACAGAGACAATATCGCTGTCGTTCATTGTAAAGCAGGCAAAGGTCGAACGGGCGTGATGGTCTGCTGCTACCTTCTACACAGTAAACAATTTATCACAGCTGCGGAAGCCCTAAACTATTATGGCACCAAAAGGACGCACGATAGGTACGTTCAGGGTAAACATTGAATTACCATACTCTGGTGCACTCGAATGACAATGCAATATGGAATATTAGTCTTCCCTTGGGTCGTTCTGACTGTCATTTTTATATTTCTCATCAGGAAAGGCGTGACGATACCTTCACAACGGAGGTACGTCGGTTATTATGCTTCTCTAGTTCAAGAGGGGCTTAACTACCAACCGGTCACATTGATCCTGCGACAAATAAAATTGGATCCAGTACCCATTTTTAATGGAGGCCAAGGCTGTAAGTATGTAAAAATTCAAATACACCGGGGAACGGTATCACCAGTAATCATAAAACACCTCCCCGTGTGTTTGTTGAGATCCTCAAAATAAAATTGTTCATAGAGACGTCAGGTTTGACTGTATAAATATTATTTTAGACCTGCATTTTATGATATCCGAGTCTAACAAGAGGATATATAGTTCGGACGTGTACGAGGTACGGAAAGGAATGCATTCTATTAGCATTCCTCTACAACACAGTATCACCATAACCGGTGACATTCGAGTGGACTTCTTCAATAGGCCAAAAATGAAGAGAAAAGTAAGCACCGACTTCCCACTTCAGGCTTCCCACTTGACTATTCCGTCTAACCATATATCACACTGACGTTACCCCTTCGTCGAGCAGGATAAATTGTTCCATTTCTGGTTCAACACGTTCTTCGTCCGCGAACACTTGACATCCGAGTACGACAACGGCGACGTGCCCGTGGAAAGGTCAACCAGGGCGTTAAGCTGCGACGGCACGGCTATGGAACTACCGATGGTAGCAACCAATGCCAAAGCAAGAACGGGTTCCTTAGCAAGTCTCGGACCTATGCCACCTACCCTCGTCTTGAGTATAGACAAGTGGGGCTTGGATGACGCACATAAGGATAAACATCACAAGCTCTACAGTGCCGACTTTAAGGTCAGTAAATAGAAACGGCATCCTCTTGGTCTCCTCTCTCAGGATAGAACAAAGAATGACAACGTTATTGCAGCTGTAATTGACAATGCACCATTGGTACCCGCAGGTTAGTTTATTCATGCACCACGTGGGTGGCGGTATCTCGCCGGCAGTGCCGACGACGGTCACGAGGACTAGTGAAGGTGTACAAATAGGTGGAATGGTGGGCGGTCAGGAAACGCCAAGCGAGTCCAGCGAGGCTGATAGCAGCGAAAGCGACACGACAGGTGATGAAGACGGGTGGGAATCGGGTGAGTCCTCTGCATCTCTGGTGGTTAATCACCATCCTCTTACACACAGCAGTAGCCATACAAATGCCAATACCCAGAACCGAGTTAGTCTCAGGGAAACTGCCAAGGGGTTTTTGTCGCGCGGGGATAAGGGTAGGAATAGTCACAGGGAGAGCACGACGACCGTCAAGCGTTCCTCGACGTTCGTACGCTCGACCACCCTTGATACATAACCATAAATTTTCGCATTGCGGTACTTAAGACCGTCGTCTTCGTCGATGAGGAACCACAGTTGGATCTTCTCATCGAGTCGGTACAGTTTTATAAGGAACGCCCTCTGTATTGTCATTTTGAATATACAAAAATCAACGCCTCAAGGATCGTCCCGCGGGGACGCTCCAATTAATATATTATTAATACATAGCACGTTCTGTTATATCGCGTTAAAAACTTTCGCTAGCGATGATTACTTGAGACGTTGCGAGTTATTATTAATTCTTTTTTTTTTCTTTGTTTTTTGTTATCGATCTGACAAGGAACGTTTTATCTCCTTCGGTTTAATCGAAGGACATCCTTTTTTTTCTTCTTCTTCTGTTACTCTTCGTAATTTTTTTTTGTTCTCCCACCTCTCCGCACTTTTCTTCTTCTTCGAGATCGTCTCACGAGACTCTTGGACACCTTACAGTAGTTGTCGATGTTGAATTTTTGGAGGAACTACGGAATCTCGCAGAGGGACCCGAGACTCGTAGTTCGTTTATGTAAATTCAATTAGTTATAAATACTTGTTTTTATATCGTCTTCGTCTTGTGTTTTATCGAACGAGAAAATTTAAGAGTCATTCGCGTATTCCTCGTTGCCGTAGCAAAGGGAATGTTATGCAACGCGTTTTATACCGTAAAGGCCAAGATCTCATCCTCCTTTGCCTGACTTTTGATGTCTTTCTTTTTTTTTGGGTCTCGTCCCTAAATCACAGTCGTCGAATCCACGTAGGTAGTCTAATTATTGTCATTCGCTATCAATGGCGACATATGTATTATATATTAAACGATACGCGCGAATTGTACAATACGCATGAACGATAATCGCGATTGCAAACGTTATCAAGGGAACCAGATTGTTCTAACGATGTAAACCGATTAACGGTAATGGAAAAAAAAAAGGTATATTTATAATTTTTTGTAAGCGTTTACAGGAGTTCAGGGGGGAAAGAAACACTGGATTTATAAAATAGCACATTGGGGATGCGCGCAAAGGTTGTACCGCACGAAACGACAATTTTTGTCAGGACAAACAACAACAAAGTTATTCATTGATCTCTCGAAAAGCGTGCCTTTGTATCTCGTTGAATGAGCATTCTCTGTTTTTTGTTTTTTTTTTCGTCGAATTCCTTAATTTTATCGTGTCCCCGTTTTTCTTCTTTTTTTTTTCATTATTACTCTCGCAATACCGTCACACGCACGTGCGCTTACAATTATCCTTAATTACTCACTCCTGGGACCTTGATCGCGGGAATATCAACAGCGCACGTAACAAACTCGACTGTAATTCACGGTAATCGCACAATCACGTAGTTACAAGCTGGGAAGTAATTCCCCATTAAGGCCCCGTGTAAAATACATTAATCATAGTAACGTAACGTAAGTAACGTAAAGGCACTCACGTGCCCGCGCACACAGTATGCGACAAGAAGGAATTCGCCGGAAGCCGTGTTTCCCTTTGAATTCCATCTGGAAAAAAAAAAGTATTGCGAACACTTGTACAATCAGCGTTCACGTACACGCTTGCCGTTTATATATGCGTACGTTATATATCGAGTGTTGATTTCGGTTTTATACGAGCGGTCGTAAAACCGAATTCTCACTTGGCGACGTAGCATTCTTTCTTTTTTTTTTTTCTAATCATTATTTTCGGTCTCTGACGATTCTGCTTTAGGGCAGTTTCGGCGTGTAACGCGCGCTAGTTGCTGGTATCGCTGTACTTCTTTTTTTTTGCAAATCAAATTAACGTTTTCTCTTGTCGCACGTGCCTCCGTGCGTTTCTCCCGTGACTATTCCGCACCGCAAGACGAGAGCCGCGCTTGTCCCGTTAACGCGCAATGGGAAGTATACTTTTTTTTTTGAAAATCGGAACTCCCTCCTCAACTTCCCTTTTTCCGGTACTTTTTGTCTTTTTTTTTCAAATCTTGAAACGTAGCTTTTCTATCGGGTGACTCAAAAGGGAAGTGCAAGATTACAGGTCTCAGCTAGGTTACTCGCTTATCGCGTAACTGATCGTTCATTGGGGAAGAAGCTCCGCGTATAGAAATGTGGACGATCCTGGCGGACGCGTAGATTTTGAAAAAAAAAAATAAAATTTAAGTAGAAACACCGAATGGAGATTAATGCAATACCAATTGTCTTTCTATTGTCTACGTACGTTCTTGGTCTTCTTCTTCTTTTTTTTAATACACAGTTGAATGCAGCATGTCGAGAGGTTATACAATTTTTTTTCTTATTGCATAGTCCTACACTTAATTATGGCTATGACGCGAGTACACTGATAAGTGATTGTGGTTTAATGATAAAGGTTGAAGGATATAATAAAAACAAGAAGAAGAAAAATAAGTGCAGGCTAACTTCCGGGGCACTTGGCCGAGAGTCGAGTTGAAGATTGTAAATGATAGACGCGGTACGAGCAATAATAATTAGCCAATTGTTACTTAATTTTTAATTCCTTACAACGTCACGCGCTTAGGATCGTCTTGCACGCGATTAACGATTTTCTTCGATGCTTAGTCAATTAGAAAATAGCGATTGATACATTGAGTACTTCGTCGATACGTACCATGAAATGTTACGTTAGTCTGCGCGTATTCGCCATTTTGTTGAAAAAGTCGTTGTAACTCTTTGAATTTTCTCCGTGCTATTCGCAATTCCATCGCGGCACCAGTCGCCAGGAATTCTTTGCAAACCACAGAGACAGACGGATACCGGAAAAACATTCAGGCGCGTCTTCACTTGACATTATCGTCGACCGTGAAAACTCGGTATCTGTTTTGACCGTGAAATAAAAAAAAAGATAAAATAACGTAAAAAGATAAAATCCCGCGTGATTGTGAAGTTTGAAAAATTTTCACTGTAAAAACAAAATTCTTTTGACGCGCGGAGAATCACTGGTCGATGATCATCGCGTACGAATCATCGTTAAATAAATAAATGTCAAATCAATCAGTAGGGTATTGCAAAAGGCAATTGAAGGGGTCGAAAGGGTTTGCTGTTGTGATTTAATAATTTATTATTACTATTTTTTTTTAATCCTCCGCCAATGAAAACCGCGTGACACTGTATATGTATATCGGGCCTGATGATCGAACTTTTTATCTTGTATCGAGCACGGCTAAGATTTTTTTTTTATCCGGAGCTTCTTTTACACTGGACCACATCACCCCCCACCCTCTCTCCTTCTTCCCCAAAGCTTGCAATCGATTTGTACTTCAGATTGCACGGATTTCTGTAAATAAAGTAGTTGCGATTATTAATCATTACTGTCGATGTATTGATATAACTGTAATGATTAGTTTTTCCTCTTTTTTTTTTCATTTTTTCTTCATAAATAATTGGTAGTAAAATTCGAATGTGTGTGTGACGGTCTGAACGTGTTCAGAGACGCTGATCATTATTGAGATCATTGATCCTTATTGTTTTCTCGACAAAAATTCTCGTTTGTACGTGTGCTCTGTCGTACGAGAGACTGACTGAGTGAGTGCGTGTGAGAGTGAGAGAGAGAGAGAGAGAGAGATAAAAAATTAGAGAAAACTTCATTATCGTTGCGTCACCTCGTTGATTAATTCAAAGTAGAATGCATGAATTACATTACGATTATGTTTATTACGTTAAATTCTGGTACGAATAAGCGGTAGTCAGTCGTTGACGATTGACTGATGACTGGGAGATCGATGACTTTTTTCTTGTAGTTGTTAATCGAAAGGAGGAAAAAAAGATTTTGATTTCCAATTAGTAATTCTTTTTTTTTTAAGCCTTTTACGGAAAACGTTAGACGCGAGCGTAAATTGCCTAATCTGACGCCACCTGAATGTCTGCAAACCCCACGCGGTATTTTTATATAATTTTTCTTAGCTCCTCTTCCTCCCGCCTCATCCTCCCTTGTATCCCTCTTGTTCGACTTCTTCCTTCCTTCCTTTCCTCGTCGAATTTCTTTCTTTCTTTCTTTCTTTTGTATCATTGCATGTCGGCTAATTTATATAGACAAACACACAAATTTCAAGATTGCCATAATTGACACAATCGTACGGAATCTACATACAATAACGATTCTATTGTATAATGATTATTTTGTGATATTATTATACTGATTATTACTATTAATTACGGCTACCGTTACGTTTATCATTATTGTTCTTATGATTATTATTATTATTATTATTATTATTATTATTATTACGATTATTGCGATTATTAAATTTACGTTAATGATTTTTAAATGTAACTTTACGATATAATTGTACTTGTGTAATTGATATTTTCATGATAAGATTATATATTATAATTATATAATGGCACTTCTTTTGTCATGTTTTCTAATTATGTCTCCTGTTTATCTCTGTCGTGCGTTTCGTGTTTATTTGATACTTTTTTTCCTTTTTTTGGCGCCGGGGGGTGGGGTGGGGGTTCCTTTGTCTCACCGTGGACTGCGTCACGGTGCACGGTAATTTTTTCTTTTCTTTGTAGCACGTTCAGTCTTTTATTGTTTCTTTATTATTATTTTTTTCTTATGCCGTCATCGCATAACGGATCGTCGCGACACGGCCTGTACGGCTTCGCGTTTTCCTCGCGCGCGAGCACGCGGTGCGTGGAGAAGATGGTATTTTCGTAACATCAAAGAGAACTGCCGAAGAAGGGGAGAACGTGAAAAGAAAACTAAGAAAATGAATTTTCGAAAAAACGTGTTTCACTGCTAACGCCATCGGAAGCACGTGCAACCGGATGAAGCTCGATGCTGTGCGACAATCGTCGTCGAGCTTTATCGGTTTCCATGTACAATCGCGACGTCGCGAATCGTACACAATATACATACGAGACAATGTAAATTGTTATAAATTTTTTCGTATCGCGATTAACACTGCTTTTCTCTTTCCTCGATACTCAAAATTGTATTTTTCACTATTGATTTTATCATTTCAGTTCACATTAGACGCACAATGCTACAGCTCTCGTCGCACGTTAGTCGTTGCATGTTGTACATTTATACGTAAGCATTGTTGTCGTTGTTGTTATTGTTGTTGTCGTCGTCTAAATGCGTTTAGCTTTATCACAGTAATCTCGTGTAATGTGTATTTACATCATTTAAAAAATTTTATTTTCATACAAGAAAATGATATTCACAGTCTGAGTGGATTTGCGTGGCGATGTACGATTATCAATTTCCATGAAGTATTTTGTGATTGAAAAATTGAAAGGGGCGTCTGGGAAAGAAAATGTTATGAAAATCTTCTATCGCCACGAAAATCCAATGATCGTTAATTGATACGTATGGTTTCTAATGAACCGCCAGTGCGAATTTGTTCAGTGATTGACCAACGTCTGTCTGTGTCTCTGTTGGCCCCCAGTGGACTTGGATCAACGCGTGGGCCGGTACCGTCTTCTGTCGGATGGAGGGATGATTGATGTTTTGTGAGCCCGTCGCCCATCATCCCCATTCATCTTCAGACTTCAGTGTCATTCGCATTTTAGTTTGCAGATTTGAATATTCGCGCCAAGCCGAGAACGTTGACGGAATGCGTGGAACGCAATGTGACGTCATCCCGTATACACAATTGCTAGAAGAAGACGTCTGCTTCTTGTTATCCGCCCGCTCATGAAGATCCTAATGGAATTGCGGATGGTAAATAGTGTGCGTCCTGTACATCCATCCGCTTCGAAGATTTTCTTATCCGAGGACGATCAGTGCGATCTTCACGCATTCCGCACACGTTTCCGTCGAACTTCAGTCACGTTAATTACGGTTCGCAATTCATCGAGAGTTCTCGTGACGAACCGTTGTTCTGTCACAGCATGGAATTTCAATGCACCGGATCGAGTCGCTGGAGAACATGTGAAATTTCATTACGTCACGAGTGGTCGGTTCAGTATTAGATTGTTAATTGCGTAAACGATTGCAATTTTATATGTGAAATATTCTCCAGTCCACTTGTTTGGTACTCTTATACGTGCTTGGAGCTAACTTTTTCTTTTTGCATGTCTTTTTTTTTGCGATATCCAAGACAAGTTTACGTCGAGTGCGTTTATCGTGCGCGCGCACGCTTTTACAGTTACGTCTCGCGTGAGTTTAACGAGGCCACGTTCGCAGTGTGGAATTGCTATTAAAATTTAATGATTTTACGAGGGGATACAGTGCGTAACGTATGTAACAGAGACTGTAAGCGCGTGCTCGCGTGTGTTTATTACATTGTGGGAATATTTGTTTTTTCCTTTTTTTTTCTTAATAACAATGGCTTCAAAAATGCGCTAACATTAGTGATCAAGAGCTACGTACTCTTTTGACAATTTCGCAAAACCTCTTCGTTACTGTTCTTTTCTTTTTGTGGAAATAAATTTTCGATTAACGTCATTCTTGAGAACAATCGTTTGTAGATTGCTGAGGTATTGCAAATTTGTCTTCGTTGACTCTTGAGCGTCATTGTCATTACATTGTTTATTCATTTTTGCGAACTTGTGATTACTGTGGAGAAGCACAGGTGACTATGCGAATGATCGAGGGAGGGGGAGATACTGAGGGAGAATAAGAGAGCGTTAAGAATATTTGTGTGTGTGTGTGTGTGTGAGAGAGAGAGGGAGGAGAGAATATAAGAAAACAAAAACAAATAATATGAGAAACATCGACAAATCTTTTCCCGTGGGAAGAAAATCCAATGCAACATGATACGGGGTCGAACTACGTTATAAGCGAGAAACACATTTTTTATATGTAAAATATAAAAGAGAAAAAAAAGATAAGTACTGACTGAAAGGTACACTATAAAAAAAAAAGAAAGCAAGACTATTTTCATAAGGAGTAAATTGTAAGTCAATAATAGTTAAATGACGACAAAGCTAAAGAGAAGAGAAGAAAAATGGAAGAAAGACGTGTTTCGCGAGAGCAGCATTATTATTGTCATTATTATTATTATTATTATTGTCATTCATGCGACCTGATGAAATATCAGATTTCTTTTTTTCTTTTTCTTTTCTTAAAATCCCCTGCCGCGTCTCTGATTTATCGCCGCTCGAACGTTCCACGTTGATTCGCAATTAGCGAACGAACGAGATTTGCAACGGGCAGTTCGCTTCACGCGATACAGAGCTTAATATTTGCTGAAAATATACTTTCTTTTTTTTTAATATGGCGGCGCGTCTGTTGTACGTATGAAAGATTTTTTTTTTCTTCATTAATCGTGTTTAACGAGGAAGAAATTGGCGAAGCGCAAAAATCCTCACTAACGGCATTTGTCCTTCTGAACGATCGATTCGTATTAAGCTCTGTTTCCATGTACAAAGTATTTAACGTAGTGATAGCATGCAATACCGAATTGGTACCGAGCTTAAGACACTTTCAGTACACTTTACGTTGCAAATTTATCCCCCTCAATTTTGTACAGACGCGTACTTTAGCTTTTCTGTTCTTCTTACATTTGTGATATTAGATCACAGTATTGTATCTCGTCGCGTTTAGATCCATCGGGGAGACGTTTTGTCCGCCATTTTTTTTAATCATCTTGGTCTTTTTTTTCCCCTTTTCCTTTCAGGCACAACGAGACGTGACTCGAAGGCCTCTTTTAAAATATTTACGAGCTTTGCCAGACATACGCGATTCTAATACCAATGACGTTTTCAATTGTAACGTGGGAAAAAAAGAAGCTCGTAATTATTGCCCCAAAAAAATTCTTGCTCGAGCGACGTCATCGAATTATAAGGATGATTTTTAGTTGACGACGGCTGGAATATCAATATCCGATATTGTACGGTATCGGCTATGGCGAGACGAGCGAAATCTTTGCGTCCAAATGTGCGTTCGCGATAATTGATTGATTGGAAGGTGTGACGACGAATGATGACGACCAGGATAGAAAGAGAAAAAAGGACGAGAGAAATTGAAAGGACAAAAATTATTGTTACACAAAGAAAAATAACGTAACGAGTAATGAGTGTATAAATGTATACAGAAAAAAAATAATACTATCCAATTGTTCTTTGTATCTGTTGCAGCTCGGATCTCCCGTTCGGTAAAATAACACATAAAGTATTTTCCTGGGCGTACACGATACTGATTAGTTTCAATGATTGTCATTGGCGTTTGCTACGAGAAAGATTATCGTTATTGATTCCTAGCCGTCATCGTGCGAGTGTGGCGTTAAGCCGTTCCGCATGCGCGTACCCTACCTTACAATGCAGGTTTAGTGAATCCACGTTTGAGAAAGAGAGAGAGAGAGAGAGAAAAGAAAAGATGGAGGAACAAAGACATGAAATAGAAAAGAAAATATTGTATATCTTCTTCATTGTTTTTGGCAAATTGGCACGATTCCGTTAATACGGTGTCTTTCGATTGACAATTCTTTCTTTCTCTCCAGCAATAGTGCGGTCCTATTTCGGGGAGAAGGAAAAGCGCGAAAAATGTACTCTGTTAATTTTGCACAGTTCGCGCGGGGTCGTGCCAATTTTATAATTGACGGATAAATTGCTAAGAGAATGTACGTCTTTGCGAGCCGCTAAGGATATATTCTGGATTCGATTGTTTCTTTCATTTTTTTTTATTGTCACGGTTTCTTCTTTTTTTCTTTTAGATGTAATTCGCGCTGACGAGATAACGGAGAGATATTGTAGCAGCAATTGCGTGACGACGTAATCGAATCGAGCGACGGTCGTCAGCGATGGGCGAGAATGATTGTTTGTAGGATTTCTATTATTCGAGTACCTAAATGTTGATAGACTCTAAAACGGTTCTCTCGTAATCGAGGAGGGAGGAGGATGTGGAAAATTGAAGGGGGAAAAAAAAAACAAGAAAAAAAAATCAAGGCGAATAAGACAAAGAGGAATAATGAAATAATATACATTAGTTAATGAGAAATAAATGTTACTATGCGATTTGTAATAAGGATATTTCGTAATATATTCGAGCAGATTTCTTCCCTGCGTTTCGCACTTTTTTCGGCGCGCAATGCGTGCCGAACGAAAAACAAAGATACAAAAGTGACGTATTTAACGTCCACGCGAGAATCCATGAACGTTTGTAGTAAAATGAGGTATCTTCGGGTCAGTTGGTTTGAGGGTTCATTATTTTTTGTATATTTCCAATTTTTTTACCATATTTTCGACAGAATTCGTCATTGGGCGGATCGAGCAATAAGTCATAGAAAATTGTCGTTCGTAACTGAAAAAATGGTCAAGGATAACTTTCTTCTTGTATGAACGTCGTAAACAAAACGGACGATTCCTGCGATACCTCATTTGACGCAAAAGTCGCGAAATAAGAGGTACCATTTAATAACAGCTTATGTAAGATTGCAAGAAACAAAAAAAGAAATGAAGTGTAAATGGCAGCGAGTGGGCGGATCGTAAAAAGAGAATCTTCGTTAACGTGAATAATAATGTACGGCCGGTGGTACCTGTCCGGGTACTTTGTTTTCTACCCCTCCACACCCACCCACCCACCCACCCACTCAATAAAAGAAAACAAAATTGTACATATAATTTCATCGGTTACAACATTTTTCACGTGACTTCACTTACGAGCGCATGTTCCTCTCAGCTTTTTGATCGCGCCTGTACGGCGCGAATGTATTATATTTAATACATTGCAAAAATACATTGCGAATGAATTTTTGGAGAAAATATTTCTTTTTTTTTTCTTCCCGCGCCCACTGTCGTCTCGTCAACGTCACTGGCACCGATGCAATAAAATCGAATGACACAATCAGTGTTCGATTGGAGTCATTGCCACGTGACGGAATTTCCTTTTGTCGAAGAAGTTTGGGTGTAAGAGCAATTATCTATCGAAGGGATTTATTTTTTCAAAAAAAAAAAACGAAAAATAAACGCTCACATTCGCATAAACGGCATGACGGCAATCGCTCATTTTTCCCGCGAACGAGCGTTTTTATCGTGTTAATCGCAGGATCATGATAATATCGTATGTAGAGTTTACCGGTGTTCCTGTGAATATTGTGATAATAGAAGGATCCTAAGATTTAAAAAAAAATGGTCCACGAGAATTCCGTCGTTCTCGTACGCGTTAATAATGTAGATCGATTAAAAAAAAAAAGACAGAACGAAACAAAACGAAGCATAGAACGAGAGGATGCAAAGAAACTGTAAACAAAACAAATCGTTTTTGAGGGTAAAAAAACAAAGAAAAAATCTCGAAATTCGTAAAAATTCTCTACGTTGCACCGAAAATTCCCGATTGATTATCGATTAATCGAACCCCGTGATTGTGCATGATAAACGAGATAATGAGAGAGAGAGAGAGAAAGAAATCGAGAGCGAATTTGTAGCGTGAGAGTGAGAGAGAGAGAGAGTGAGAGACAAAAAGTCATTCTTGTTATCCATAGTTTACGAAGAACCTTGTCCCGTTCGTTCGAAATTCGAAAATAAACAAGAACAGTTATTGCAGCGAAGAACATTCAACGACAGCGCATCGTACTGTTTTCACCCTCATTGTTTCTTTTTCTCTTTCATGCTGTGCCCGGAGTCGCGCGTATGTTAAATACATTTCTGTAAGTCTCAAAATGAAAATGAAATCCCCACCCCAAGATAAGAAACCACTCGTCTACCCATGCATGCCAATTCAGCGTACAAACATAACGTATACACTACGTATTACCATTAACACAATTTTTATTGTTTCCACGTTGTTTTCTCTTTTGTATCCTTTTTTTTACGTTACACATGCTCCCTGTCACGCAGGATACAAAATTATCCTGTGCGACTGCGTTTTTTTTAATTGCATACGCTCATCATTACACGTGTACCATATGTATCTTTTTTTGTTTTCTTATCAATTACAAAAAAAGCCCATCATCCTCACGCGTTACTCTCACGCCTGTTACTCCGTGTCCAATTGCCATGGCATTGTCAGCTTGTCGTTTTAACACGTCCGCCATTTTGACACCTCGGAAATGTCCTGCTCTGGCATCAGTATTTTTTTGCCCGTTCTTAATTCGATCGTGAACGGTGGCAATATTAAAAAAAGAAAAAGAAAAACCTTTCTCACTCCGAAAACTTATCACGATCGCTTATCTATATCGGCGGTCGATCAGTATCTACGGCGCAGGATGTTTCCCGTGGCGTCGTCATGATCTGTCGTCGTTGAGGCATTTAAAGATAATTTACATTATCGTGACTGACGCTCTGGGTCTGCTTTTACAGGGGAGTCGACGTACTTGTGACTTTGAGACTAGACTGATGGCGGGCCAATCAGGTTAAACTCCTCACAGACGATCAACTCACGACTGCAACGCACCGCTTGATTACCAACCGATCGATCGGGATAGATAGTGTGAATAGATCGAAGATCACATCCTGCCTGCCATCCGCTACGCATGCATGACCTCCGCATAACCTCCAATTTATTGGTACAAGCCTATACCACATGGGCGTATTGCATTGTCAATTTTAATTATCTTTACAATCTTTATATAGAGACTAATTTAATTAATTTTCGTGTGCGTGTGACTGCGTGTGTGTGCGCGCGCGTGCGTGTGTGTACATTAGAAATGTTTAATGACTGTTCGCGGCCGGAAGGGGGCGGGGGGGCTTTTTCTCTGAGGACAACAATAATAAAAGTATAAGAAAAAAAAAATCATCTCCTGCCGGCTTTTCGCGTGAATGAAATAGAAGGGGCTCCGTTTATCGGTAGGGGCGTGCGCGGGGGGTTGAGGGAAATGAAAAAGGAAACAAAAAAATTCTTATGAAAAACACGTGCGAAACGCGAATCATTTTGAGAATTTATGGCGCACGTTTTTCGTTACGTAATCGATGACTCCGGTGTGCGCGTGTTTGTGCGTGCGTGCGGGTGATTATTTTTTTCTCTCTCTTTCTTCTTTTTTTTTTCAATTTTCTCTTCTCACCCCCGGGGGCCCGTATACGGGCACGCGACGGGTGATTGTGTCTTTGTCGTTTTTGGAATGGATTTCCAAGAATAATACAAAACGTATGTATTTGACATGTATGGCTTTGGGGGGCGTTATGGATTTTTACACTCACGTGACTTTAGGTGCACTTCACACTGTGCCTCGCTGAATGAACTCGTGACAGTTTCTAGTGATGGGTATATACGTTTGTGTTATTTGAAAAATTTATAAATAATTTTTTCATTGGATTTTTTTCGCGAAATTAATGATTTAATGATTATTTTCGTGTTTTCGCAGGACTGTGGGTTCTCTTGCATATATTAAATTTTTTTTTCAATGACGGTCAGATATAACGGCTACGGTCGACGTTTACGATGGAGATTTCCTTTGATACGACGAGATGAAATCTTTTGTCCCGCGAGGCTGTGATTTTCTCCGGGGAGATTAAATGCCGTCGACAGGTTTTTTTTTAATTTTCTTACCCACTCCCTACGGATAAAAATCTTACCGTCTTCCTTTCACTCTGTGCCGTGAGACTGAACGAAGACGATAATAAAAAGGTGTCCTCGTACCTTAATTGATTACGTATTAACCTGTATCGCGTTACGTAACCTTATTGTCAATTACTCGTATATGCTTATACGTTTATTTATTTATTGTACATTTGTCTGTTCGCTTCCTTCACTTTTTTAATTTCCTTTACTTAACCACGCGTTTACTCAGTTTTTCTGTATTAACAGTGGACTCTGCTGATAGCGTTAGATATTTTTGAAAAAAAAACCTTTTTTCTCTCTACATTAAAGCAATTGAATTTCGTGGTAATTTTCAATAATTCAAATACAAAATTTCGGATGCTCGTTTGTATCCCACGTGAATTTCTGTCGTTTTTCGTCCCGAGGCCGCCTTCATCTTGTATATGTGATTCGTACGATGGGCGACGAGAGAAAGAGAAAGAGAGAGAGAGGGAATATCTGTGTACGCGAGTGCGAGAGAGTGTAAGAGTCCGAGAGAACGCGAAGGAATGCGAGAGGATTGAGACGAATAAAGAGAGACGTTTACATGGATGGCTTATCCAATGGCGGACAACAATTTGCCGCTTTTATTTAATTACGTTTGCTAATTGTCACGATTGGTTATTAATGATAACGATAACGATAATAATAATTATTATTAATTGTTCTCCTCTCTGGCGACATCAAAATTCTCGTACGATGTGTGATATACGTTTCCAGTGACGTTGCCGAAGGAATCGTCTTCTTTTTTTTATTCTATGTATGTAAAAGGAGAGAAAATTGAGAGAGACAAAGACAAATACGGGTTACCTGGGATTCGTAATTATTAGCTACTTACAGAGATCCGCCGGCAACGATTATAGAAAGTGTCTTAAAAAAAATTTCAAGGGGAGTTTCACTTGTTCTTGTAACTGGCTTTTAATTTTTTTTGCCATGCTCCGTTTGTCATTCTTTTTTTTTAATGCAATTTCTGTTACTTCATAAATTTGTACAAAATTTTCCACTCGAATCGTTCGTTCTCGTTGCTACGATTCAACTGGCTTTGGACTATCACGTGGCGATGCTCGATGGCGCGAAATATGAATATTGTTGGAAAAAATTAATATTTGTAAACCGAAAAATATATCGCAATTGCTCTAATCGCGCTTAGGTTTCGCACCAAGATCGATGGCGATCGACGATCTAGATTCGGATGATTCAACGGAGGTGTGTGTTGTGCTTTAAAAATTAACGTGCCTAACGAAATGCTTACTACTTAATATAACGGAAGTTAACCGATTAGCGAGATACGTTAGAACTTATGGCGCTGGGTTAAGTGGGATCGAGCCGGGAGATAAGAATAATGATAAAGTAATAAGAGTGACTCCGGGGGGGGGGGGGGGGGGGGGGGGGGGGGGGGGGGGGGGGGGGGGGGGGGGGGGGGGGGGGGGGGGGGGGGGGGG
>JARQST010000720.1:0-307481 GCA_030142225.1 Pachycephus smyrnensis
GTATATTCACTCTGGCATAGTCTCGCCGCCGCTACGCTATACTTACTTGGCGCGAGACTCTACCGAGTCTCTTGATACCAGGGCAGGTTATGTTATGTTGCTTGTTCTTTTGCCTGTGACGTATGACACAGTGGTCGTCGTCGTCGTCGTCGTCGTCGTCGTCGTCGTCGGCGTCGGCGGCGGGTTGTCGAGTCGATCTTCCTCATGGGTCGTGCCACGGGCGCACATAATGGCGTTTCTTTCTCGACCGATATGATTTATGGCAGTGGATAAGCACGCAGATAGACGCGGAGATTAAGAGAGAGAGAGAGAGAGAGAGAGGGGGGGGAGACCCGTTAAGAGAGGAGTTAGAGCGTAGGGTCGACGTAGAAAGAGAAAGGAGAGAGATAAAGGGGAGAAATGGTAAAAAAAAGAGCTCGACAAAGCGAAGTCGAAAAATAAGGATGGGATGAGGGAGTCTTTACACCCGGTGCAAGACCACGTTGCGCTTATATGTCCTTTGAAAGAATATCAGTATCCACGAGTCATGCGTCACTTCCGTCTTTTCCGTATAGCTGTAAAAAAGCCACTTGTACGTCTGATTGATATTCCAGTGTCAAGGATAAAGAAGACTTTGATCCTTAGTTATCGGACATCCGGTGGTTCTTGCAGGTATTACAGTGTACTGCGACAAGGAGAAGCTTACGCTTCAAGGTATACCGACGTACTGATTGCGCACCTCTGGCTGCCAAGCATTCCACCGCGTGCTGCTTCGCATTCTCCTCTGTCTCTCTCTCTCTCTTTCTCACTCGCTCGTCGGTCTATTCCATCTCTCTCTCTCTCTCGCTGTCTCGCTCGTTCGCTCACCCGCCTCTTTCCCCAATGACTCTACTACCACGATCCTCAATCTCCACTGTCCCTCACTGCCTCACCCCCTTGCCCATCCTACCGTCCCATCTCGCTAATCCTCCTACTCCTCCGCGCATCCCCTTGTCTTCCCAGCCAACCCAACAATCCCATCCTCCCTTTCTTAACCCCTTTGGCCATCCACCCACGTCATATATACACACTAGCAGCCAGATACAACAGGCTCTCTGAACAAATAACCTTATACCTTCCTAACCTCCCTTTCTCTCGCGTTTTATTATCTTTATTATCTTTAACCGAGAGTGGCTGCGTCGCCTCTATCAATTAATAACTATCAGCAACCGAATAGATACGCATAGGGGTGGTTACCCCTGTCACACCACCCATCCCTAGGATCGAATGACCTCGCTTTGGTATTTTTTTTTCTTTACTGCCACTCTCGTCCTCAACTCTCAACTCCTAACAATACCGCCATTCGCATTGTTCCCCTCGTTTCGTCTTTCTCATCCGTGAGATCTATGAGGAAGTTCAGGGATTTCGTAACCGGTTCTTTCCCACTCGCGACCCCTCTCCTTCGTCGGCTGCTACGTCAATTCAGACAGAGTCGCCTGACCACCGGGTCGAACGAAGGTGATCGATGCTTTTGGGACTCAACAGACGGGGCCACCAAAATCGTCTTTTTGGCGCCTCTTCAAGTCCCATAGACACTACCGTGTATAACCTAGAAAAATTCTATCGGCTGGTCATTAACTTTACCTCGCGCTGTGACGTCCGTGGCTATAGTCGGTGCGTGGAAGTGCGTATGCACCTGCGTTCTCGTATTCGTATAGGAGCACGCAAGAATTGCCACGCGTTGCGTGTCTTGTGTCAGGGGCCAAAGGTGCTCTTTATTCTCGCCCTTCCTTTCTCCACCTTGTATGTACAGTCACTCACGTTCAACGCCCATAGTGCACCCAATTATTTGTACACTGACGCTACGAAGTATCGCCGCTCTCGTCACGCTTGCATGCGCGTATACATACGTAGGTATATACATAGGCGCTTACGTATCCACCCACGTGCGTCTCTGACACAGCCGTCTCGTATGCTCAACGTCAAGCATTGTTTATGCAAGTGCAGCTGCATCGTTTGAACGACGGAGAAAACGCAGTCAATGGACGCTTTGAAGTTTCGTGAAAAAAAAAATCCTCGAAGATTCACTACGGCGCTGATCGATACCCAAATTTAATTCAATTTAGCCTTGCGACCATTTTCTCTTGTATAGCCGAAGGAAATCGTCCTCGTGGCGTCACGACTCTTTCGCAATCGTTGACACGCGCGATAACTGGCAATTAATACGAGCAAGAGGCATGACGGGATAGAGGCGACGGTGGCGGCATCGACGGCCGTTGTCGGCAACGAGAGAACTATGGGTATACCTATAGTGCTACGATCTTTCTTTGCTGCAAACTTTTATACTATGCGTTTCTAGAGGACAAAGAACGCTAATGGCAGCTTCGATAACGAGGACGAGTTAATTATTGTATCGAGAGTATCCGGGCTCCTTAACGATTGTCGTAATTCGATCTAATCGATCTTGCCAAGCCTTTGTTGCTTCGTCAGACATATTGATAATATCGAGCTTGTCACACCAGATGGCGACACTTTGGAATACTGTGTAAATCGTATATTCCTTATTTGTGTCTTCGACTGCTTTTTCTTACTTTTTCTTTGGTTCATTATTCGCGTCGATAATTGTGCATTGTTGTGCTTGTAAAGTCGGTTACGTAATACCGCCTTTCAGTTGTAAACCATAAGCAGACAATCCTCACGTAGAATTACATACTTCGCTGTCAATGTTTTCTTTCTTTTTTTTTCTTTATAAAGTTTGTTGATGTGGCCACGTCAGCAATTCATTGTTGTACGTCATATATTACCATTGTCTGGCGTGTCCTTTGTGTTGCCTGGAGTTACGTTTGAATAAAATCAATAAACGGGCAGACTGAAAGATGCGACGGGGGTACAAGTGGATCGGCAATTAGATATAAGTAGACGGATGGAATGGCGTTTCGTTCGTGGTTAGAGTGGGGGGCGGGGGAGGTATTCTTGATTCTCGGAAGGTTCGTTGTTAAAAACAAAATCCAGTCGAATGCGAAAGAATTTTTTTTCTTCGTACCCATAAGGACTTCACTCGCACGTATAGTGTACGGCTCTGTACTGTGAAAGGCAACGAAGGCAATGAAAATCAGTGTGGATTTAGGGGAGGATGAAAGAGGATGGAGTATGAAATGGCACGATGCCATTTCAACGGCAAAGGTAACGGTGGCTTGCACCACCTCCTCGAGGACGATTTAATCGACGAGAAATTAATGCCCGTGCAATAAATGAATCGCAGTCGAACGCCTTTCTCGCTATCGACTTTTCACTTACCTCCGTCCATTCCCCTTCGACTGCCCCCCCTTTCTCGTACGGGCTAAATTTAGCACGGCCGATTTAAACTTCCGTCCCGAGCCAGTGTTTATACGTGACTTTTACGTCATCGCCACTGAAAATCAATGAAACGAACACTACGGTAATTTTCACCGATCACTGCCACTCGATGGTTGATTTACGGTACGGGGGTTGGGGCGTCGTTTTGTTTCCTCCATAGACGGAGGAAGGGAAGGGGGGTTGTCAATGCAGCGCGCCAGCGATTGCTCGCCTACCCGGCGGTTCACATCACCGCGCGAGATGACGTTTTCATGAAAATGACTGAAGCGCCAGTAAATACCGCCTGGTTAACTATTGAAACAACAACCTGTTCGATGACTGTTCCATTTGATGATTGCAACAAGTGAGGTCCACCCGCTCCATCCCATCCCACCCCCCTCGGCCCACTTACGAAGCTCACCTCTCACCCTCGCGACTCCCACTGTATCCCCCGTAGCCGATTCAACAAGTGGCCAAATCATTTTGCCGCGTTTTCAATGTTCGGAAACGATAAACTCGCTTATCGAAGAGATTCTCGTTAATTCACCCCGCGTCCCCCTCCCTTCTCCCGTACGCATCGTCTCGTCCGATGAAATCCGAAGTCATTCTCGACGATGATCATCGGGCAAATCTTTCTTCCTTTCCTTTGCCCCCCCCCCCCCCCTCCTCTTTCTGAATCTTCACGAGCGACTACCATTAAACTTCGGCGATTCTTCCATGACATTCAGCACGCCTCTTCTCGCGATATGACGTTTCTAATTGTTGTTTGAAAAGGATCTTTCGTAATTTGCGGGACGAATGGCAAGTGCCGTACCGGCGAGCGACAGACCTTGCTTCACTCCCTGACTCGAGAGCACAGAGAGAGCGACCATGGACCCGGACCTGGTACTGTGGAATGGGTCTCATTAAGGACGCCTTCATGCCCCTTCATCCTTCGCTCTTCGCTCTTCAGCCCGTACTCCGAGGTCTTCAGGCGCTCGCCTTTTATACCTGGACTCCCCCTCCCCCCTCCTCCCCCCGTCTTCGCTACCCTCGAAACCACTCCACCACCCTCTCTCTCACTTGTTCCACCCCCCCTCCCCCTCCGCACCCGCGTCATCTTCGCTCTTTCTTCACCCGGCACTTTTCTATCCCAGGTGTCTATCCGTCTCTCTTGCATTGTACGTGTGTATTTCACGACGACCATTCCATTCGACTCGGTGCTTGTCATCTTTGACTTTAACCTCTCGGTATATACGATTATATAGGGCGCTTCAGATGGGCTCAACTGCTTCTCTTTAAAAAAATCCTACACAATTGCTTCCCGTCTCTTGGGCATGGCTCGGTCTCTTTGGCCGCGTCTTATTAAATTTCGAAAGTGGGAAACCGGCGGGAATTCTACGTCTCTACCCTCCCACCCTCTACCGCCTCTTGCTTATAGTGCACAGTGTTGCGTTATATGTTCGATGGATCTTTTAGATAACGTACTTGAGGAGATCTGGATGACGTAAGTTTGTACGTACACACTTGATATCAATGAGTATGGAGTAATTATGTCTATGGTATGTTTTAATCAAGTTCACGTGTTCATTATTATGATTATTAGCATCCCCAACGAATAGTGGTAACGCTAGGTTAATCAATTTGATCCACGTATAGGTATATAAAGAAAAAAAGAGCTCTTATCTTTGCCAGCGCCTCGCTCGCACAGAGTGACGTCACGATTCGACGAAATTTCTAACGAGCTATTTTTTTTCTCTTTTCTTTCTCTAACCGTAAACTTAGAGGCAAAGTTGGCAGCTCTGAGAACATCGACAGCTGCACCGAGCACGGATATATACATAATATATCCTATAACGTGTGTGTGTGTGTACTATATATATATAGTGATCTTTTTCTTTTAAATTCTATTTTTTTTTCCCTATAGTTATATTTTATTAATCCGCGGAAATGATACACTTCGTATGCATCCTCAATTCTCCTTATTGATTAAGTGTCATAATTCTTATTGACGTACATTAGCGTGACTCACGTCGCAGTGGTATTTATTTTATCGTGAGATTAAAATAAATATTGACCAAGTCACGTATACGTATCCATGTAGCTACTTACCTTGTTGCACGTGAGCGTTTAGGCTACTAGCCTTGTTGCACGTGAGCGTTTAGCCGCGAACGAGGTAATTATCGTGGCGAAGAGAGAGAGGTCCCCGTCGTAGGGAGGCGTGTAACCATCTAATCTAATTGCTTTGCTTGCTTGCAGGGTAGCGGAGGAAGCAGTGGGGCTGCGGGGGGGCTGAAGTTCACGGTGGCTGACACTTGCGAGAGAATCAAAGAAGAATTCAATTTCATCCAGCAACAGTACCACTCGTGAGTCCTTCTCTCTCTCTCACTCTCTCTTTTTCTCAACTTTCTCACTTTTCTTTTTTTTTATTGACGTCTATCCGTTGTCTCTCTTCAGCGACGTCTGGTGTCTTCTCTTTGCTTATCTTTATCTTTTCTCTCACTCTTTCTCTCTCCTCCCTATGGACGACCACCCTCGAAAGAATTGCTCGTGGCAGCACGGAAAACATGAGAGAATTGTGGATTTTCGGATAAAGGTGGAGAAAAAAAAAACGAGGGGAAAAGAGATAGGAGGACGAAAGAAGGAAAGAAAGGAAGATAGATTGATAGACGGACAGATAGACGGACAGGCAACGTTACGGACCCAGACGCCATTTTTTCTGTTTTTTTTTTGTCGACGTATTGTCCTTATCACTTCTAACTTTTCTTTTCAGGCTGAAACTCGAGTGCGAAAAGCTGGCCAGCGAAAAGACTGAGATGCAGAGGCATTACGTTATGGTAAGACACTTTGTAAGTTCTGCTTTTTTCGAGCGTTCTTTAGTTCTAACCGCGTTTACTTCAATGTCTGACGTACTCGGGGCTGCTTGACGTTACGACGAATCGAAGTTATCGTCGTTTACTTCTTATCGTGTTTTTTTTTTCGTACCTCTTCGCGTGATTATAATGCAATAAGAAAACTTTTTGCTTCGGCCTAATGTTAATCAGCCTTAATACATACGTGATACGAATGGACCATACAGTCTACGGAGATCTAAGAGGCCATTGCATGTCTTAACCGTTACAAAAATTTGAGAATCTCTCTCTCTCTCTCTCAAATTAACAATGATAAATTTTTATGGTCGAACTGCAAAATCGATACTTATTTGAGCGAGAGGCCATCTGTAGAGGGTTTATAACGTGAAAGAGTCCCCTGACAGATACCGATGTCGCGACTCGACTAATACGTACATTTCTATAACCACATATCGCACATGGTTCCAAACACAGGAGTAACCCTATAGTTGCTACGCGATAATTCTTTTATCTTATCACACACAAAAGTTTCACTATTGGCTACGAACTTACCGTTGGCACTATACCCGTACACACCGCAAGCGTATTACGAGTTATCGATCGCTTCTCGAAATCTTTTCTCGATCCTCGTGAGAATTTACGCATTACTAATAACCATATAGTCCCTACCTGAAAACGTCCGAGTAGAGGGATATATCAAGATTGTACATTGCGGCATACACAGTAGACTTTAGTTTATACAATTTCCAGTCTCGCCTGCAGAATTTCGAACGTCGTGTCTCTCCGTAGCAGTGGCTGGGGTTTTCGCGAGTCGCTCGAGCAGGCATCGTGCCCGTCCGGAAATTGAATGCCCTGGAATGAAATATTGGAGCCGACTACCGTCGTTTGTTCGAAACCGATCTCGCGATGAACTCTTCTCGCCAAGATGGGGGTGGGGGCGTCATCCCTTTCGCGAAAAATCATCCGTAGGGCTTCGTGAAAAAATTCCCCTTAAAAAAATCCCACTCATCAAGGATACAACAGATTACAGGTTACATTCTTAAGCCACCTATGTAAATCTTTATCAGTCATAGTTTTAATCTACCGGGTGTAACGAGAGTCCGAGAAACATAAAAGCATCGACAGACCGCGCCAACTGCCTCGGCATGCATATTACACTACCTGGATGTGTGTGTGTGTATATATATATATTCACGTATCCACGTGCACAGGTGGCGCTGGTGTCGTCTCCGTGTTATAAGGCATAACTGTATCCGAGAACGACGCCGACGCCTAAGACGCTACCCTTATGCCCCGTCGACAGTGTATATGTACATCCCTGTAAACTGCTACACTGATGTGACACCAAGCAAGCTGGGGCGGGTAAAATGGGGGAAAGTAGTCGGTGGGTGGGGGTGGTTGGGTGTTTCGGGGTTGGAGGTGACGGGGGTTGCGAGTTGAGCCGGTAATCGATATCTCCAAAGTAAACGAAGAGAGAGAGAGTGAGACGGAAAGCGAGAGAGAGGAGGGGGTCGGAGAGAGAGAGAGATAGATAGCTTTTGGTGCGGCAGGGGGAGGGGGTTGGAGAGTGAGCAATGTTACGGGGTTGGCAGGGAGAGAGTGAGAGAAAGGATAAGTGGATAGGAATGAGAGTGAGTGAGTGAGTGAGAGAAAGGAGGGGGGGGGGGGGATGATCGCGCGTTGTGTCAGCCACCGGCAAGTGTTATACGTATCCATCCCTCTCTCTCTCAGTCTATATATATATATCTTCACTATATCTTTCTGGGTACATGTGTACTATGCCGAATACGTACTTATCTACTCGCACTAGTGCGTACACGCCTTTCTCTCTGTCGCGTGGCTGTGGTGTCTGTCTCTCTCTCTGTCGCGCTCTCTGATATTCTAATTCCGCGCGCGACTCTCTCCTCACGATTTTCATTAGGATAACGCGCCCGTAAGTCCACGCATTTTCTTCCTACTTACGGGATGCCTACTTGCCGCAATGTGAATCTTCTACGAAGCTAATATATATATGTATATGTATGTATATACAGTGGGTAATTGTATTAGGCGTTCTGGGATTTTATGGATGTAATTATGAGTGCAGTGTGAAATAATGGATAAGAAGGTATATGGGACACTCGTGAGAATTACACGCTATAATCATCTTTATGGAAATTTAAAATTCTTTTTGGTATTGGTACTCTATATACAGGATGTCCCATCTAACGAGTGAAACAGGGTTGCGACTTCGCTCGAACGAAGCTACGCTCATGCTGCTGCCCTGTTATTCGGCAATCTTATAGTTTGATAAGGGTAGGAGTTCAGTCACATTTCCCACTTCTTAGTCGAATTGAAGTCTTCCGAATAGTGGGGAAACATGGTCGCCACTTCGCTCGAGGAAAGCCTTAAAATCCTATTCGACTAGTTAGATGGGACAGCCTGTATATACATTTTTTTTCATTCGAAAAATTTTTTATTAAATCATACACGTATTTCGATATATTTCAGACGATTGATTTGGGTCTTCGAAAATATTCTTTCCCATCTCAAATTTCAAATTTCGCGGGACCTCGGACTGATTTATCATTGATCTCCTTTTTATGGTACAGGTAAAATAGACTTTCACTCTGGAACGATTGAAATCAGTCCTAATACCGTAACAAGATTAAATTCTACTGTGTAAAGCAGATAATTATATCTGAGGCAACTTCCAGTTACAAGGCACGTATTGGTACAAGTCATAATCCATTGCGGGACAAAACCTCTTCCGTACCTGTCCATGTTGACAGATAGACACGTCTCCTTGTTTTACTTGTCGTTTTCGTGGGTATTACCTATTTCTACATTTAGCTGCTGGGAACTAATGGTCGTCCGGGTTCGTGCGTTCTTTGTTTTTCTCCTAGCGCGGTTTGCCGTCGATGGGGTAGGTGGGGGTGAGGGGGTCGGCCGTGGCGAAAACAATACAGTCAGCTTACGTCCAATGACGTCTACGGCCATGCTCGACGAGAAGCATCGGCCAAAAGAGAAACGAGAGCGATTCTTCGCGAAAACCGTTTCACCGCCATTATACTTCGTGGCGATACTTATACCCGGTGGCTCCATTGGATATTTCAGTGTCTTCGCGATTAAACGGTACTAAGCATCAGGGGTATAGCGGGATCGATTCACGCGTGCGGTTGTCTTGCGAACGCGACTTTAAGGTCGCTTTGCTTAACCGCGAAATTCGTTTTACGAACGACCTTTGTTTCCTCTCCCACTTTACCCCCTCCCCCTCACGTCGCGGGACGCTCTGAATTTTCCATCCAAAATTGACGTCGAGCTCGAGTCAACGGTGGAAATAAAATAGAAGAAAAAAAATTATCACGCGACTCTGAATTTAACGTCTCGCTACAGCAACACCTCCTCCTACCCCCCCCCCCCCCAGCATTTAATTATTTCACGAGATTTCTGGGTACGCGAGAGTGCGCGCAAGTACCGCGAGAAGAGTGCGCCTAAGGTACGGACCTTTTTTTGCACTTTCGTCTGTTCTTTGTTTTGGGGTTTAACACGTACCGTTATTATCGTACGGGTCTATATCGGGTGAACCAGTCTTTATTTGCATGTCCCAGCACATTTTAGATAAGATCTGTATAGGTAATGCTTAACGTCGATACATAACTTTCTTACATCACGTGTTACACCGAGTACCTAGTATATATTATATATATAATATAATGCATATATATATATATATATATATATATAATATACATATATAAACGTATCCAATGGCTGTTTCGAGGACCTTGCTGAGATGTTTTTTAAAAATAAAACTACACCATGGAACATCTAGCATCGGGATTCTAACCTAACCTAACCTAGCCATTTCTAAGCCCATCACAGTTCCGACTGTCTAGCATTGGAAAAATTTTGGAAAATTTGATGTAAAAGCCACTTTATGGCCCTCAAAACAGCCGTTACGCTGAAAATTCTTTGGGGACAGACCTCAAAACAGCCACATGTCCTCAAAGTAGCCAATACGTAAGTGAAATCGTCCCCAAAATAGCCCATTGCCAAATTTATAGATATAGTCCCTATTGTTTAACGTAACATTACTATATATATAGGAATTATATCTATAAGTCGTACTGTATGGCGTGCTATATAGGTATATGGAGGTGCTGTCATAAAGGCGGGTGCACACGTACCTATATTGGTTGTACATACAATTTGTTTTACACATACACAGTGTACGCTCGCTCCTTTTCTCTTTCTCGAAACACCACGCAAAGTTCCTGAAAAGTTGTTGAAGAAAACAATTCCCCCCCACGTCGATGAAAGTTTTGCAAGGGCAGAAGCCAAAGAAGCTGTAGATACACACAGAGATATATATATAGTGTATGGGGTGCAGGAGGGTTGATCGTGATCCTTTCCAGCCACAGGGTATGGCTATATCTTCCCCTTCCCGTCGTTCTCTTGTTTTTCCGAAGTGGGCAGAGGGGGGAATTAAGCGTAACCCATATATCCCATGGGACGAAACCTTCATCGTACAATTCGCGTAACCCCGATTTCACTCCTTGGAGGGCGATTAACGCCGACGATTCTTAATTATAGACTAATTATCGTTTGACGCGCGAAATTTTTTTAAAAATTAAAGACCAGATAAAATCCTTGCGAAAATCTGCCTAGATTAAATAATCATAATGAAATTTTTTACGGGGGAAGGGAGGGAGGGCGTTCCTTTTTGACGAATTAAATTTTTTGTTCACTATGTTAAATCGTCAACGATCGTTATTAGATGGGCGCCATTTTGTTTGCGCTTCTTAGCCACTGTCGCTGGTTCGAAATTGACGCGTTATTGGCTGTGTGTAACTGTAAAAGCAGAAATCGATGCGGATAGCGTCAGGGTGTACGTCTAGCTACGCGATGTCTATCATGTCCGGTTTCTATGTGGTCGATTAAATTGGTTAGCTGTATTTCAAGGAAAACACGACGTTAAGGTTACGTTGCGCATGGAACGTCTAGGTACGGGGGATGGCGGGAGTGCATCGACAGAGAGGAAAATTCAAAGGAATTAAGTGCGACGTATAGACTTTTTGAAAAGTTGCGCTTTACGTTATTATTATTTGCTGTTTTGGAGTTTAAGTCTGTTTATAGTCTGGTATAGCAAAATGGATTTGAAATATATTTACAGCTGTTCTGCATACGTGCAACAAGATGAAAATGCGTTGAGATCGATTAGTGAGGTTATGTCGACGTTTTATATACGGAATTGGCAGACGGGATAATTGTTGCTGATTAATTATATAAGCAACGAATAATTGTCGCGAATTAACTTCTTAATTTATTCGTGATGCTCGAAGAAAATTTATTATTTTGGGAACTTCAAATTCGACGTTTCTAATTGTCGTAACTGTCAATTACGTCATAGTCTGTTTTATTTTGAATTTTCATAATTCGAATGTAGGATACAGTTGAAGTCTTATTATTAGGGATTATCGGCGACGCGTTAAATAAGAGGTCGGAGGTCGCGATCGTTCATTCTTATTTCGATTCGTACATTGTTTTTTGTCAGTGACTGACAACAAGATTATATAAGGATCATTATTTTGTGCTTAACTGTTTTAAGTAAAAAAGATTTTTATGTTCACAAAAATACAGGGTTAATCGGGGTTAATTTTTTATTTTGTTTTTCTTTTTTTAAGGACGAAAATGGAATACTTGCTATTCAGTGGATTAAAGTAATTGCCTCCGAATCATCGCTGTGATTTAGTACAACCCTTTGGTGGGAATATACTATATGTATTTATGTATTTTATATGGTGTGTATATACGTGTATTAATGTACTATCGCATTTTGTCTATGCATATGTATATTCGTGCGTACACTTGGGGATAATAATTCTACCTAAATCCTCTAGGGAATTTATTGTCGGCAGTTGGAACAATTTTTAGGGCATTGCTGCGCGGTGAGAAAAAATGAGGACGGAAAAGTTTTTAACCGTAATTGGTAACCGTACCGTAACCGTCTTGGTTCAAATATATTCTTGAGTTTACATTCTTTTTTTGATATTATTATTTTTACTGTTCTTATATTTTGCAATGTATCATCGATTATACGTTTTTCGCCCCATGGGTATACCTTTGAACAACCATTTTTTCTACGCTATATTATTTGAAAAAATCGTAAACATTATCTTAATTTTTTTTCATTTCATTTTATTCCTTATTTAGTTAATTTTTCGGATTCGTTTAGAGCGAAACGGATACTCAATTAATTTCATTGTCTTATCGACCATTTTGCTGATGCAAGTTAATAATTATTTATTATTTTACGTCTTATAAAATTGATTAAACTTTTATACTAGGTCCGCGTGTGAACTGTGGTTTAAAAAGGGCCATCTTCTTAGGACTTACAATGTAAAAGAGTCCCCTAGATTTTACGTTATGGATCGACTATATTTGTAGTAGTTTTATTATCGAATTTATAAACAATTACAGTTTATGGTATATATATAATAAATTATTAATGCGACGTGCTAGCATTAGTGAATCAGTCTGTTTTATCTGATCGTCGTTGGTACGCGTTGTTCGTAATAATAAATAATGAATAATATTGCACCGACTCTGTAACGCAAATTATTATTTAATGAAAGGTTCATTAATAATTTTTTATCAACGAGTAGCATATCAATGCCGTAAGACTTTTTTTTAGTCAGTAACAAAAAATCATACGACGCTTCCAAACTCTTGTTTGAACTTCAGTTGATTCTTACGTTGTAGCGTGTACGTGCGATACTTGTCAATTAGTCACCATTAGTTAAAACTGGGTCGGTAAACTAATTAGATGTTCTATTGCAGTACCGAATCTTTTAACGAGGCGATTGAAATTATTCGAAAAGAATCGATCGAAGTACGTAATTTAATTACAGAATGATAACTTAGGATATCCGTGATTACGTAGGCGAAAAAAAGGTATTGGGTAAAAAAATAATTATTAATATCATTGGCTTGTGGTATTAAAATAATAATTAGTTATTTTTTTCTTTCGGAAATCATTGCTTCTGACGTCAGTCACTATTTTGTTTATTGATATGCTAAAATGTTATTGTTATGATAACGGGAGAATTTTTGTTGTGTAAACGAAAAAAAGAGTTTATGAAAACGAAAAACGATATTTAGACAAAAAACAGCCTTTTGCTTTTTTCTAAGGGGAAAAAAACCGATAAGCTATCGGGTACACGATTCTTGGCACCACCATAAAATGCAGCAGATCCGTTATCGTCGTGTTTTGGTTTTTTAATAAAATCCAAAATTTACATAAGCTGTAAAATAAATTTTACGAAGTTGCAAAAAGGAAGGATGAAACAGTCGTGCACTTGTAACATACAAGACAAAAATGATGAACACGTTAAAAAATATATTTTAGTAAAACGAGTTATCATTAGAGGAGGGGGAAAAAAGCTGTTGCGTAAGTTCAAGGTTACGTTTAATTATTCATCTTACGTACCCCTTCACTTTATTAGTACTTTTCGTTTAATTGCTGTGCACTCCAATAACAATTTACGTGGTTAGTTACACGTGCTCAAAATCGAGACATAAATTGAAATAAGTGCACTTTTGAGTTTGGTCATGATTCACAATAACAATAGTATAATTGAATTATATAATATAAATACTTCAGTACCAATACTTATCGATACTTGCTGCTTAAAAAATACGTGCTCCAATTTATTAAAGCAAAATCAATTTTACACGGCAATAATGGAGACCATAAATATTTTTCATTGCGATCCAATATGGCGACCAATAACGTTATCGTATGTATGATTTGAATTCCGCATTTGCACGTTGGAGCTGATAACGACACGTGGACATGAATGCTACCGAATAATTTATACGAAGACACCCCAAGATGCTAAATAATTTATAATAACGTATGCGCGTGACCCACGCTTGTTGTTATCAGTGATAACATTAATGAGATAGCGCGTTTCCATTGTTATTACAGTTATCAATCTTGTATCTAACTATTAGGTTAAGGGCCGTGTACCTGACGATTCGATGACAATGTAACAGTAAGATAATGACTTACCATTAACGAACTTTGAACAACCATTACTGCATGTACCAAATACCATACTTGACGCTTGTAATTAAAATTAATTTTTCCACCCTTATACGTGTTTTTACGTATTACGCAAATAATCTACAGTCCAATCTGGTTATAAGCGTTGGGGCTATAGGGGAAGTATTTCTTAGAATTACGGCTTCCCCACCACTTTAAGTCGTTGTATTGTGCCTGGACACTTACGCGTTATAAGCGTCTAGCAAACTTTATTCGCCATAACAGCACCTGTTTTACTTGGACGCTTATAACGAGAAGTGCGTCCCAAAATACGGAAGCACTTTGGAGTGGGGGAAGCTTCCGCGCTCGGGAAAAAGGACTGGAGGGGAAAACGCATATAACGAACAGGCTTATAATCGGATTGGATTGCATTTTGTTTTATATCCATATAATTTCGCGAATATTTCATTCCATGCGATATACAGTCGTCAGGCCTGTTTCGCAAAATTTTAAGAGATCCGGGAGTTTGGCTGAAACTTTTTTCAAGTTTTATAGTGTCGGGACTGAAGAGGGAGGTATGCTTGATGACGTCAATACTATACCCCCCGGAAAGTTGACAAGAGGCAACTATCCTAATGGCGTCGATTTTCATTCGTTGTGAATAACGGGAAATACGAAAGCGATAACCTATCGATTACGAGCTTCATCGACAATTCGAATTTTGTTTTTGGTCTCTGTGAATTGCGTGAAATATTTTTTCTTTCATTTTAAGTAAAAACGAAACAATCGTTATTTGCTTTCTGTTTCAGTATTATGAGATGTCCTACGGCCTTAATGTGGAGATGCACAAACAGGTAAGAAAGGGGTGACCCCCTATTGCTTTTATACGACCCTTGATATATCGCTTATAAAAATTTCGCATTGGATCCTTTGTTTTTTTTTTTAATATCGTTCAGTGTGGATCCGTCAAAACGTAATAAAATCCCTCCTCCGCGTCCCGCACGAACGTGTCTCGTTGTTGGTAATTTTCTTGAAAGCACCCTCTTCGCGCGAGAACAACCCCTCGATATCCGGCCTAAACTCAAAAGCACCCCCCTTAACCTAATGCGTTGATATTCATTAGCATTACCGGCCGATCATTTCTCACTCTTGTTTCCAGGGGTGGCATTTAATGGGGTGTAGGATCGGAGCATCGTCTCCGCAACCCTCTTTCCTTTATATATATATATATATATATGCACTCGTGAAATTATATCCACCCATCTAAGTCCAATAGGAAATCTTTGAAATTTCTTCCAATCTAACACGGTTAGCTAACCGGCTAAAAGATCCTTGACATTTTCATGTTTTCCAACCCTCTCTGACACGAGGCGTGAGAAATTCAAATGGCTGCACGAGCATATATATATATATAATTCCACAGCGCGTCTCTATAATCCTTTTCAATTTAATCCCCGAATGGGAACAATCTTCCCCGTACGAGGTTAGATTCCTTTTTTATATTTTTTTTCCCTTGTTCCTTTTACCCTTTTTAGCGCTCCAACGGCGCATCGCATTTCTCTGTTTTCTACCCACGGCTTCCTCTTCGACCCTCTTTTTCACTCTTCCTCTCTTACACTTCCCTCCCTCCATCCCTTCCTCGCCACCTGTCTTAACTTCCACCTCTACCACGCTACTCACCCACTCACTTATACTCTCTCTCACTCTCTCTCACTCTCTCTCTCTTTCTCTTTTTCTCTCACCCTTCAACCCCTTGCCCTACCTTTCCGTTTCTCTGGCTTTCTGACTCTTATGCCTCTCCAGTTCTCTCGTCCGCAGCTTCTCTGGCACTCTACCTCTACTTTACTCTCTTTCCTCGTTTTCCACCCTCCGTTCGTACTCTTCGTGCCCTACCAGAGACACTCTTGCCTCAACCAGCCAACACGCAGCCAACGTTTTACTACTCGCTCGTTCGACTAACTCAAATTTGCTGGCATTGTCCCAGTTTGGCTTTCCTCTTTAAATAACGAACGTTCGTTTTTCCAATAACTCTTTCCGCATCCTTCTACTCGTTGTTTATTATAATAATAATAAAGGCTCGCGCGTCATACTCAAAATATGTTTTTGCCCTTTTGCAATTATTCGCACAAGCATTGTAACGCGTTGACGAAATTCTATGGATTTACTTATGCGCTCTTATGAATCTAGATTAAAAATCTGGGTTCTTAACTGTAAGAGAATTTTTTTTATAATAATACCTACTAGGAATAGGTGTCTGTCACGGTAATTCTTAATCGTCTGATTATTCGTCGGTTTACCGTGATTTCGTTTCGTCGTTCAAATGTTAACTTGACTGAATACGTAATATTTGTCAATGCCATTATGTCCTGTGTATACGCGCGCTTTATCGTCTACGCTACACAATTCGAAAAGTTTATCTCTGCGTAGAATTTAACATGCTAACCGTGCAGCGTTATAACGTCAAACGAACGTTCGTTTCAAATGACATTTTGCAATGTCAAATTTGCAAAATGACGTTTCAGAGCACCCGAAGCGCTTACCGTAAATTATCAACCGTATCCGTAATACCAGCTGCTTTACGACAGATTACACCCCCTTTGCATAACCAATCATCTCCTTTCGTTACAACCTCATACTTTGTATTTATATAATAATTAATTTCTAAAATTCATCCACCAATACTACGAAAACATACTACGAAACACTTTCCCGTAACCCAAAAATTTAATAATTATCTAATTTTGTTTTACTACACCCTATTAATTTACGACCCCCCTTATTTATACTCGACTCGATTAACGTATCAAATCACCGTCGCGTCATACGCCTTGTTACCCAAGAAATTTACCAACCCCCTAACGACAGGGTGGTTTTCCCAGTATACGGTGCCGGTTGGCTGCTGCAGCTATTTCAAAATATGTTGTCTAACCAATTGCAGATATACGCAGTCTACCAGTCCTCTCAGTCCACTCGAGTCCACTTCACAGCCCCTCCCCCCTGAAATCCACCCCCTGTCCACCCATTATTTCGTATCTATCAGTTCGACTTGGTGCAAGGGTTGGGGGGTGGCTTTCCCGGTCTCTCGCTCAGCGAGTTCGCTCATTCATATACGCAGAGCCGTATATTCCAGTTCTTTTATTTGGCCATACGAGGGGTGGCAGAGGGTTGTGCTACCAAGGGTGGAGGGAGGCGATGACATCGATTTTTAGCCGTTGCTAATCTCAATGTTAACCCCTTCCCCTTGGAGTTGGTCTCCCTACTCTTCCTCTCGCTTCCTCGTACCACGTAACACATACGTCGGGTCTCTTTCACGCGAAATCTTCTGCATCAACATCCGAGGGGATAAATGCTTTTGGACCATTTCATTCATCTCAAACGTTTCGCTGACCAAGATTAACGGCTCGATCGTCTATCCTTGTAGATTAATACTTCCTTTGCCCTTCTGCGTTTCGAGCTTTGTCTTCGTATAGTCGATCGTAGGTATCGATCGTTACTCATTTACTTTGAAAAGCGGTACACGAGATCTTGATAAGATACGATACGGCCTGTTATACAAGCCCTGTACAGCATCCTTGAAAGATTCGTTTAATAGAGGATTTATAGGATTATTTTTATATTTGCCAAAAGCTTATTCTGGATCTGTTTATTTAGCGTGTGATAATGAATTTTTATTCAAAATTGTGATACGAGTGATTATCAAAGATTTAATCAGGAGTTATATATTGATTTTATACGTAACGAGTCTTTTTTGGGTAATTAAATACAGGGGATAACTAAGTGTGCAAATAAAAGTTTTTTTAGGTTTTTTTATCTCTTACCTCAAGTATGTTGATTTAAGGGTTTTATCCTTTTTTATATCTTGATTGTTGTCGAGCTGTTTGGTTGGATGATATTGGTGTTCTGTAATTTTTTTTTTATTTTTACGTAATGTTCGTCTCTGACGTAAACGTAAATTTATGTTTACAGACGGAAATCGCGAAACGACTGAACGCAATCATCGTGCAAGTCCTGCCGTTTCTGGCGCAAGAGGTGAGTTGTAAACTTTTCAGTTGGCCAATCAATCCGTCCTGATTCTGCATTGAGTTAACAACGCGATAATGAATAGCATGGCTTGCAGCATCAACAGCAAGTGGCGAACGCAGTGGAGAGAGCCAAACAAGTCACTATGACGGAACTCAATGCCATTATAGGGGTGAGTTTACATTACAGCCAACCGGTTGGTAATTCAGTCTTTTACAGTTCATCAAATGATTTAGGATTTCGAGTACACGTACAAAAGTATTTTAAAAAAATGTTTTTCTTATACGGATGAAGAAACGTCATTGTATATATATATGGTTCTCTCTTGTGCTTGTAGCAACAACAGCAGCAGGGGTTGCAACAACTTTTGGTAAGTAGTTCCCACGTGGTATCGACTTTCTGTGGTTTTCGTTAAGGAAAACGTGTACGAAAAAAGATTCTTACCTTGAGTCTATGACGTGTCATGAAATGGCGTCATACAAAATTTCGTTCGATCGTCCACAATGGCTACGCCTCGTATATATATCACGACCTAGGTTTAACTTTGAAAATTGAACTTGCTCATGAACGCGTAAAGTATCGCAGCAATTGCCAGGAGTTCCGGATGAGTTAAGTTGGTAGCTCCGCGTCATTGGATGCTGCGGTTCCGCACTCGAGAAGATCGTGGTTTGCGCGAGCGAGCGAACAATGCATGTCAATTTGGAATCCTAACCTCTCAAAGCTCATCATAGGCGACTTTAAAGTAATAGTCGCGCGGTAATAAGCGCCTTCTAAGAACGCGTTCTCGTAGCCCGTCGCGTCTATTGCAGTAATTTACCTGCGCAGCTCTCCGCAGAGCGTCGCTACCGTAGCGCGGGAATTTTGAAACTGGTATTCACATCGGCATTACACTGGATGTAATATTCGAGGACGGCGGGACTCTAGCGAAAATGTGTCTTTCACAGCAACAAATCCACGCACAGCAATTACCTCACGGAGCCGTGGTAGGAGGGTTGCCACCAGCAGGTCTTCTTGGATTTGCCGGAGCGGCTGCGGCGGCAGCCGCCGCTGCTGGCGTTCCTCCACATCTTGCGCCACCGCCACATCCTGCGGCTGCTGCGGCTCAGGCACAGGCGCAGGCTCTCTTGAAACCGGTTGACCTTCAGCATCGAGGAGCCGCTGAAACGCCCGAGGATCGAAAACCCATTGCGTTAACGGATGAGAGGTTAAGACGTTCGGTTTCACCCTCTGAAAAATTCAGGACACGAACGCCTGACATTGAGAGCGACTCCAAGCGGCGAAAAGAAGAGAAACTTGGTCACGTGAGTATTACGTCACACGATAGCTATTAGGCACACGAGTGGATTATATTTATTATTTTGAATATCGCGCGCATTTTCCGAAGCTCTTTCAAACCGATATTTATACCCTCGAAAACATTAAAAGCGTGTTGTGTAATGGTATGTTAGAACACAAATGATTCCATTTGTGCGTGTTAAACTTTATCTTCAAGTGTCGAGTGCGACGTATGACGTAAAAAGAAAAAAGGAAACCTCTGTAAAAGACTTTTTATTAGGGGTAGTCAAGGTAACAAAGTGCACCACCCACGCTGTATAATTAAAAACTTGAAAACAAGCATTTCGCACGTGCGTCACTATTAGATGGGATTATTTTTCTTGTAATTTTTCTACCGGACGTGACGTTCACTTTTTCCTCTTTGGGTAAACAAAGTACCTAACTCCCTCTTGGTACGGAATTCGTCTGAGGATCGATTACACTTTTTACCAATTTTTTCTCAAAGCGTTATTTTACTATCGAAATCGTCTAGCCGGATGCTGCTCGTTACGGATTCTTGACAGTGCTTACATGTATACATCTAATCCGTTTTACCCGGGAGAACTCGAAGCTTGTTTAAAGTTGGCTCTCGAAAGGAATTCCTCCAATTTCAGTTCTAGTTGATCTGAACGCGTACTCGCGGGTCCGAGCCGTAGCCGGAAATGAGTTCTCGTATGTCGACGTTGCTCTTGGAAACTAGCTCCGAGGGTGGTTTTAGTCGTAGTTCTCAACCTTCAGGAAGGCATTAATCAAAGCAGTAACAGTACACACGTAGCACTGGCAGCCATGTTGTTACATCCGAAAGTGCGGTTTGACAACCGGGAATTACCTTAATGCGACCCCGAAAATGTTACTTTCAACCGCAAGCCAACCCTTCCGCCCTTAGCGCAATAATTTGGTCACTGCGAATTTCCGAGCTTCGATTCTTTTCGCATAGAGCAAGCATACACATAGGTATGCACCACTAATTAACAAAGTACCTAATAACAAACGCGTACGAAATTCCAGTAACAGGTAAGTAGCGTCAGGATACCCAGGCTCGTTGAAGAAAGATCGTGCAGAGTGTGGTAGAGGCGAAAATAAGAGGAGGATGAGGGGTGCAACGTGGGGGTTGAATTTTTCATCTGACCACGTCGAACCAATTAAAGCGGACCACGCTGCCCCTACCCATCATCCTCCTTTTTTCGTACTCTCTTTATTTCCTCTGCCGCCCAGCCACCCTCGCACCCCTATAGCTACCCAGCCATTGCACCCAACCCCCCCGTGAACCTGCTCGCTCTTTCACCCCCACCCCCTCCCTCCTCCTCCTCCTCCCCACACACACTTTCATCTCCGTTTCTCTCACACTCTCTTTCACCCCCCTCCCCCCTCTCGGTCGTCCTCGCCCCATTCTTCTTGTTTCTCTCGGTTTCTCCCTTTCTCTTCGTTTCTCGCTTTCTGCTGGTCTGATGCCGCCTGCCGGTGCCTCGCGGCCGCTTTCTCTCGCCGCCAGTCACCCTCTTCCCTTCCAACCTTCTCCGCCCCCCCAGTGCTACCTCGCAACTCGTTGGATTTTTTCGCGTCACGAGGCGGTGTAATTTATTTGGTCGAGCCCGAGCTCCAGGAGGGGCAAGGGGGGGATGCTGGCAGAATGAGCGGCATGGGATGGGAACAGGGATGGTTTCAGTTTATTTTGTGGGACCTACCTACCGCTCGTCACTGTCCACCGCTCCCGTTGCTCGTTGCCATTGCCCGTTGCCCGACGCGCTTTTCCAACCCCCACTTCCATTTCTCGATCGTCCCTCTGCCGCTCCCTCGCCTTAAACTCTCTGCCAGCCTGCCTGCCTGCCTACCTACCTACCTACCTACCTAGCCTGGCTATCTATCTATCTCTCTATGTAATATAAAAACATTGGATTCGCTGATGGATTTTTGTTACACTTTTACACGTTATTCGCGCCTTACAGCAAACTGGTCAACGCCGCGAACCACTTTTACGACGAAAAACTTTAATTAACCGGCGCCGCCGAGAGACGTCGCTGAGAGAATTCTACGGCGAATCCCGTCGACTCTTTTCGATTGGAACGTTCTCTGCCTTATGGCGAAATTAGACGACTGAAATTGATATCGGTATAACCCCTTCTATATTTCTTACTTCCTCTTTGTAATATACCGGACCCGTTATTACACGTTAATAATATAATTTATTTATTATGTTTATCAAAATCAGATACGTAGTACAGTATCAATTAAAATTATGGCAAATTACTAGGGTATGTTATTTCGTAATTTTTTATACGTCTAAATTGTCCTAGACCAGAGAGGCTACCTACTTCAACTCGTGTAACGATGTATCGACAATTAATACTACCTTCTCGAATAATATTTTAGTCGAAAAAGTTTTAATATCACGAAGTCTAAATATATGCTTTACTAACCAATTCCAAGATGGCCTTTGAGTATTTCATTCGAGTCCGTCTTTCAAACTGCCCAATTGATAGGGGAACCTAATACATGCTATAGTTCAATCATAGGAAGTACGTGTTTTGGTGGGGCCATCTTCGTACGAGTTTCAATGTAGAAGAGTCCCCTGGATCTCAAACCCTATTCCTTCATTGACTGTATACAATTTCAATGACTAATCCGCCGGTGCTACTCCGAGTAAACGTGACGTCACTTATCAGTGCTGATTAAATACTGTTCTCAATAATCGCGATACGTTTCACGTCCAAAAGTCACGTTTTTTTTTTGGTAACTCCGAGAGCTCGAGTTTGCCAGCCGATTAGCGATAAACGCACGACGCCACCTCAACTATCCGACAGTGGCGATCGATTGACGCTACTCTAGTTATTGGTGTTAGATTAGATAACAATAATTCACCGAGAGTCGAGAATACGAACGACCAATCAATATGGAACCCCCTTTACCTGTATATTACCCACGATAAAGGTGAACTGAGTCAACGCCGTGACACGAAATAACAAGCCCCTGGGCTTCCATATAATTTTACCAACAGTAAGTGGTCCCCTTTTTACCAGGAAAAAAAGGGACAACATTTAATCCACTCACTGATTTGTCGTATAATAAAAGCCGAAAGCAGGTGCCATTGGCTAATTCGATTCTGAAAATGGCTAACAAATATCCTATACCCAAAAATCGATCGCCCACGTTCAATACGTATCAACGGATAGCGCCGTAAGTCGATTTGACTGTCAGTATAGTAAACTTAATAATTGCTAATAATAATAATAACAATAAAAAATTGCAGAATCTACCTTATAAACTCTTCGTAGTTTATTATTCTTTCATGGAATCCTAGAACAGTCGACATTCGATTATAAATGACGGATGATGTACGGCCGTTGTAAATTTTTTATTTATCTTATTATTATTTTATTAAGTTATACTGTATAGCGTTTCGCATTATTATTATTGACGCTTTTGGTTCCTCGCCGCATGTTATAATACGTATGTTATGTTGGCTGCATTCAGCCTGAGAAAAAGATCCCACTCTTGTGTGTGTATATATATTTTTTTTGTACCTATATATACATATATATAAGCGTATGTAGATACGTAGAGAATTTTACGAACGTTTTTACGTTCGCGTGTACGCTAATGAGATTTATGGTAATTGATCGTTCTGGCAACTTGTGATTATCGAAGGATTAATTATTACGGAAGCGTATCGACTTGGCGCGCCATTATTTTTTATCCGGGTCGAGAGGTCGATCCTTGACTCGGGTCCCGTTACCGTTTGAGTATCAAGATCTTGGCAATGCCGCCCCGGTTCTTGACGGCTCTCACAGTCCCTGTCTCTACAATTGTGTTTTACATTGATATTATTGGATTCTTAATGCTTTTCCTGGTATCGGTAAAGACGGGTTTAATTGATCGTTGTCTATTTTTTAACAGATTTCGTAAAAAGAAAATTTTCGTCTGTCGCGTTTTTACGTAGACACGTGGGTGGAGTGGAATATTAGGTTTTGCTGGAACGGAGCAAAAAATTTTGTTGTACATACTACGACTTTATTTATTGTTTTTACTAAATTGTTGAACAAGATAGTCGCTTGGAATATTCTGTATGAATTTTCGGAGCGTTTGGTTTGCTCTTTATTTATGTATATTTTGGAATTACGCGCGATTTGAATGTTTTTATTAATTTATGGTACCAGGCTGCACACTGTTATTGCTTACGGTTATCGTGGGAGTTATTTTTTTAATAAAGCCCCTTGACAATTGCCACAAGACGAAATACTTAAGTACTTATAAATGAGGGGCATTTATCGTCGGTCCATATGCTCTTGTATTCTGTTATGCTTCGCGAAGAAGATAAATACAGAAGGTTTACGCGATATTGCATTCTCTCGTTTACACCGTTGAAAAAACCATTCCCATTTACATACCGACATAATAACTTTTGGGATTTAGTGTAAAACTTTGTGAATTACCGGGCTGTTCGTTAATGAAGAAAATTTAAATGATTAGTATGATGTTTGTGCTCCCACAAATTCAATATGTAAACGATACTGTAGTTTGATTCAAAAATTTGAAAAAACGTTTCGTTAAGATTAGATAGGAAACTCGTTTTTTTTAATAAAATCGTACCTTTTTAGCTTAATTTCAATTTCGTAAGGGACTGTCAGTCCCGATGCAGTATTTTGATTATTTTGCACTGGTCATGTTTTAAGGTACGTATTATTTCCTGTAGGGTCTTTCATGATTGTCCTTTAAAAAAACTAAAAATGCCAATGTGAAGGATAACTCCAAAAGTCCACCCTTATTAAAACATACTTTCACCAGCACTAAAAGAAAAACTAATTCGAAAGTTCACCTCGTTATATTTCCAAAATAAAATTAAATTTTGAATGATTATTGTAAAAAAAACGAACATCCTATAGTTATCGTTAAGTATCGTTTCTCAAGTTTTTTTTTCCGTCAAATTTCGCCAAATTCACACACAGGCAAACACATTCCAACGAACATTCCTAGCAGCAACGAACGTAATTCCCGAAGCGAATTACGTGAACTGATGAGTTATTCGCTTCAGTGAAAACGACTAACAATTGCTTGTCGGTAAGCGGAAATACCTTTAAAACGTAAGAGCCAAAACGACGCTCTAAGTCAGCCAGTCGATATATTCGTCCTCGCGAAATACAATCGCAATGGATATAGGAGAAGAGCTCAAATTAATTTTACACACACAAAGACTACAGAGTGTCGCCGCACTAAAGAGACCCCGCGGTAATAATTTTCTAGTCATAAGATAAGGTGGAATTCCATTTCCATGCTATTTATTCGCTAAGTATTTGAAAGGACGGGCGTGAGGGATAGGATGGGGGGGAGTGGGGTCGACGACGAAGAAGCAGTGGAGGTGGCGCTGAAGAAGAAGGTATAGACAGTGGGGTTGAGAAAGGAATAGGTCGGTGAGACGAAAAAGGGGAAAATGGTGTAAGAAGGATCGAGAGAGCCAGATATAATAAAAAAAGAAAAAAAAATAAGAAAAGAACCGGGCGGTAATTGGATGACGGGAGAGAGCACACGTCCTGCAGGATCCGTCCGATGCAACTTTCCCAATTACACGTCGATACTGGCGCGAATATTCTAAGTAGGGAATATATATTTATAGCGGCACGGGATGGTAGAAATAGGTACAGTCGTTTCCGAACAAAGGTATATATACGATACCTAGAAAATAGAATTCTCGTAGCAGAGGCCGGTCGATAAAACAGAAATGAGGGTCCTCATTTAATCGACTAGAAATCATCGCGTAATAATAACAAACACAATGGGGGTATATATACTATGTACGTAATGTCCCACTGTATGCTCGCATACACGTGGAAAAAGCCAACCACCAAACTTTTGCTATCGAGAATTCGACGGGGGGGTTTACTTGCAAGAACAAAAGGGCAAAAGGTCGTGTGCTTATCTTTGGAGACTGTCGAAAGACACCGTGGAAGAGAGTCCAAGAAACAAATAGAGAGAGAAACACGGAGGGGTGAAACGGACGAAGGGAATAAGAAAAAGAGGTTGATGGTTGGTGGTGGAGGGTGGGAGGTGATGGCGGGGGGGGGGGGGGGAGACAAGCAGAACGACGTAAAGGAACACGTATTCGTACACGAGCCCTGTACATAGGGAGTTCTGTACATATGTACAGGGGATGTTCGGGTAGCTGGAGGAAATTCGAGGTGTGTACGTGGTTGCAAGTGTATCTGCTGAGGCCTTGGGCAAAGTAGGGTGGTGGTGGAGGTGTGTAGTGGAGCTGGTGCGAGAAGGATAGAAGAGGGTGAGGTGGTTGGGGGGGTGGGTCGGTGGGTTGGGGTAGATGGTTGAGCGAGCGAGGATGGGCGAGGGGCGGTATGATGACAAAACATTCGCTCTGAGCTTCCGCTGGGGGGGGTTGGGGGTGAGAGGTGGTAGGAGGAGGACGAGGGTGGGTTAGGTTAGGTTAGGTTGGCCAGGAGGAGGGCTGAAAACGTGAGCGCGAGGCGGAAAGAGACAGGGGGCTTAGCTGGGGACGGAGGGTGGACTGGGACGGTGGGCTGCTAGGGGCGAGGCGAAACGGAGGTGGTTGGTGGAGGTGGAGGTTTATATCCATCATTTTGTATTTCTCGCAGACATAAAAATCTATACCATCCCCAAGCTATCCACCAGCCCTGCACTCCTCCTCCCTCCCACCCATCCACCTCGATCACCTCCACCTATACTCTCGCTCTCTTCGCTCCTCGGGACAGGGGCGCAAATATCGTATTTATTGTATGACTGCGATGCGTATCCCCATTCGTCGTATATTGCCGGCACATACGACCTTTCCTATACCCCCGTAGTCGCGCCTAGTAGAGAGATATATGTACGTCCACTGTGTATTTATATCGTAGAACCTAAGGGCTGATACACACTGGTCGGATAATTCGAGAAACGATCGACTTGCGTGCAAGTGCCCACTTCTTCGAGCTGTTCCGTGTTACGATTGACACCCTTATTTACCCGACTTTTGTTTATACGTGAACTGGCCCACCCTTATAAGGTATTAATCACTCTTTCACGTTGTGCACGTGACTTAAGGACGACGTATTCTTTGCGTGCCTTCTTTTTTTACTCTTCATTTTACGGTTTATTGTAATGGCTTCTCGAAAGACATTATACCGGGTCGTATGGTCGTGCGATTTATTCTCCTACGTTTAACGCCACCCCTAATCACTGAATTTGCCATTTACTCGTCGACGAAGTTTTACCCTCGAATCTGATGATATTAGTGGTGCGAATCAGGGGTGAGGCAAGCGTCGACGCGCTTAAGGGTTACGTAACGTGAACCACTGTCTTTGTTATTATTCGCTTTTATAACGTAACTGTTCGCTTCTGGTTTTTATCAGCGATACCGGCAACCATCTCGTTCGTGCGAAGTTTCGCGAACTCGGGATCTGAGGTGCCACTAGGATAAAACGAGTTCTCCTGTCAAACATGGATTATTCATAGAAATTATTGTTGAGCTGTATAATTCCGGTAGAACTTCCTCTGAGTTTTCTTCTTGCTAACAATTGCCTTGTGAATTGAGACGTCAGTCCTCGTCCCTTCCACTAATTATAATACAACCAGACCGACCTGCTCTTATACAAAATTATCGCACCTCTCAATCGATTGTCGGTGCCGATACTTTCTATTATTTTCACCCCTTAAAAATATCAGCGTACACAAATATACTATATATATATCCACAGATTAATAGAAAAATTTTTTTCTTAAAGAAAATCCAAGAATTTTCTAGACTCAATAACAAACAGGGTTTTATGCCTACAGGCTTACTCGTACAGCTGTTTATTGTTGGATAAGAGATAGCACGAAAGTGAGAGAAGGGATGACGTAGCGAAGTACGGAAGTACGAGGGTGGGAAAAATTAGAGGATTCTTGAGGCGCAGAAGTCGAGCAGAGATATAGGGGTTGTGGGTGGTCGAATAATAGAGCTGCCCTTAATACCGACGTTCCCGACAGACTGGGCGCCCGAGGAAGGAGGAGGGTATAGCCCACCCCTCCTTGGCTGGAGCGAATGGAATAGAAGGGATGATAACATTTGTATCATATTTAACGCTAGAACGAGCAGGTTAAGGGGTGGAAGACACTCCATCCCCCCAGTCCTCTTCATCTATCTCACTCGCTCTCTAGCCCTTCTCTCCGCGCCCGTAATGCCACTGAAATCAATACTACCACAGCATTCTATTTACCCAAGTTCACCGGCCGTATACAAATTTATTGCGTGTCTCGCGCGTATAATCCCTAATCTCCGGCCCGAGACGGGCAACTGAAAATTATTTAGCCAGCGGATTAAAGTCGTCCTGCGTACTGGCCTTTACACACGAGCTTCCCATGCGAGCGCGACCTTAATGAGTAAACGCTTTTCCTTCGTATATCATAGAAACGAAGCTATAGCCACGACGGACGAATACCATAGGACAATTCCACGTCGGCTTGTATAAATTTGATTCTGACTATTTACTCTCCGAGATACAAATTTCTGTATCTTCTCGTACCGTCCACTATTAACTTACGCGAAAGCCACTACCTGAAAAAATGTTTTATAGAGTCGTCGGGGCGATTCTGTTGTATAGCGGGAATAAAGATACTAATCATTTTAGTAGTTGAAAATAACTTTCTTATCGTATCAAAATCGATTACTTTATCTTTCGTATAATCAGCTTTATTGTACATAGGGTATAATCGGGCTTTTAAAAGATAATCGCGTTACGTGAATCACCCTGTAGTGTACGTGGTTGAAACAGAACTGTCGAACAAGCGATACCTAACGGTATCCTGTATGAGCATATATATATATATGCTATTATGAACTACCTGGGAAGACACAGTATACTTTAATGACGCAACGATGCACCAAACTCGATACCGTACAATTTGCCGTGAAATACAGTTCATAATTGTTTCACCGGTACATTAGAGACTTTCGAGATATTAGCGGACGTGTCTGCTGTCACGGTCTGTCGTACGAGTTCCCGCACGTTATCATGGAACGTATACAGAAATACAGGTACGGTCGTTCCACGAGTAAAAGATCCTGTTCAGGGGACTCGTTTACCTTAAAATTCATAGTAAGATGGCCCCTCCAAAAGCTATTTTACTCGCGGACGAACGAAATGCTCCAAAGTAATGATTAATCCGTAAATGAATGATGGGAAATCATGATTACGTTATCTCCATAAATTCTTGGAAGTAATAATTATTGGCACCTGAAACCATGATAAGTAAACTGCGGTGGATGAAGGTTCAGCCAATTCTGTTGATTGGACTGATGTTGATGCACGTGCGGATGTACCTACCTTATATATGGATCATTGCCGATTACGCATATACAGCGAACCCATACACACTCACGTAATAAATTGATGATCCGCGTATACGATATTATGCAATTACGTATAGGGAGCCACCACGGCTCTGACCGACGTGCGAGTTGGACTCTGACATAACGACGTGTTACAGGTTAGCCCTTATCTTATCGGTGGTCACTGAATCCTGCTGGCGTGGATCTTCAGTGATTATCCGAGATCGAGTATTGATTGATGGTAATTGACGATATTTTACGGGGGGATCGAACGAACGATTAATTGACGATATGTGGGGGAAATTTGGGGGGGGGAGTAAATAATGGAAATTGATAATAAAATGACTAGGTCTTGATCGGTACTTTGTTTACGTATGGTATGGTAAAGGTTTTTTGTTTGTTCTGTTGTAGGATAGCGATGGTGAAAAGAGCGATCAGGATCTGGTGGTCGACGTGGCTAACGAGGTAAGTTTTACAATCGTAGGATGTCCACTTGTCAAAGTGAATTTATCGGATTATCAGGCGATTATTAATATAAGCGTTGGGTACGCAAGAGAGATATGGAGGGTGTTGAGCGGAATTGTTGAACAATGTTGAAGGAACCGCCGTCTCCCCATGCGAATGGAGAACATTCAGACCCCCGAGAGAACGGGACGTTGGATAAATTGGTGGGTGCCCCCGGTCATGGCGGCGGACCCTCTTCCGGTTCCGGTCCTACCTCGACGAAGGACAGGCCACCCTCTCGAAGTGGCAGTTCTTCGGCTCGTAGCACGCCCTCTCTGAAAAGTAAAGATGTAAGATCTTGCGCAGAGCAAGCTCCACGATCGTCTACGGGCGATCCGTTATTATAGTGATGAAAAAAAAAAGATAAGGACGTAAAAATTAACGTTCACGATAGAAATAGATGGTGAAATGTATAGAGGAGAGAGCCTTATTCTCATCGAGAATTGGGTGGGGGGAGAGGGGGGTCTATATCTGTGGGAAGGATTTTTATAGGTCCTGATAATAATCTTTTGGGTGTATCCTTGCAATCTGAAGGTCGACAAGCCGGGTACTCCTGTAGCGGCAACAGCAGCGTCGGCGGCAGCGGCGAGGGGCTCTCGCAGCTGTACCCCAACTTTGGGGGGCATTCCTGGCCCCTTGGCGCCCCGGGGCTACCACCCGCCATTATCGCAGCAAACACCCCCTCAGGGCTATCAGGGCTTGCCATCCCGAGGCAATGAGCCACCCCAATCACCCTCGTCCTACAACAATTTGTCCTACGCCAGGCCATCGATGGTAACTTGTTTTTAGCGCTGTTTCACTGGAAACTTCCGGCTTTATCCGTTACTTCGCTACTGAACTACTTCTCTCTATTTCGCTACTTCACGACTCTGACTAGCCTTGTCCCGTGACTGATTTTCTTTTCTTTTAATGTAAGGCGGGTGAGAATGACCCGGGGGAAAGAAAAAAGTACCCTGATACTAGCGCAATTGAGGTCTTTACTAGGTTGTGACGTGATAAATCACGCCGGGACAATCGATTGTCATTGATCGATAAAAGCAATTACCGTTATGCTAAAGGCACGATCACCGTCTGGACCTTGATCTCGAGGGGATAGTCGGATGGAAAGTGGAGTGGCGCGCGGAGAGACACGTTGTTGCGGGTGCTTGTAAGCACCGATCCTATACCTTAGCAGGAAGTAAACGTTAGTGTGACACGCCCTCCTCTTAGCATCCGGGCAACGCGCGCCACGTACTCGAGTCCGACCCTGTTAAAGTTTACTCGCGTAACCCTTCTTATCTGGGTTAGCCGACTGTTTACACTGACGTGGATCCGTGCGCTCTGGGCTTGCAGGGAAATGTTTTTATTTGCAGCTCGGATTCGATGGCCACGTGAGGGTCCCTTCCAGCAACGGGCTGAGCAACATACCCGGTGGTAAACCGTGAGTTTTCTTCTTTGACCCCATTCATTTACGCCGCCAACGAATACGCCGTGAAAGGGAGCTTGATGTGTCTACAGGCTGTTTCACGTTAAGTGATAGATCCGGTTGTTTTTAGTTTTCATTTCGATTCTATGCCTTGGCCGAAAGATCGAAGCGCCTTTGTACGTGATAAAAAAAATTGTGGGTTTGAGAATAGAAGGAGAGACTAATGACATTTTCAACACGAATATCATTGTTTAGCACTTGTATATTGTTTTTGTTTGTAAAGAGTTCTAGACGCATTAGAAAATATATTGTTGGTCGTCAAAGGAGGACGCGTGAATTAAGACAACATTTGAAGAAGTATATACCAAATGTTGTTATACTATTTTGCTGTATTAATCATCGTTCGCCATTTTGGATTAGACAGACCTGATTAAACATTTTGATCATTTAGACAAAGGTGATTATAGTGCAATATTGTTGTTTTCATATGAAATACTATTTTAATGACAGAATTCACGTAATAATATGTTTTATTACGTGACTTTGTGAAATGTGCGTTTACGCATTTAAATAGAGATTTATTTATTTGTTGTATTTCATACCAGTCTGTCAGTTCTTAATATAATTTTTAATGTACAGGTTTTTATGACAAGTATTCCTATTTTGGATTTTATAAATAGCGTGCAGTGATGATTGCCCCATAATTTATTTAGTTTCGGATAATATTTGTTCTTAATATATTCTGTTTTCGGGGTCGATAACCTGTTGAATGCGAGCTCGTTAAACACGTAATTAATTCAGCGGCACATGAGCCAAAATATAATTAGGGGAAAACAAAGTATACAGAAGCAAACTCTCCACTCTCTATTCTCAAAAGTTGTCTATTTGGTCATTATTTATAAAATGTTACTAACGTTTTCGTTATACGTGAAACATCCTGTAGAGTGTCTACCTACACTTAAGGGAGAAAATATCAGGTATATTTATACAGTATCCGAAAGGTGCCAACTTTCAGGAACTTTTTAAACTTTAATCTACAGCTGCAGCTATTTTACTTTTTCATTAACTTTCAACCAATTTCTCACTACTCTCCAGTAGTTCTATGTGATCGGGCGCGATGACGTTAAAACCAAAAAGAGCATCAAAAAGTAATATCAAGAAGGAAATATATCTGCTGTCTTACAATTGAATTACAGTGAAAATCGTTTGATCAAATTTGATAAGCACACGTAGAATTTCATTTGCAAGTTTCGCGTATACAGATATATTACTTGTAATTTCTATATATGCAAAATCCGCGAGTGGAATTCTATACATTAAGTTGAAAGACCTATCGAACCCCATTAAGCAACTTGGACCGTAATATCACCCCTAGCTGAGTTCACAAATTTTACTCCACAATAGGGGCAAAGTTAGTAATGCTAGTTTACGCCACACGTAGCGCTTTTGTTCCAACATCTGTGACGAATGATTGGCTGGAAGAATTGGGGGTTGAGGAGGATTGAGAAAGAAATCAGCTGTGTGGCGCTTTGAGTACTTCAATAATTGGCGAGGAAAAAAAGGGGGAAAAAATTTAGCTGTAGTATCACTCCAGGCATTTTCCAAATGAATCTTACAAGATAAAATAACGAATCTCCAACGCAAAGATAAAGGAAGAAGTTAAATAAAATAATCTCTTTAAATTTACAGGGCATACTCCTATCACATGAACGGAGAGGGTCAACTGCAGCCCGTTCCTTTCCCTACGGATGCCTTGGTCGGTTCTGGAGTACCTAAGCACGCCAGACAAATAAACACCCTGACCCACGGCGAAGTGGTCTGTGCAGTGACTATCTCGAATCCCACGAAATACGTGTACACGGGTGGCAAAGGATGTGTCAAAGTCTGGGACATTGGTCAGGGTGGGACAGGCAACGCGAAGCCTGTGTCTCAGCTAGACTGTCTCCAGAGGGACAACTACATCAGGTCGGTGAAGCTGCTACCCGACGGAAGAACCTTGATTGTCGGCGGGGAAGCAAGTCAATTGAGCATCTGGGACTTAGCAAGTCCCACGCCTCGAATCAAGGCGGAATTAACCTCCTCGGCACCGGCTTGCTACGCCCTGGCGATCTCGCCGGATTCGAAGGTCTGCTTCAGTTGCTGTAGCGACGGAAACATCGCGGTCTGGGATCTGCAGAATCAGACGCTGGTCAGGCAATTCCAAGGGCACACAGATGGCGCCTCCTGCATCGACATCTCCGCCGACGGTTCGAAACTCTGGACCGGCGGTCTCGACAACACCGTTCGCTCCTGGGATCTTCGCGAGGGTCGTCAGCTTCAGCAGCACGACTTCACCTCGCAGATATTCTCCCTCGGGTATTGTCCCACTGGCGAGTGGTTAGCAGTCGGCATGGAGAATTCCAACGTGGAGGTACTCCACGCAACGAAGCCCGACAAGTATCAGCTGCACCTTCACGAGTCCTGCGTCCTGTCACTGCGGTTCGCTTCCTCCGGAAAGTGGTTCATCTCCACCGGCAAGGACAACTTGCTCAACGCATGGCGCACGCCGTACGGGGCGTCGATATTTCAGGTAGACCTGCTGTTCAATGATAATAAAGGTTATTCAATGTCATTTGGATCTTTCGAATTATGAATAACACTAACCTCTATCATTCCTTCCAGTCGAAGGAGTCCTCGTCGGTGTTGAGCTGTGACATCTCCACGGACGACAAGTACATCGTGACTGGTTCCGGCGATAAGAAGGCAACGGTCTACGAAGTGATTTACTAGAGTTCGGTTAGGTAGAGGCCTGTATATTTTTCTCATAAGTCCAGTGACGCTCCCGGATATATTCCCCTTTCGTCCCTTATACTTCCTCTGGTACCGTATCCCTTCATCCCTTATTCCCTGTCTGTAGTGTCACTGGCGTGAGAGACGCGCACGAGACTCGACAGCCTTAACAATATATCACGCAAGATTGTACATAGTAAAAGCGACGGCGTGGCGTCTCGAAACAGACGCAGCAAGAGCGAGCACGCGTCTACCATTGCGGAAAGGGGCGAGTGCGCGCTTTTTGTACAGTAAAGGATAAATGTGTTTATAAAAAAAAATGGCCGCTTGTGACGTCGCATGTGATTTACCTACGCGTGAGAAACATTATAAAAAAGAAAAAGAAGATTTAAAAAAAGACAGCTCGACGGTCAAGGGGAGTGACTGGGGTGGGTGGGTGAAGTTTTTGTCAGGAATTTACATACACGTAAATGTGTGTACATAAACGGACTTCTTCTTGTATATTGTGCTATTGTGTGATTGGGTGGGACGTGCCCGACGCTCGTCGTCGTTCCCCACAAAAAAAAGTGTATATTTACCATATGCATGTATTTTCATTTTGTTAACGCACAAACGGTTAAAACTTTAAGCGATTCATTAAGTGGATGTGAAACTCTGTACAGACAACAGTTGTATATCTCGGTTGTGCACGCAGGCGCCTTGGTGCTCCTTCGTCGGCTTGACGTTTACATATGTAAAGTATCCGCGGAATAGATAAAAGAAAAGCAGACTATTTCTCTACTCTAGATAGAAGACGGTACGAGTTGTCAGAACGGATGTAAAGCAGAGTGTGTAAACGTCCGTCAAGTCAGTCAGTCAGTCACTCAGTCAGTAAGTACGACCCTGGAACAATGTTCTTCGCTGCTTCAATCGTAGCTCATTCCTTTCCAAGGTGTCAGATCGGTCGGTAACTTGCATCGCGCGATCCGTTCTCTATCGATAGTTCAGAACAAAAAAAAATACAATGTATAACGATAAATTATATTTATTATCCGACGTAGCGACGCTAAACGCGAGTTTCGCGCCATTCTTCCCATGTCTAGTAGTTATTGCGACGAAATGATATTACAGTTTTATTTATTATCCTTCAATCAAGCCAGTCACTCAGTGTGAAAATAAATCATTTATGCCGAGAGACAGTGACGTTTTCTTTTCTTTTCCTGCTTTTGCAGTAACAATTGGGTGAGCTTGGACAATGCATTTTTTTTTCACGCATGTATATCGCATTGAAGGACGAACGAACGAATGATCGAGGGAGAAACGGAAGTGACGTTTAACGCAGCACGACGGTAAGAATACGGAAAAGAGACGCAAGAAAAGGTGGAAGGACTTCAGGGTCTTGGATTACGCGACTATTTTGGTAATCTCTATGTATTTACATTTACGTGTATTCCGTGTGTACAAGATCGTTAAAAACATTAAATGTTTATATCCGCATTACGATAGTTCTATGCATGTATTTACATGTATTCCGTGTGTACAAGATCGTTAAAAACATTAAATGTTTACAGATTTTTTTTTCCTTCTCGTCGCAATCGCCGCGCACACGCTGAACAACCATTTCCGTCGTCATTTAAATATCGCTCAATGTCGAGATTTATTTACAAGTAGAAAAGTCATAACAACGCACATATACTACCGCGACCATCATAATATATATAATTACGAGTAAATTGCAATATTTTACTCGTAAGGTCTATGGCGTCGGTAAACGCCACGTGGTCGAGTAGTATCGCGATATCAATCTATCTTTCCCATCTTTCTTTATATCTTCTTCTATCCTTTTCATACTTTGTTCCTTTCATTCGCACATTTATTCATTTCATCCATTCGTTCGTTCACTCGTGCACATAGTCTTTCCCCTATCCACTTTAGTTCTTTCTCTCTCTCTTTTCTTTCACTCTTTCTCTCTCTCTCACTCTTCCTCTCTCTCTCTCACTCTTCCTCTCTCTCTCTCTCTCTCTCTCTCTCGATTAAACTCCAAAAAAAGATCAGGAGGACACAGGTAGAAAATTCTCTATGGAAATCTCGCCACGATGTCTCTCACTTTCGTATCTTCTTATGTACACCTACAAAATACATAACGCAGCTACCTATTACCTAGACTAATTGATTTTACAGGAAATTTACATTACGGGCGTGTATGAACGATGGCCTTTTTCCTCTCTTCGCACTCAAATTTAGTGTCTCGGCGTAAACGCGTCGCTCTCTCTCCTTGTGCGGAAACCCCATCGATCCGAGGATTTCGCGAACCCTCTGCGTTTCGATATGAATCTGCGAAATCAACGAGGAAAGTTCTTTAAAGATAAGAAATCAGTTTATCGCCGAGTAGGATGACGCGACTTTGTGAAAGCGTGACGCGATTGCGTGAGCCAATAGTCAAAATCTCATGCCCGTTCTTTCTCTCTGTTGTTTCGTTACTTTACATTCTTCATATACCGTGCACGAAAATCAGGAGACAGAGTTCAATGCTCATTGCCATTTTTAAAAATCAAATATCTAGAATGATTGCATACTGATCGGTAGTCATTAATGGAATACACTTTGGCCATGAGAATGCACCTTGTTGAATAAACGTTACTCAGAAGCTGTCTGAGCGAGACGGAAAATTCGAAATGCTTTTATGCGTAATAAAAATCATTGAAAATTTATAAAAATTCTATTTACAGCTTATGGCCACAAAATTTGTCAAATTATTTTCTAACCGTGATTACATCGTACCAGTAGATGTCGGGCGACAGCACGATTTCGAGATGTTCCTTGATGCGAAAGATACCAAAAAAAAGGAAATAAACATTAATTAAAAAATCAATAATAATACAAAGACAATGATGAAGTACCAGCAATATAACAGCCTCGCAGATTTTTCAAAATCATTGGCAGCGCCAATCAAGTCAGCGAAATCTACTGTGTTATTGTCTAACGAATCGAAACGCATTTGTACAAGAGATAGAAAGAGAGAGAAAGAGAGAAAGTTGCATCGGCAATGCCCATTTGATCAATCGGTAGTCTCCCCCCCCCCCCCCCCAATCCCCTAACCGCGGACTGTCGCACTTACTTTTGACGCGTGCTTTATTTACAGGTTACCTATATATACCTATTATATGTATTATATTATCTTACTATTCCTAAGGCTAGCGTAGCTTGCTGCACACACGTGACGTGGTCCATGTGACGTATGAAGACACTGGGTGGTCAGTCGCTGTCCGAGCCGACAGGATTTATCTTTTTTCTCTTCTTGGCTTGCTTTGGTTTCACGATCTCCTCCTCCTGCGTGGACAAAACGCAAACCTTCCACTCAACATGAAATTCGACTAGTTTCCGCCATGACGTGAAACTGATCAAGATAAAAAAAAGGAATTCTCTTCATTCCCATTGCATAAGTTTATATACTAACCTCGCTACTTTGGTCGCTACTTTCCGTATTTCTGTCCCGAGGAGGTGGTCTTTTAGTGGCTGTTCTTTCTCTCGTGTTGACAGCAGCTTTTCTGTGTCCACCCTTTCCGGTTCCACCACCACCCCCTCCGCCGCCACTGGAAGCAGTCGCGTGTTTCCTAGCAGAGGTTGGCGCAGGCGCTGGAGGAGGTTCGTTCTCTTCGCTCACTTCCGCAAGCGCAAAAAGGTCTCCATAGTTTTTCCTCAAGGAATCATTTCCCGCAGCTTGGGCTTGTTGCAGTGCTCGTTGCATTCCTTCCGTATGGTAAAGTTGCAATTCTGACGTGGACATGCAGTGCTGACGTAGTTGATCCAAGTGACCAAGGACTTGTTCGCCCGTTGGTGGTCCATTTGACTGTTGATTGTGCTTTGCCCCTGAACGCTTTCGCTTATTGGGACTGGTGGCAGGATAACGTGTGCTTAAAAGATTCGCCAAAAGTTCGGCCAGCTTGTCCTCGTAATCGCGACACCAGTAACGTAGCGCCGCCACTACGAACATGTCGCCTTCGACACTTTGCCGGGCGAGTAATTGTCTGAGAAGCTCCAACGTTGGCCTATAAAGATATTAGGTGATACTTAACGATAGTAAGAAGGTAATGAAAATTATTTAACTGCGAGCTATACTTACTTTTCCTGTTTGAGCATCAAGAGGATGGACGTGAGAGCCTCGGCGTGATCTCGAAACTGCAACTTGGGTAAAACTGGTAATACGTAGTCTATGGGAAAGTCATGGGCGAACACCAGTTGCCAGAAGCAGTACTGCTCGAATGTTTCCCAATTGAGGCTAGCAGTGAGGAGCGAGGAGAATGATTCCTTTTTCAGCATCTTTAGATGACCTTGCATGATCTGACAAACAAGCTCCTGCAGCTGACATGCATCTACTGTTGATACGACCAGGTGCAGTAGCTGTACGTTCCCCAGTGCAATATTTTGAAACTCCGTATATACATCAGGTATCAGGTAACACAACATGAATATGTCGTCTTCGTGACAAAGCTGTATTCAATAAACGAAAAAAAAACTTGTATTATGATTCTATAAATATTCATAAGAGCAAGACCAACGAATTCGTACCTTCAAATCAGATACCAAACACGCATCCAGCTTTTTTTCCCGCTGCGAACAGAAATCCTTGTACACCGATGCTTTTACGTCGTTCAGAACATTACTGAAATATTAAAGAAAAAAATAAAGAAATTTAAAAGACTCAAAGTACGTAAAAACAAAATTAAGCATACGCAATCTATTTTCTCTCACACTGACCTTGGTTCACCTTCTCTCTTTTCCTCTTCTCTACCCCAAACTTTCAAGAAATAAAGAAGAAGGTATCCTATCCTAGGCTGGATAGACTGTATCTCCGCCAGAACTCTGGCCAAAAGTTTTCTTCTATTGTCTTCCTCCTTGCACAGTTGGAATTGATTACGAAACATAACGAAGATAGGAGTACTTATACTGTCTGCAAGCGTCTCCTCGTTCAAATTATCCGTAGGGAATATTTGACCAGATATTTGAGGCGATAGGATACTCGAGATACAAGACGCCAAAGCAGGTATCGTTTCCGCGTCTATTTCATCTTCTACCACCATTTGTACTATCCTCTCCATTGTTTGACACTTAGCCTCATTATCCGACTCAAGGTGCAGACTTTCGACAGCCGTTCGCAGCTCTTCAGGCTCCAACATGAAGTTCATTTGCGGCGCTGCTTCTTCCTTCTTCGTTTGACAATTGGCAATTCGCTGGTTGTTTTTCATCTTGACCGTAGCTAGCGGTAAGTCATCCTCGTCCTCCTCCTCTTCAATTTTCGGTACTATCCTGTGAAATGACAGTTAAGGTGAGATAGAGAGAAAGAATAGAACTAATCAATAAAAACAAACGCCTTTGATCTGCCCTTGATAAAAAAAGATGGGGTGAACGAACCTTAACGGCATCTCTTCCTCTTCGTCGCTGAATGCGGGTTCCGGTTCTTGCCCCACGTGATTGTTCTCCAATGCTGTGCTTCCCGTATTCTCCAGCATGAGTCCTGGACCAAGGTCCTTACTAAGCTCTTCCATTTTACCTGAATATAGTGGAAGCTTATTACCTGCTTCGGGACATCATGCAAAGACCAAAGTTAGTAAGCGACGATTGTGCCAGGATGCGATGCAGCGAATGGTGACAGTTGGTATAATTAACAATTGGATTAACATTTGTTTAAGGATTATGAGTAAACGAATAATAACAAACAATATGAAGGGGATTGAGGACCTCTCATTTCCCATACGAACAAAATGTACGCGAAAATCGTAAGTAATAGCATTTGTACAAAAATTCTTTCCCAAAGCGAAGTTGAAGGCGCATTCTGCAAGGTTAACAACCATTTCGACGTCACTTTCGCAATGATTTATCCAAAACTGAAGGAACCTTTCAACCCGAAAAATTCTACGTGAATTTGAAGCATGTGTAAAATTTCAAGTCAGTTTACTCTTTCAGTTTTGGATTATTTGTGAAAATGGCGTAAAATCATTTCTTAACCTTGCAAAATGTACTCTCAACTCCGCTTTGGGAAAGAAACTGTCAAAATCCTCTTATTTACGATTTTCATTTATATTTTACTGACATGGTAAATGAGACGTCTGGAGTCCCCTTAAACGAGAATGATATCCATTGTATTAGAATGATTGTGAAGCGGGTCAATGATTTTTCTTTCTTTCATTTTTTCCCCTCACTTACCGCATGACCTTACTTGCGATGAAAGGAATGACTAGCAAGCAGTACGAACGTATTCAACATATATTTACATGGGACGATACCAATTTAGATGCAAATTTTTAATAAGTGAATGTAATGAATTAAGGAATATTAGAAAAACTGTAATGATATGACGTGTCGTACTTGAGCCATACTCGTGTTGATCGATGCGTGTATGCACATTCCTTTAAAAAATGGTAAGATGCGCATGCGCAGGCATGTGCACAAGTGGACGTGTGTCCATTATCCGAACGTTATCTTTTTTTCGAATTCTAGCAGTATTACGTTGAAAGCACGTTCTTGTATGTGCCATGGACTTTATTGAAATGCAATATTTTCTAGAAACTCAAAGAGCTCAAACAGTTCCATAACTTAATAAAGTTATTCCCAGTATTAAATGAGTGATCAGAAAATTAATTTGTGTAGACTAATTAAAAGAACTAATATTACTTGATAAATATGTCTATATGCAAATGAATGCAGTTCTTTCAGAATGACCATCTCTTCAAGGTAAGCAAGTACTAGCAAAAGAATATATATAAATAAAAATAATGTTATCATCTTACGATTTTTTCGTGATGTGCAATACTTGATGCATAACAAATAGTTTTTTGAGTGCCGATTACGAGAATGTGATTTGCTTTTACGTGCGTAAAATCTACGAGCATGCAGTATGTTAGAAAATTTACCAGGATCACTGTTCGGTGGTAAACAGAATTCTTTGAAGGTTTCCCTGATTTTAGTTCGCAACTCTCTATCGAGTTTGGGACTGTCGAAAAGTGGATAGAGGCTGGGGAGTACACGTTTTTCCAAAATTTGTCGTAAAGATGAGAAAATGCCGTTGCGCACTTTGTCCGTTAAGGCTGGGTAGAAATTTGGTATTATCTGTGAAAAGAAAAAAAAAGTAAAATGAAAAGATCAGAACAGGATCAAAGTAAAGAGAGGCAAGGTACAACAGTACGTATCACAATAGGAAGCTTGGTCAGCTGTTCCTGCGATCGATAACGCCAATCAGAAACTAGGTAATTCTCACTAATCTCGAGTGACTTTTCCTTACCCTGCATAAAAAATCTAGAAGAGTGGCAGTGACGGCTGGATGCGACCTCATGGAATTGTGCATAACGAGAATCGCAGGTTCGATGTTCATAATGTTGTCCTTTTCAGGCTCAAAGAAGAGCCAATCGTAAAATAAGGCCAGTTTGGCATTGCTGGCCGCCACGGTGGAAGTGCAAGTGGTAAAGAGCCACCCAATCACAGCCCACCGTGGAATAATATCCGAGCAAAGAAGCTCATTCGTTGGATGAATAACACCAACGATAAAGCGTATGAGATCGCATCTCAGGGACTGGGACTCGGGTGTTGCCAAATACTGCCTCTGGAACCAGTCCTGATATCGCTTGTGGTTTCCAAAGCGCACTTGACTCGTTAGGAATACGAGTTTCCTCTCCATATCGGGCGTTAGTCTAGATTGGAGAAACCTTCTGGAGGTGCGTGTCTGTAACAGCTGCAACACTCCAGTAAAGTTTGGACAAAGAGATTTTGGGTTCAGAAGTAAATCCTTCCAAAGGGCTTCGAATTCCGGGATCCTTGCTACGTTCTGAAGTAATCGCACGAGATCTCTGAAAGATAAAATTATTATGAAGTATGGCGTTAATTTATAAAAAGTGGAATTTAGTAGAAATTATTATTATGGCTTTAATTCTTACCTGCCAATAACTAAACAGTCGGCTATTCTCTCTCGTATTAGAGACACCATGAAGTTGACTTCCTTTAAGCGCAAGGCAGACAAATGAGGCGCACTGTGATCCTCGATAAGTCGCAAATACGTATAGACAACTGATGCCACAAGGAAAGGAAATTTGTCAAGCCAAGGTCTGTTCTCTTGGAAGATGTCAAGCAGGGCATCGACGAGGAAGAGATTTCTCGGGGAAATGTCTCCTCCAGCAGCGTGCCTCAGTAAGCTTAAACATAGGTTGTCTACGTTGGCCACGCTTGTCCTTATCATTTCCCGCACAAGCCAGAGGAGCTGGCTTCTGGAGACATCATTCAGTCTCAAGTAACGTTCGAGTACCAGCTGAGTGAGATGGTGCAATACAATTGCCAAGCCATCTCGAGTTATTAATGTCAAGTCACGATAACTTTTTGCAGCATCTTGTGGATCTGTCAAAATCACCACTAGTAATCCCAAAGATACCTCCTCGTGTGTTTTGTCCTTGCAAACAGCATTGTTCAGTGTATCGTGAGCTTCCTTTTCCGACAGTCCTGCAGTCAGGTTTTGAAGCACAGTATGGCATCGGTCAAATTTCTGGTAAACAAAAAGATATAATTAACAAGACACTAACACAAATGAGTACCTTATAAAATAACAGGAATCAAAAAATACTAGCAGTTTTAGTTTTTGTATATCATAATGGCATATTACTCCAAAATATGCAAACTTCTACGTAATCTTTGTTAGGACTAATAAGTATAAAGATGCTTTAATTTTGTATTATTATAGATCATCATAAGTAAATTGCTTGTACAATTTATACCAATTATAGTAAATGACTTGTTAGACGACAACTTCTTCCATGCACTTTACGTGTAAGTTGTGACTTTACTTTATCTGATTGCTTGAAATTGTAACTTCCATGAAAAGCTTATGCAAAAGGACATCACGTAGAAAGATGAAAGTGCCAAACAGTAAGGAATAAGGATAAACTTTATTCTTTTACTGTTATAATTAATCCTACGATTTTGCAATAAATTTACAAATTCGACCAAAAAATTAAGGCCAGACTAATCCCAAAGTAAATCATGGCCAATTGTAGACATTCCTTTCAGGCTTCATAAGCATTTTTGAGGATCGTCGTGCCAATGGTTATATTACGATCATGAATAATACCCAATAACAAAAAGCTGGTCATCCTTCTATATATGATACGGGAAGAAAAGGCAACTAGATTAACACGATTACGAAATGCTTCTGATGACACTAATGTTATAACAATTTTTTAAATTCCCGCCACGATTGAAGAAATTTAGACTGGTGGCGCCGTCTGCATATGCGCGACCATCGCAACAATGGCGGACATCACACTTGATACGTATCCAGCGACTATTTCAAATATTTATGTTACCTCTTCCAAGTCGTCCTTGTTCTCGATGCAGGACGTATTGAGTAGCCTGGAGACGGGCGGTTTTGTCTGTTCCATCGCTGTTCCGGCTGTTCTAGGTATTCTACGCGTATACACGAGCCCTGATGAGCCCTGAGCCCTCAGCCCTGTGCCCCTGGCCGCTTGCCGTTTCCTCCGAGCATCGTGATCGCTCTGTGCCTGCGTCGCTCTTTCTCTCTCTCTTTCCCTCTCTCTCCCACTCGAGCTCTCTCTCTCTCTCGCTCCGGACGTCTGTCTCTCTACTCTGTTTATTCCTCGCTCGGAGCTCGACTCTCGAGAAACGTTCCGATGCGATTGCGCATTGATACAAAAGCTCAGTCGCTCGTTCGGCTACGTGACGCGGTCCTCCCCACCACAGCCCGCTACCCCCACTTTATCGAGTCTTGTCCAATGGCGTGCCACCAGCCCGAATACACTCGTGGTAGCGGCGACTAGTGGGGGAAACGGGCTTTGAGTAAAGTAGTACCGACTGCGCATGCGCCCCACTGCGACCACACTCGCCACCTAATCGCATTGGCGCTCTGGCTGCTTCCCGCTTCTCGCAAGTACCTTTTTCGCTTTCCTGGCTTCTGTGTCTTCACCTCTCACGGCCCTTGTGGCTTGCCTGATTCTCCTGACTCTCTGGATGGACCTCGGTTGGCCACTACGTGCGTTTTTATGGATCGCTCGTACGTCACGGGGCTTTCCTAATCTTCCAGGACGTTCAACCCACCCTCACACGTCAACATAACCCCCTTAAACTCATCTGCGACGTTTCACTAAAAATTTCGGAGCTCACACTATATGGATTCTCGTGTTTGACTCCTTTCGGATTCTGAAGTGCGATTACTATTCCTTTCTATTCCTGCCACGTCTCAACCTAGCATCCCGTAACGCCAAGAATGTGCAGCCATACGTTCATGTATAAAACGTTAACTCCTGACGAATTACCCCAATAAAAAATAGCAATCTATTCTTTTATTCCAATTTCTGCTGCAATCTCTTTATTTCTCCCGAAACATATTTTACGTATTGTCTCAAAATGTATAACGCGTATCGTCACAGTGGAATACGACAATAAATCGAAATTAAAAGAGACAAACGTCCACGATCAACCGTTATACTCTTAACCTTTTGCGCGTGAAAGTAAAAATACCGTAATGAAAGTTTAGCGTGGTAAAGGCCGAGACGAAAGGACCGAAGTTGAACAATGAACATGAGAACGGTGAGCTGGCGCGAACCGTCCTGTGCGCCGGTTCAGAGATAAATGACTCGAGCCAAAACACACCCATAGGGCCTGGCTACCTGCAAGCTTGATGTTGCGCATGCGTCCCGGAAGTTTCCCGTAAACATTCATTCTAACAGTTACGCTCGTTTATTTTTTGAAAAGAACGACGACGCAGGGTGCAATGTCTACATCCTTTCGAGCGCTATGAACGCTCTACAGGTCCGTTTATTTTCTCGTTGTATCACTGGGCGTCAACTTATAAAGTAATTAGGCTAAGTGTTTATATATACTTATTTGGCGATTATCGTTGAATTATTAATATTCAATGAGCGTATTTGGCGTATGGCCATTGCGATATGAAAAATGGTTTAACTTTAATTGGTATAGTCTAGAATATTATTCTTAATTGGTACACTGCGGTTAGACTGTGACTATCAAGGGAATCGGTATAAAATCTTCAATTACGTGGTAATATTATGGCATTGATTTGAAACACTTGATCAAGACGCGAAGACAAGTGCATTGCCATTAATGACGATTTCGAGCGATGCTTCTTTTATTACCAAATCTTCGCAGCTTCTGGCATTTTCTCGGTACGAAAGTCTCTGGCGTGGCAGATGTCGTGAGGTATTATTCATTAAAATTGTTTTGCATAATTGTAAGATAGCTAGAGTAGAGATGGAAGTAGCGATAAAGAGTAAAATGGTGACGTCGTGCTTGAAGATCTAAAAAATGTATAAAAAACTCGTTTGATCTTATGAGTTCTTTTCGTTAAATTTATAATTACTTAATAGACAGTAACGATAATAATATTCCTAAAGGATATGCAATTTTGATAGATATTTTGCTGAACGTACGCACGCGTCTGCTCATCGCGCAAAACAAATGTTTGCAATATCAGGAAGTGTTGGGCCATTGGCTTTTCTATGTTGATCAAAATGGAACTTGTTGATGTTACAGTCCCTTGAAATTTTTTCCAAACACTTTTACGAGACAGCAGTAAATCGCAGTTCGAAACTTACAGATCTGAGTTTGTGCGAATCACTCGTAGTAATTCGCAAAAAAACTCGTGCTTCTACACACGGGCGTAAACATACGCTAATCAGTATGTTGATTGCATACACTCTTAGTTGGGCTGCTTACGCAATAAGAACTTCGTTGTATTTTTATATACAAACAAATCCTTGCTAAGGATCATGCCACAGACGCTGTGATCGTACGTTTGAAATGTGAAGATTTCGATGATTCAAAACTCGCGTCAAGAATTAAGATTATAATTAAATGCCGCGCTTTTTAGAATAAAAGAAAAGATCATATAAGAATCGACTTTATGTCGATGTTTCAGATAGAAACTACTAGTGCCTATGTCTCTTTTACATTCGTTTGCCTATTCAATTATCAGTAAAGGCTATATTGGTACGATGAAGATCGAATTTTTGGCAAGTATTCTCCATGGTGGAGTATTAAAATCGATAAGGGGTTATCAGTCGCAATTTTTAGATGATTAAAGTGCACGATTAAACAAGACTGAACGGTAAATTGACCTGTGATATTTGCTACGACTTTCCTCGTTTGAATCTTTGTCTAGCTTGGGCTTTACTATATTTCGGATGTTTCTCTCTGTCGGCTGTTTTCTCGCTCTCAGTGCTTTCTTGCTCTTCTTTACCACCGTCGGTAAGGTCGATTGGTGGCTCGAGAAGGGAACGTCGCTGACACTTCACGAAGTAACGAAATCCCTTGGCGATAGCAAATCCGAGCATTGCTATGGATATGGTGAGCAGAGCCATCAGCAGGGGATGCTGAAGACATTAACGATGATAATAAATTATTCAACGAGCAGTTACAGGAGCAATTATAAAGTTAATGGTTAATGCCATCTTCCTCGTATAGCGAATCTTTGATCATTTTGCGATAAAAACAATTTCTTACGGTCAAGGTCGGCTTATTCGTGAACACGTAATCTGCGATCACCACTATTACTCCAAGGATTATTCCAACACCAGCACCCAACCACGGTATCTGCTGATCGGCTAAAATAGAAAAAAATTTGAATTTTTAAATTACCAAGTTTAATAGCGTAGAGAGACTATAGAAAACAACCTCGTGTGTCCTTGATGAGTTGTCTCGAAGCTCTGTTCATCGCGTCCAGTATACTAGGATCGTTTGGTTGGAGTGACAAGGCCTTACTGTAAGACTGAACAGCTTCGTTGAAACGAAATGTCTGATATTCGACCTCAGCCTTCCGAAAGTAACCCTAAAATTATTCGTAGATTAATAATAATAGTATGCTAACTCAGGTGGCAAATTTGAACGGATTTTTATATCCATGCCTTGGTCCAGTCGGGTTTCAGTTGTATGGTCATCAAGGCGTCTTCTAGAGCAAAATGGTATTGCTGCATTTTAAGAAATACATAAGACCGGTTACTATACAATGAATAATTCTGTGGATCCAGTTTAATCGCGTGTGTATAGTGAAACATGGCCTCTTCATATTTTAATTCTCTCACACACGCGTTTCCCTCTTCCTTCATACGCTGTACCTGAAAAACAGTTTCGTTAGGTCGATTGCAATATATATTACACATACTTACCGAAGGTCAGAATGCAATCTTCTCTTAACTCATAACCTTTTGAATTTTTTTTGCTGATCTCGATCACGCGAAAATTTATTGTCAAATATTAAACATTGAGTATATACATCGCATCTCCTGTCCTCTTCTTATCTAATGATAATCAGTCGACCGTGGTAATGTGATATGTTTTTCGTTTAAAGAAATTATGACAAATATTTTCTATGATATTAAAATACAAGCAACGACGTGATAATAGATAAGCAATAGAATACAGTGTGAGCTACTCTATGATATCGGGAGAAAAAATCAAAGTACAGAGTTGAATGATCGGCGAACATGCCGCCGTGTTATACTTTCGTCAATCTTACCTCTGCGGCACGTCCAGTGTCCATTTTGCGAGTATTTAGAAATGCTTGCCGTCTGGTAGCTTTATGCAAGAGAGATACCAGAACGTATGGCCTTCATTCATAGAGAGTCAACGAAAACATCGAAAGATTCACGTGGAAATAATGATCAACAATGGAAAGCAGACGAAACCCCTGTCATGGCGATGATCTGAGAACAATATGCATTGCCAGATACGTAGTCCATACTGCGCACGCGCAACTGTCACCAATCTGCGCATGCGCCATCTTGACGATGCCGGTTTGAACGAAGTCCTCTCGCTGTATTCAGTACGTTGAATTTATGAAGGTTTTAAGTTCTCGCTAATGAAGTGCAAAAAGAAAAACAATTTACACCTGTTACAATCAGGCTTTATTCTTCATCTTCTTCTCTTAGCCGTTTCGTGCAGCGTTCTTTCGAAAAAGGAAGTAGAGGATCAGAGAAAAGAATTTTGGTATTTATCATCATCATTTTAATGATATCTCCATTTCATACAAATTAAGTGGGGAGTTATAATACAAACTTAAAATATATACATCAATATCTCGTGAAACTTCGCTTTCTTAATAGCTATGCAACTCATTCGTTAATCCGTTTGATCTACAGATATCCGTCGAATCTATCATTCTCATTGTATACTGTGCAATGAATCTGGCAAGTTGTTTAAATAAATATTTTAATAACTTATAGTCCATGGCCGCTGCTGTAGCGTAACTGCGACCCGGACTATACACACAAAGATTTGGAGAGAGCAATCGAGGGTTCGGACGACCGTGTTTCGCGAAAACCTTCCTTCGCCGACGACCCGCAACAGCTTCTCCAACGGTTTGTCGAGGACGAGAAATCCATTTGAGAAACGTCACGGTCTCGAGGAGAGTAAGGATCGAAAGGGAAGGCAGATCTAGGCCGAAACAAATTTCACCGTCATATTAAGTCCCTAGGTCCCTCAATATAGATACAAAACTGGAAGTGTTTAACAACCTGAAAATGACATAAAACTTGATACCGGAGTTTTAAAATGACTCAGTCGTGATAAATCTACAGTAGTCATTTTTACCAGGAAGAAGCATATGCATTAATAAACAATTAGGATGAGATTTTATTTCGGCTGAGAAAAAGAGAGAGAGAGAATGTAAAGCATAAACAAATCATATACAAACGTATGAGGGACGCAAAGACCGATTTATACGGATAAAAGAAAAATCAATGAAGAAATTCGTCAGTCCCGATGGACTCTGTCCAAAGCCGTACGTATGTTATGCACAACCCACATCAGTTACTGCACCGTCGTAACCGTAAGTGCAAATGTAAATTTGTTCCTCGCTTAAAATACATTTTATACATATTTCGTTATTTTCTTTTTTTGTGTATTTTTTCATCATCATCGTCTTCGTCCTCATAATAATCATCACCATTGTAATACATAAGTTCTCGAGTGAAACAGAAGGCGCAGACAATAACGTGTAAACGTATAATCGAAAACAAAATGGTTCCACATTAAAGCATACCGGGGATAATCGTTCACGTACCGAACAGTCGCGAGCCGTCGAATAAAATTCTCGCAAACTTTTTGCTTGGACTTGACTTCGATTACTCGTCTATTACCATCTAGCCTACTTTATTACACTTTCTTTATCTTTTACCCCCGCCACATACAATTTCGATTCTTTCTTATTATTCTTTGCTCACCGTCAAAGACAGTGCCTCACTTTCAATTCTATTTACGCGGAGGACCTTTCTTCCATTTTTATATGTATGTACAACCTTCGACGGTCCTCCGCGCCAATTATTTTCAAAAACCACGTGAAACCGTTTCTTTTGGCAAAATACCTTTTTTTTTCCAATTCACTCTTAAAATTCCATCTTCGCATTAACCACTTAACCCTCTCCTCTCTCATTCTCTTTTCAATTTGTCAGCCATTTATTCGACGGCTTTCTGCACGCGTTACATAGATTGACGATAATAACATTAATTAATAATCAATAATAATAATCAATAATAATAATAATCCGTAATAATAATAGCAATAATATATATGATAGTGGTAATATTAATAATAATAATAATAATAATAATAGGGATGATTGTATCAACATATATTAATTGCGCATCCTATCAAGAAGAGCAACGAAACATAAAAGGGAGAGCTCGAAGAACGATACGAGTGAACAAATATTTTTTCTTTATCTTGTTCGCCTTCATTCCTCGAACAGCATTTTTTTTAGCTCTGTCTTCTTAATCATTCTCCTACGATATTTATCATCTTTTATTAATAATATAATCTTCTTTATTTAATTAATGAATATAATATAGGTAATAATTGCAAATACAACTGTATAATGAATATACGAGCCTTTGTCAGGGAGCAATGCAGTCGTCATCGATAAAAGAGTCAGGAATATCTCGCTTTACGTGCTAATCATATTATTTTTTTTTTCTTCTTTTCGTCTTCTTCGCCCTTAATCGATAAAGGTTTCACTCACACACAGGCATCCACGTGATACACTTAAAAAATAGTAAACGGCTTGATTTTTACCTCGTCCAAAAAGCTATACAGGCTTTCTTTCTTTTTTTTCTTTCTTTTTCATGCGTCATACGTGATATGAGGATACTTGGGACAAACGAATCGTCATTAATCGCGTTTGTTTTTAATTGTCCGTGACTTGCCCGTGCTATTTGTCTTTTAAACCAAAGAAAAAGAAAACCGTCATACAGTAAACACGTGCGCGTTACAAATTGAATACCGAATTGATCTTCGATCCCGGCGATCGTCTAGATAGATCGATTTTGTCACGAAAGGCAATAGCAATTGAACGCAACTCTATACCACGGTACGTATCCAAATTTCCTAGTTTCTCGATCCCGATCAAAATTAGTAATAAAAACAAAAACAATCAGCCATTTGACTTTGACACTGCACGGCGTTGCGTTCGCCAAATGGTTCGTCATTCTCGATCGTAATTCGAGCGCGATAAATGGAAGAGAAAAGAAGGCAGAGAAAGGAGTAGTGAGAAAACAAGAGTAATAGATTTGCGTGGCCGTACGAATGTATTTCGAAAAAAAAAAATCGATAACGGAATCCGACCTATCACCACGGTCCCAGAATGTCATTGTAAGAGAGTAAATATGGAATATACGTGTACATACATATATATATATATACAGGCACGCATATATATACACAGAAAAGTACATATCATATATATATACATGCCTACGTACATATATAAATATATTTCATGTATTTATAATATATATATAGCATCACAGTCAAAAGAAATAAAAATATTAATAACGAACGCCTCCTCCTCTGTCGTTTGGCATTCGCTATGACGTCACGTAACGCGTAAACGGTCTACGACAAAGATAAAGTAAAAATAAAAATAAAAGAAAAAGAAAATCATCCTCGGTATACGTAGGCGACCTCAAAAACGTACGTCCTTTCTCTGCGATCCATTGCGCTTCTTTTTCTTTTTTCTTGGGATAAAGAAAGACAAAAATATATGTATACGGCTCAACTAACACGCAAAAACGCATTCATACATTTCGGCACGTTTAATCAGTTTTTTGTTTTTTCATCAGTGAAATATCTCTCATCCACGTCGCCCCCGATTAAATTTGGCCACCGCGGTGGCAGACAATGGCGGATTGCGAATATACATAATTATATATATATATATTATTATTATTATCTAAAGTACAACGCTCCTCGTCGCAAAGAATAATATCGTATATCGTTCTTCGACGTACGGGATAATAAGTTGTCCGAAGTCATGCGAAAATACGGAAAAGCCAATAACGAATTAGTTTTTTCGTGTGCGATTTATAAATTGTTACCGGCACATCCGTTTTCGCAAAGCCACGTTTCGTAATTGTCTATCGATTATTAACTACGTAATGCACTTGACTTGGTAGAACGATACATCATTGTTTCCTACGATCGTATTGTAGTAATGCGATTACTTATAAAAGATAACTGAATAGGGCGTGGGGGGAGGATGATGGCGGTGGTGGGGGATGGAGAGGGGGTGCGCGCACGTTAGCAACTTCATTTCTCTTCGTCCTTTTTCCCTCTCTCTCTTTCTCTCTCTTTCTCTCTCCTGGAGCCCGATGGGACGTCGGATAGCCATTTCCCAAAATAGAAAGTATTTCTCATAATTTCGGTGGAGGAGAAGTGGCGAGGAGGGAATGGCGGCGAGGAAGGGAGGGAGGGAGGTAGGGAGGGAGGGAGATGGAAAATCTCCCATATTAATGGCCCTTCGAGTTGCAAATACTTTTTTTGATTACGTCAATTTCACATTTTGCTTTCGTTCTCGCTCCTTACGTTTTTATTTTTCTCTCCTTTTGCGTTTAAACGTTTCGTATCTCTCTCTGTCTCTCTTAATTTTCGTCGTTTCTTCATTTTTATTTTTTTTCTCCCCCTCTTTTTTCGTCTTTTCGGTTATCTTATTACTCTCTTCGCGAAATTTTTAGGCACGTGAATTTCTAGAATGCTCTAAAGCCGCGCCCGCGCCCCTCTTGGTAAATGTATACAACCGGAACGCGTTTCTTTTTTTTTTTCTTTTATGTACACCCATGCAAAACACGCACCCGCGCGCCATATATTACGTAACTATCACACACATACACGCGCGCATACATGTCATATGAATCGTGACATTTCGTAAAAATTCTATGTACAGACTGTATATATGCGGATTGTTTGATTATCGAGAGTCATACGATTACGGTAATAATATAGTAACTTTAATATTAATTAGTAGTAATATATGCCTCCGCGCACCAGCACACCCTACCCCCTCCCCCTTCAGCGTTCACCTTGAATATTTCTTTTTTGACATTATTCTCCTTTGGCCTCGGTCCAATAAACGACAGAGTTCGAACTATACGGCAAGCGATTTTGCGAATACGAGATTGTTATACCTAATAAGTAAACAAGGTTGAGTGGATTGAGAAAAATAGGGAGAAATATATATATATATATATATATGAGAGACAGAGAGAAAGAGATGAGAGGTAGTGAAAGGAGAAAGAAAGAGAGATAATAAACCTAATCATCGTTAATCTCACTCTCCTATATCGACTGAAATTCACAATAATCTTTTGTTTTTTATACAAATTTTCCTATTTATTTAATAATTCATGTACGTGTATGTATGCGTGTGTATATATATTTGTATACCTATATCTTTTCGTTATTATCGATGGTTTCTTGCGTCGCGATAAGTCGCGAGGACGAAGGGCAATTTATTAAGTCTGATAATTTGAAAATAAAATTTCTTTTCTTTTTAACTTCTATCTATCCTATCTCTCTCTCTCTCCGTGGCATTAGTTTCGTTTACGTAATTCCGGATTGGGAGATGCAAATGATTTACTTAAGCCGATCGTCCCACGTCGAGCAACCGCAAACGCTACTCGCTGCAGCACTGTATTTTAATGCACGTATAATAATCTCTACAGATAATCGTATCGATATTCTCTCACGCTCAACACGCTACAATTGGCACTTGATTTGTTTTTTTTTTTCCTTTGAAGTAAGAACGAAGTGTCACCTTCGACAGCACGTGCTCCCGAATCAACCGAACTGATATGCTGGAAACAGGGTCCTTCACCTCGAAAATAATTGATCTGCGCCGACGGAACGAATAAAGTGTTTTATCTCGAATCGATTTTAGATCAATATCGATCGTGATCGATAGAACCGGCGAAAGAGTTCACGTACAGACGAAGTAAAAGCACCTGCCAGACGACGGTTAAAGCTAGACTTAGGTTAGGCTTAAGCTTATTTTCTTTCTTTTTTTTCTTTGTTTGTTATTGTTGTAGCTCTGTAGCTCACAAATCTTCTTTGTCTCTCGTGCGATTGATACGTCCCTCATACGTCCCTGAAATAGATTTTTCTATCTTTCTTTTTGGTTTATTATTTTTCTCTCGACGGGCGCGAGCAAAAGGACAGAAGCGTTAAGCGATAAATTCGACTAAGTTTTTTAAACGAATCAAACGTGACTGGTACTTTTATAATCAGGTAACTATGAGCTTCTCGGCTTTTTACTTCGTTAGGACAATCTTTGTCCCTGGCAATCAATGAGCATATGCATGACGTATGACGATGCATGACGACGTATGGCACAGTGTCGGTGAATTCGTACTCGAGAGGCTCTTCCTCGTGCTTTGGTTTGGTTAACTTCGTTACTTTTGTAATCCATCTTGTTTCTTTGTTATTTTTTTCTTCTCTTTCTTTTTTGGTTTCGCGCGTTTAAGGATAAAGAGAAAGATAGAGACAGATTGAAAGAAGACCAACATTCGTGTTTGATAGTTTATTTTATTATGTTCTGCAAGAGACGAGAGAAAGAAGAGGAACGAGAGAGATGAAGAGAGAGAGAGAGAGAGAGAGAAAGAGAGAGCAAGAGAGAAAGTAAGTGCGAACGAATGAACAAAGAGAAACATAAGCGTGCATCTCAATAATATTCGTGAGTGGAACGAAGAAAGTAATGAAAAGTATGATAACGTCATTATGACCATCATCATTGTCATCGTCATTCTCATTAAAGTGATCGTTGTCGCCGTCGTCGCGTGACCGTTCTTTGTCTTCAAAAAGAATACATTAAATATGCACCCATTGATTAATCTTTATTTGAAAATTTCTGTTCTTTTTTTTTCTTTCCTTTCTCATTGCGTATTACGGTTAATTGTACAGTCAACCTTTATACATATAGCGTATGCGCGAATATATTTATATATGTATATGTATATATATATATTCATATTTCATTCGTTCATTTATAAATAAACGCAGGGTTTCCAATCATGCGTGTCATCCTGACTCATTTATAACGTGCAGCGCACGCAACGAGGCGAGATTGTGCCACTGTGCCATACGTTCAATCGTCCACATATATAAAATCGCGCAACTCCGACTCTCAAAAAGGCTAATTTCGCTCGTTTTTTAATTAAGAACGCCCGCGTCCGGATGCGCGCATGCGCACGTGCGAGTCCACTCGAATGCGTCGCCATAGGCAAAGACCTAACTAGTCTAACGGCTAAGTCAGTTCGGACGCACCGATAAAAAAAAAAGAGAAGAAACAAAACGAAAGAGAAATCGAAAAAAAAACAATCTTACAGAGAAAAAAGTAAACACAAAAAAACGCATCGTTGTGCGGTAACATACTAAAATTCTGAGTAACGCGGTAACATTATCCTTAATTCGTACTATATCCTTTTAATTTTTCATCCATTTTTCCTTTTTTTTTTCAAATTTATCCTTCGCCCAACGGTCTCGCTGCTGTCCCCGTTACTGTTGTTTTGTGCTTGTCAAAATAGTTGCCGTTGCCGAAGGCTTGGGGGGGAGGCCGGGGGGGGGGGGTCTAGGCGGGATGGAGTTTATCAAGTCGCAAGTGTTGAAAAATCGCTAATTAAGTTTGCTATGGAAAATTAATTGTTATCAAACTAACTTCAGCGGGAGGAGAGTGCCAGACTCGATGAGCAACAATGAAAAATCATCATCATGGGCACGCGATAGCGTGAGAGTGCGTCCATGCACATTGTACGTATAATAACGCGTGTAATTTATTTTTTATCTTTTTTTTTCTTTCATACTTCCGTTTCTTTCCTATTGGCGCGGTAATCGTTAACGTACTTCAACGACGAATCTCGTCCCCACATTTCCCTACTTTCCTTCATTCTTTAACACTCGGCTCGACCACGGAACGGCAAAGTCGCGTCATTTTGCCTTTGTCTTTCGTTTCTTATTTAATTTCGCTTTTTTTTTACACGAGCACTGAACCGAGGAACGTCTACAGTACGAACGGAAGGCGTGCCGACATATTTGTATATACATGTTTAGTGCGTCTCTGAAAAGCGTGTGGATGTCGCTGTAACGAGCGGACAAACGCTTACGAAGAATTGGTCGGTCTTTTTGAAATATTCGTAAAAACTTGTCCAGTACTGGTACATCCAAATTACGTGAATACGCAATAGGAGAAGATATCAAACGGAAGGATTCGAAAAAAATTTGGCACCGCGTGGCAGTTCAATGCTCGTTCGAGGAAGGTTTTTTTTTTGTTTCTTGATACCAATATTTGGTCATCGCTTTTGACGGTGTTCGGCGCGTTCCGTGGCGGCGCGTATTATTGGCTATTTACTATACCGAATGTGTATCCGAACAGTAATGATAGTAATAATAATTAATTACACGAATAAAGTAGAAGTTTACAAGCGAAATATCGTGGTATGCCTGTACAACTGTTCTCATTGTTATCATCAATCTCTCGTTATTCATAATCATCATGATCGTCACCGCTATCTCATATTCTCATCCTAATCATAAATCGTAATAATCATCAACATTGTCATTACCCATCATTCGTATTTCTTTCTCAATCACATCGTTATAATCATCAATCGCTTTTAAACCTAACTTCGATATCTTTTAAAATTGTTATTTATGAATTACAATGAATGTCACTATCGTTAATAATGTTACTCAATTAATCGCTATCATTAAAATTATTAAAATATTTATATTACTCAATATACACAATCTGGACAAGATCACATTGCCATCTATCTCATCCGATCACTTCGATCGCTCCTTATTGGTTTCTTTTTTTTTAACGTTTAACGCTCATTTCCTTCTTTCTACTTTCTTTCTTTTTTTCGGCGGATTGGCGAAATTCCGGCACACGCGCGTTTCGCGCCGTGTATGCGTGTAAGTGTGTTGCATGTATTAATGTGTATTTTGTGTGTGGAGTATGCGCGTGCATCCCTTATTCAAAACGGATTAAGTAATTTTCTCTTTTCTCTTTGCTTCCTTACTTTCCTCCATCGCCCGTATGATATTCGACGAAAATAACGATGCGCAATATGTCGCGAGGAGTATTACGTGCTCGCGATTACCCCAATTAACCACTGAACGTGTCGCGCCGGTATTAGAATTCTATATAGTGAGGAAAATACACAGTATGCCATACTTCTTCTTATTTACTCGAGTCATGTAATCCGAACGATTATAAAAAGGTGATCCACACCAAAGATCATTGAAAAGTTTCCCGAGAATTTTGATAGGATTATCCGAAAAAGAAGGGACGCAATGATAGGCGAAAAAGCTCCGAAGGGCTACGAAGGCGCCACGAAGCTTTTTCTATGCTACGGTCACGGTTACTTTTTTTTGATATGATTTAGAATTAGTGATAAACCTTTCTTGATATTGGTACGAGACAAATAGGGTATAGGGCGCGAACAGTCGGGGCGGCACTCCTTTTTTCTCCCGCTATTCTCCTGTGATACTTCTCTTGGAGAAGGGCTGGGGGGTAACGCTTCCTGGTGAACACGCGGTAAACCCTTTTTCCTTGGACCCTCTCACACAAACGCATAACTACTAATCTGGACACTTGGACGTGCGTACTGTAATTACTTATATAGTTTACTAAACATTTTCTTCACTGGACAGTCTTGGACGCTACGCAGCTTTTTCTTTTCGTAGTGCGGATGGAGTTCTTGCTGACGTTCGTGCTTTTGCGAACGTGACTTCCGATTGTCTTCGGCGCGTTGCCGGTATTGGCGTCTCGACGGCTCGACAGCCGTGGCCGTGGTTTGGCTCGTATGCGCCGTCGGTCTCGGCGAAAGGTGGTGGTGGCTTGAGCAGAATTTGTTGCTACGGCGCGTGTACGTGTACAGATACATTATATAACGTGTATAGTTATCTTTTCGTCATTGTCTTCACCATCTTCTGGGATCGGACACCGTACGAAAATAATGAGCATCGCGGTCCCATCTGGACCGGCGTCTAGGATCTTTGAGAGGACGCCTCAGGAACAATTCGAACCGTATCGAGGATAAAGTTAACCTTGTAGTTTGCCGAGAAAATGCAGGTTCTGCAGTATTGTCGACAGCAATGTATTGACAACCGAGAAGAGACAGAGAACGAGAAGCGGCTGTTTCAGCTTGTGTCAGTAGTGCAAACTGTCGCCGTCCATGCCGACGACACCGCCTCCTCCAGCGCCGCTACTGCCACCAGTTCCACTACCACCACCGGCATTTCCGTTTTGCGTGTCATATTCCAGGACCAGCCGTTTTATGTGGCTCAGCTTCTCGTGTAGATAGTGAAATCGCCGTTTCGTTTCTTGGTGAACCGGGTCGCGTTTCGTCTCATTGTACTCTTCCAAAATCTGTTCCTTTATTTCCTGCACACATAATTGATATGACTTTAACATACGTCCCTCTTCAATTTTACTTTAATTTTCCCTTAAATTCCCTAAAATCCCTGAGATCCAGGCCTGACTCAACCTAACCTGGGCTTTACTTGCCCTGATCTACCTTGCCTGTGCGGATTGTTTTATACAATCGGTAGAACAAAGCAATGCAACAACTTACCTCAGATCTGTCATAGTTCCCATGTGCTAACTCCTGCTTGAGCCTCTCCTCCAGCTGAGCGAATCTCTTTGAAACCTTGGCTACCTGGGTGTGCAATCTTCGGTACTCTTCGTAGTCGGCATTGAACTCGGCTTTGTAGCGCCTCCTTTGCTCGGCACTGCTTATCGTCGTGTAGTATCTGGAATAAAGGATAATTTTTATTTTCCAAAAATAGGATCTGATATTTCATGAGGATATACAATCGTGATGGACTTACGTGAGGTAGTCGGGATACTCGGACGTCTTGGAGCTATCGGAGGTAGGCGAAACTGGTCCATAGGAAGAAGAGACGGTTCCGTTTCCAGTGTTGCTGGCAGAATATCCAGAGCCGGACAGATCGTTGTAGGAGTTGACAGCAGTCGTATTTCTCTCTCTTTCCCTAATCTCCCTGATGTCCCTGGAATCCCTATCACCGCGATCCCGGTCACGTTCCCGTTCACGTTCCCGTTCCCGGTCCCTCCTATCGGCCGATACTCCATTGGGACTTGCACCGTAGCCAGATACACTACTGCTTGATCTCACGAAATTCACTACCGCACCACTGCTCTCACCGACGCCTGACGTCGTCGAGGACACCGACGACTTATTGTTATTACTGCCGCCCCCGTGGTGGCTGCCTCCAATCAGACTACTATGGGTCGTTAGACTACTATGCGAATTATGGCTGCCGCTCAGGTTGCTAGGGTGCACGGTATGGTTGACGTCCTCACTGTCACTGGTTGGCGTCAAGCACGGTTTACCGACGCCGTAGCTGCCGCGTAGCACTTCACTGTTTGTTGTTCTTTCGGGTCGGTACTCGCCCCGGTCGCTGCCGCGATGCTGCGATCTCTGGTCCCAGCTGTTGTTCTCGTTGACAACACTACCACCGCTGTTTCCTATTCCGCCACCGCCACTGCTGCCGTTACCGCTACCACCACCGCCACCACTACCGCCACTACCACCAACAATACCACCGTTACCACTACCGACACCAGCACCGCCGCCGCCGCCGCCGCCACTGCTGTTGCTCCCGCCGACACTATTTCCACCAAGAGCCGTCCTTCCGTTATCCACGGTGCTAGTCGTGGAGTTTGGTTCAGGTTTGCGATAATGCGATATCCGTGGTCTTTTCGTTTGAAGACCATCGGTACCCTGGTAGTAGCCCGGTCTCTTGGAGCTGAGCACGCTTGGGGGTGGTGCCGTGATCGCCGGTGGCGATCCCGGATGGGTAGAGTTCGGTGACTGTCCACTGCCTGTAGAATAAACATCCATTTACGTTACCACGTGCTAGCATAACTCTCATCATCTGACGCGTCTCTTCAAGGACCTTGCAAAGGATCCCTAAGTGTACAAGGATTTATTCAAGTGGATACTTGCCACTGGATCCTCCATCACTGGAACCTGGTGGTGTCAGATTCTGTGGCTTCCGCCTCTTTAGCATCGCCTTTTCCTGTTCACTATAAAACGGCCAATCCTCTTGCACGTCGTTCCACACGTGCCTGTGTAGGTGGTAGGTATTATCCCTCATAAAGGCCACCTGCTTGAGTATCGTCATCATGGCGGAGCGCTCGCGATCCTTGACACCTTCTGCAATAAGAAAATCGCAAAAGCATCAATAACTGCATGCTCAAGATTCCAATGATAAATGGCGTGTAATAAGAGTTATACGGTACCTCGGACCACGATGCGATCATGCAGCTCAGGCTTCTTGTACGGCTTCAGAGCGAGTAGATGTATAAGCCGCTCCCTGTTGTAGAAACAAAAACACTGAATGAGAGCGAAGCCGAAAAAAGCCATCAAGTTCAAAGAGATCAAGAGAACGATGGAAAGATACTACAATAAACTTTTCAACCTACTTGAGTGGCCTCCGTACAATGTCGGGCATCTTCTTCTCAGGTTGGGATCGGGCAGTGGGAGGATTACTAGGGATTGGCTTATAAGAAGAGAGCCTGGACGGCTGGATGCTAGATGATGCTGGAGCAATCGCGGAATCTCGATGCCTGGCACTTGCTGGAGGTGGTATCGTCCTTCCGTTTCCTTTCACCTTCACTTTGCGTCCGATATCCGATTGATTTGCTTTAATCACCCTGGTGCTGTAAAATGAACATTTTTTAGAGTCATGCCTAATCGTACATTAATCCTTATATTATGAAAATGACCCAGCAATAAAAAGTTTGACTTCGAGGGGTAGCTTAGACTAATCAGAAAGTTACAAGTTCCTTTGACCTTGACAACGACGCGACTAAACGAATTAACCAACCCATCCCGCCCCAAGTACGTCGCGACAACTCCAACCAAGTTATATTATTACTTGGTCGAGTAAAAAATATTCCTTGGAATTCATTATAACGATGCCTTTATGATGATATATGCTAATATTTTAATATATCCTTACCATTTGTTCTTGTTATTCTCCTCGGCCACGGCCATTCTGTGCCTGGTAGTCTCGTAGACGTCGTCGTTGGCCTGTATCCGCATTTTGCACGGCAATGCACCGAGACTTTCCAAACTCCTGAAGCAAAGAAGATGAAATTATTCTTAAAATTTGTCAAATTTATTCTTCTTATTAAGGTACGAGCTACATATAAAAATCTAACAGGACGACAGGAGATCATGCTCTGATGAAGAACGCTCTCCAATGGTGCGTTTGGTAAATTAATGAATGAAACAAGTAACAGGCGCATTCGATCATCCGTGAAGAACAACCACAAAGGCACGTCTTGCGTAATCGAAATCGCAGCCCCTGGTTCCCGATTCTTTCTTGTCGAGGCAACATTATTACACGTATTTTCTTATCTTATCACATTGTTGCGTCGTCGGTCCCTGCTTGTTTCTGTTTTGCTAGTGTCCTTCAGGGGCCTTATCTTCTGTTGTCGACTCAACAGCTAATCGCCGAATAATTCAGATAAAAAAATAATAAATATCACTAGAGCAAAAATTAATTAACCCTACAGCCACCCTTGTTTGGCCTTTATCTACAAATCGATTTTTGACTTCCACTTGATACTTGGATATTTAAATCCCTATTGGTTGTAACGTAAACAGAATATACTGAAATTGCCCTAAACTGATTTTTATTAATGAAATTAATTTTATCAATCAACAAAGCTAGTTCATTAAAAGCAATCTCTATATACAACTTACAAGTTCGTTACATAAAGTATCATAATGTTGAGTATTAATATATTAGATACAGATCATTCAAAGATACTTACTTGGGACCAGTTTGTTGGACACATTCGAATCCACCCTGAGGACCTTCGATGTCCTGATTACCCGAAAGGCTAAAGGTGAATCCTGCAGATCCATGATTGGACTGTGTGGATGGGAAGGAGAGTTGCTGTAAGCAGAAAAAAACAATCTGATTAATCATCAAAATTCTCTTGATGGTACGAGATAAGAATATTCTGTAACTTTCGCTAACGGGGAATTAACTATTTCAATAATTGACGTTTTAATTTAGTTATGAGCTATGCGTCTCTCAAACTGTCAAAAATAACATAAGCTTTCAGTTATGCTACCTGCTGATGCTCGTACGTCAATGATTAATTGTGTTAGATTATGTATTTATGGTATTTATTCAACGCGTACACTCTTATCTAGTATCATGACCTATGCACTCTGCCGTACGGCGAGACCGACTAGAAGTGAGAGTAGGAACTACTTGTGGATTATTAACACTAGAACTACCAAGATTTTTTTTTATTCGGAATATATAACGATAAAACCAGTCATTTTGACTGATTTGGTAGTTCTAGTGTTAATCAATTAAAAGTCATCATGGACAGGACAATTTTACGTTGGATTTGATGGGTGCGTTTCTAATCATACAATTTGGTTACTACTGGTTTTTTTTTTTTTCGTTAATTTAGCAAGTGACGGATGACTGAAAAATTTTTATCAGTAAAATAGCATTACAAATGAATTGATAGAGTTTTAAGAATTTTAATCATTGTTAATCAGAAAGAAAAAAAAATTAAAAGAGGAAGGAGAAGATAAGTATTAAATTACAGAATCTGTTTTAGTATCATGATTTTAGGTTTGGTCATTTGTGATGACTGCAAATATTTCTTTGACGCAATTCATCATTTGCTCACTCGTGGTTGTTGTTTAACGTTAATTATACTGAGTGATACTGAAAATCAGTGTTTGTTACCAGGGAAAGTATATTGGAATATTAATAAGCATGATTCCGTCTATGTTGTGTATTTGAGTATCTTTCGTTACGGCAGAAAGACGATCTTAAGAAAAAGTCCACTGGGCTATTGTTTTTTAGGCAAGTGATGACGAATTGTACAAATTTTGGGTTTCACTTTTGGGTTTCACTGCGCAGCCAATAAACATCGAGGAAATTATCTTCTGAGATCATTTACTGACGATATCAATAAAGAGTGCCTCTGATTCGAGGACTTCCTAAATAATCATTAACCTGTCTACGAAACCTCTGTATTCTGTATTCGGAGTCATCGTGTCGAAGGACGATCTTCATCTTCTACGTGAAGATATAAATTCATCCAAATTGCATCATTGTATGCAGATTCGAAACGATCGATTGATCCGACCCTATCGCCCGTGACAAAAATCATCCATAGTCTCCTCTCATTCGATGATTATTTTGAAATAGGATTTCCATATGATCATCCATAGTTATATATTTAGGCGTAGTATGTTACGAAACAATTTACTCCCAAAAATGACAAATGACGTAATACCCCACCAACCTTAACGAGAAAAGTTGCTTTTAATGACTTCTTTTATTCATCAAAATTTTACAATTCAAGTAAGAACTATTACGTAGATACAATTTTTATAGAAATTAAGGATTCTCGACCTGTCTTCGTCACAGGCATAATTCTCTGTATGCCATATATCCATGACATGGCGGAATGTTGATTTTAATAATTAAAAGCCTTAATGAGCTCTGTTTTAATTGTATGCCATTTCCGTAACTCAGAAATGCCTGTAATTCCATTCGGAGTAAAAGCAGACTCGATACTTGAATTAATTTGTGGCACGTTGGGCTTTATTAGTCCCTTTTCGTGTGTCCGTAACTACCTTCGCCTAATTTAGATTCTATTTGGGCCTTTTCCTTCATTGCATTCATATTGAACAACGCCACGACGGTCAATGTCCAAACTGTATTTCTAAACCTGGAATGTTGCGATTTTCACTTTTACTTAATGACGCGACGTTTTATTTATACGCCTGCAGTTCTATCCTCCTTGCATTTTATATATTGCTTAGAGCCGATTGGCTATGCCGGTCATTCGTTTGAACGGTCTTTAAAATTCTAAGTATCGTTGACGCTCCGATGCGCATCGTCAGGCAAAATATTCTTAAATATTTAACGTTTTTATCATTTATCAGCAACATTTAAATTACACAGATTGCTCAACACTGTCCAGTTATATATATACATGAAAGTATTCTTTTTTTACGTATCATTGGATTACTTCATAATGACGTTACATCGACTGTTGGTAAAGACGCGGCCATTAATAAAAACTTCATTTGATATACCGCGTTACCTGAAAAAGTCAATTTATTAATCACGCTATATTCGCGTACTTAAAACTGACACGTTTCGCAATTAAATCCAGTTCACAGACTGCCGTACGACATCGCGAGCATAATTGATCGTAATATGTAATCAATGTAAAAAAAGAAAAGGAAAAAAAACAATGGAATTCGCAACGTTAGGCAACGTCCGATAAGTAACGAAACTAACAGAAAAGAGTGACCAGGTACACGTTCTTTTTTTCCCTTTCTTTCCAGCTTTCTTTCCTACCCCAAACCGGTCCCGTCCCTTTCACAGAGTGTGACATTTGCCGTGCACACGCGCACGCGCAGTTCGCCTCTATCGAGGCCACCGAGGCTCTTACCAAAAAGTCGAATTGCGATATGAAAGTTTCGGTGTGAAGGGAGCCTGCGCTCTCGCGGGGCCTCTTTTAAATTTCACTGCGATAGTCGACACCATGGAGGGAACGGCCTCGAGGCCATTGTGATACGATATATTATTTAATCGTGTCTCGGTCGAAGAGACGTGGTCGCAGCCATACGAGAAAGTAACCTGCCGGAAGTACGATTTTTCAGGATTCGCCACGTTCCCATTAACCGTACCGTTGCCACGCTCCAATAGTCTATCGTTGCCTCTCGAAATTGATAAAACATTCGAAAGACTTCGGACGGGTAGTGCCAATATTTTCTATAATCGAGGTAATAATACATTTTAAAGTATCCAAAGATATTCGATACACATAAATAGTACAGTACTATACAACAGCTGGCACTTGTAGGACACGTGGCAACCGAAAGTTTTATCCAAATTCCGCCACTGATCGCTGCTTTTATGCTTGGGTAGTGCCAATATCTTCTAATCAAGATAATACGTTTCAAATTTCCAAAAATATTCTATACGTATATATATATAGTAGTCTGTACGACAGCTGGCACTTATAGCTCGTGGCAACCGAAAGAGTTTTCTCCTCAATCCGCCATTGGTCGCTGCTTATCCTTACTTATGTAAATGTGCGAGACAAAAAGCACTGTGAAGATATAAGGCGCGGAGAGCCCATATATCGTTATGCCGTTATTTTGTTTGGTGTACAGGACAAGAGAGGGGAGGGAGAGAGAGAGAGATAAATAAAGAAAATAAAAGAAAACAAGCAGACAGTAAACTACTGGTGGTCTGTTGGTTAAAACTTCAATGTGACTGATAGGATTTTTATTTTCTTACTGTGCAGCACGATAAAATGGCGCCGCAAGGTTATCCGTAGGAACACCCTCTCTCGTGGCGTTTTCAGGGTTAAGTCGTCCAGCCCGATGTAAATGAATGTCGTCACGACTACGGAACAAAAATGGACGCTCGTTCCTTTTACGATTGACTTTATTATTGAGTCTTCTCGGCAAAGCCGTAGAAATCTCGTTGCAATCTTTTAGCAGCGTGCTCCCGGGTAGAGAGAGCTTCTCGAGTGTCCTGCTGCTTCCCAGGGAGGTTTAAAATTACTCGTTAACGTCGAGGGGAACAGCTGAGCTGAGACGTAGCAAAGACGCGGCGGTAGTTTTTTGCGCCAATTTCAATGCGGACTGACATTTATTTTTTACGTCTCGTTAAGCAGCCGTTTGACAATTTCCAAGAGATATTCTTAAAATATCTTTGGGATACTTGCCATAACCCTCGTGTACATATATATATGTATTTTTTATGCTCGTTCGCATTCTTTCAGTTTTTCTATTCCTCGCTCTATATACATATATATATCTCTGTGTGCGTTATGCACTCATCGATTACGTTTCTAACCTAAAACGGGCTTTAGACTTGATCTTTGATAGAATGCTCGCGGAAACAGGGGACAGCTTTCACTGCTTGACCGATGTCAAACATTGCCGCACCTATATCATAATATACATAGCACATAGGCATCGCAACGTGCAAATACAAGTGCACAGAGCAACTACGCGAAAGCAGTTTGCAGTTGCAGTATAAACAAAGTGACAATATTTAGAAAGATATCCGGTATTCAATAAAAACGTGATGCGAAAAAGAAGGATTAAAGGATACCAACAGAATATAAAGGCTATATCGCATTAAGAAACTGATGAAATTAACCAACGACGGACTACACTAAATTTACCATTGAATATCGAATATAATCAAAAATTGTTTTCATCGCCAAAATCAATAACAGATTGACTCCACTGAAGTGTCAGTTCGATTCAGTCTCTAGCCCAAAACCTACTCCATTACGTCTGACGTGTCAATTACAAGTATCACTCTTATTAACACCTACCAGATAGTAATAATTAAAATCCAAAATTGCAATAAAGTAACCACCACTAATAAGTGTAAAACTGTAAATGTAAAAATTACGTGTCTCAGATAAAAAAATAATCAAATTTTCAGGTCTTTCAGGTAGTTATAAACTCCATCAGTGTAAATATCATGCCAAAGTTCTTCTCATAAAATAAAGCAATGATGATTTCTACGACAGCCTCGTTAGGACGACTGACGAGTGGTCCTAACCCGTGATGATAAGCATGACAAATCGTAACGTAATAGGCATAATAAAAGTGCCGCAATCTCCAGGGTAGTAGGTGTCACTTTGTCACCGCAGGAACGTCTACGGCCGGAATAGAGGCCGTCACAGGCCAGAACAAACTAGAGGAGGAAACGTCTAGTTTCCAGTATTATTATTAGTATTATAATAAGGAGCAGGCGGCGAAGCGTGAGGGAGGATAAATGGAAGGAATATATATATATATATATACAAGTCAATGCGGCTAAGGCGACGGGTTCTCTCGCGGTTCTCCGCCAAATAGAAGAAGTGATCATGTGCCCGGTTGGTGTCCCTGGCTAAGGATGAAACGCCATTTGGCACAAGGTCGACAAGAGGTGCGCGCGCGCGGACATGCACGATCCGATACGTGATATATGTATATAGTATTTATATAGTGTATACATATATGTTTTATGAGACGCAACTCCCTGCGCCCTCCTTTCCTGACACTTTATACGATTCTCTCTTTTTCCTCTCTTGTTCTCTCTCTTTTTATTATGCCATCTGTCGTGGCTTTGATTTTACAGGATATACGGTACGTGTGTGTGTGTGTATATATATATATTTGTTTGTCTTAACGATTACACTTGTTATCTTAAAACATTGAAAATGTGAATTCCCGTCTTCTGTGACGCAGATAGGCGCGCGGCATTGCTATTGGAGTAGTGGAGTAATTAGGGTCGTCGTGACGAACGGGACGCGACGCTAATCGTTAATGTAAATCTATTCGATTTTAGAGATCGTGATATACTGTATATCCATATGGGTATGTTTTTGGAAAACGGGGATTCGTCGTTTGGAGGATTTTAGTATAACGGGTGACTGGGAAGTCGATTTTCTTTTTTTTTTCCTTATATTTTTCTTGAGTTTTTTTTTATAATTTGGTTACTCTGGGTGTGTATGGGGATTGATTGGAGATTGGCTTGAAAATATGTATATGGTCTGATATCGTATGTGGTATATTTTTTTTATTTAGGTTGGATTTTGATTTTAACACGATTTTAACGGGTTTTTCATAAAATCGAGATACCGTTTCGTTCTGACGCAAATGATCGTTAATTTACGGATTACGGATTACAGATTGCAGGGTGTTGCAACGCGAGTCGGGGAACTACGTTATGAAACCAGCGGCTCTTTCAGTCGTACCAACGTTCGAAGTTTCTAATTTTTTATATTCGTCAAGTGGCCAGAGATTTACTACCTCCACTATGCATGCGATCGTCTAACGTTCGGATATTATTTCTTTTTTTTAACGGTACAGTGCGTGCCGTTGTGAACTAACGTATCGGCACTCACTGTAGAAACCGAACGCTTGGATTCACTCGTGAATTTTCAAGATGGTACTGGAATTTCGAAAGTCGAAAAAGTAACGTGACACCGCTCCAGTCATGTGATCTTAGGGGAAAAAAGTGAATATCACACGAGCTATATATGCCAATGTTAATCGTTCATTGTGCACTAAATGACGCAGTGCGCTTGGTGACTTTTATGACAAAGCTGAATTTTTTAGGGGTAGTTCATGCGCTATTTTCACGTTAATTATGATTGACATCGATTCTTTTTATTCAAGCATAAATAACGCGACGTGCTCGAGTACATTGAGTTTTCCGTGGTCTCCGTAACCTCGTGGGTTTTTTTAATTTTATTATTTTTTTTGTTTTTAATAACTTAGTTTCCCGCCGAACCTGGTACCGAGAACTTTTTCGACCTCGGACTGTCAAAACGTCACTTGGATGTCGTTGACTTGTACGTGGAAGAAGACTTGGAGGAAATGGAAGCAACTACGTTGTTTTTCGAAGAAGGTTAAGGAATTTGAAATCGAATATAAATTTGACAAAAAAAAATACTGGTTCTATAAGGCGATTGTAAAGTATCATCTAAAATTAACTATTTGCTAAGGTATTCCGAATTAGTATTCCTCGTTTGAAAAGAACCTAGACCCAGTATCGGGCCGGGGTATTGCCCAATACTTGCAGCAAGTAACGCGCGGAATTGGGTTAGAAAGTACGCCACGTAACCTTCAGATAGCTTTGAGTGGTTAGGTTGCGAAATAATTTTGGTTACTCGGCTTTTCTCAGAAATTATAATATCACTGGTTAACAAAAACAACGGTGAAAATAATAAGCGAGACAGAAGTAACGATTTAAAAAAAAAATTAAAAAGGGGGTATGGTTAAATTATTGTAAATTCCCTTATTTGACCTTTCGTTCTATTCGGCACGCTCCATTGGTCAATTCCCCTCAAAGCGAGACGCTCATTGGTCGAGTTTCATTTTTTTCCCCGCCAGCTACGATGACGTCGCACATTCAAATTACGGCCCGAGTACGCTTACTGGGCAACGTAAAATATTCGCGGAAATCATCGCGACTACTTTACACGTTATTGTAAGCAGTAGACGAAAGACGAAGAAAAAAAAATCTCAAAAAAGGCCTAATTGGCGGACGCTTGCAAATATTCTTTAGAAAAAAAAAAATAGGAATCGATCGGCCATTTGCTAACAACGACCTTAGCACAGCACGTTCCCCAGCCGGTAACGAAGAATCGGCAAGCGTGTCGGATCGGGGAAGTCGATGATCTCGAGTAGGTTAGCACGGAGGTTCTTTTATTTCTCATTAGGACCAATGACCGACACATACTGACTGCGCAAAATACGCGTTGCTGTGAAAAAAAAAGAAAAAAAAATAATAGAGAGACAAGAAAAGAGGCCGGGGAAGATTCATAGCTCGGAGATTACGTGCCTCGACAGAAAAAACATACTCGGTTCTGGCGCGACGGATCCAAAAAAAATGAAAGTTTCAAAGAATTTTTTTTGGTCAGAGGAAAACTTCCTAATTCGTGAAAAATCATTGTGAATCTTTTCATCCTCAGCCTGCGGGAGAACAACGTGACGATGACGCACACGTGCGCGAGTCACATTGTGACAGGTGCATCAACTTGCGTCATGAGGCACCGTGCATATGCGCGTTACGAAATTTTACTCCAGCATCCGTCAAATTCCTGCCACGTTTTGCGCGATCGTCATTCCTTCTATTATGGATAGTCATACGTAATACCGTTTTTTTCAAATTATTGAAAAGTTCAAAAAACATTACTTATGGATACCCTTAATACGAGGAATTCGTAACGCAAGACTTTTTCTCTGCGATCTAGAAGATTTGATATTATTTTTAGATTTTCATAAGAATTTTAACGATTCAATGTATTCTATCGCGCTATACGAGAGAAGAGCGAAGGGTGCGTGACTGTTTTTCGAAATAAAGGGAAACGAGACACGTTGCATTTGAAGCGTATACATATTCATCGTATGTGTTCACGCATTTCACGCAACGACCTACGACTGGAAACTCGACTGGATAGATGCCATATTGATTACGTAAACAATGACTCCTGTGAGACAGCGCGATTTTCATCGTGGCGCAAAGTCCGCGTGCACGTGGTCATGTCGAAAGCTTTATAGAGCAAGAATAAAAAGATAACGCAGCAGAATGCGACGTATGTTCCTCAGGTGTTTTAAGAACCTTGAACAGTCAGCTGATTCTGTGCTTGCGAACCGAGTACTCGTGGAAACGCGCGTCATGGGCTTTAATGAGAGACAATAAGAAAAATACAAGGGAAGAGAAAAAAGAGCCGGGGGAGAGAGAGAGAGAGAGAGAGAGAAACAGAGAGAAGGGGGCTACTGTTGATGTAGCAAATTTCATACGACTGGGATAACGTTGCGTATGATTCATCGCGTCGATGAAAAGTCCGTCTATAAATGCGATCTGACTCAGCTACTGTCGCTCGACGGAAGTCCGCCCAAATCTGTTACCGTGCATTTGTCACGAAGAAAAGTAAAAACAAAGAAGAAAAAAAGTTGAAAAAAGGAAACAAAGTACTCGTAGACGTCGAGTATAACTCGTCATACGAAATATACCAAGAAAGATTCCTCGAACGTCATAACGTGCGAAGTTTCTTCTTTTCATTTTTTTTCCTCTTCTTCCCTCGTTCCCTTTCAGCCCTTCTATCTTTTTCTCCGACTACGTACAGGCAGTCTCTCGTAGAGGCTGTGTTACAACGCGACGACCCATTTATCCCAGGTCCCGTTAAAAAGACACGTGCGCACGAGAAGCTGCGTCCCAGGAGTAACGGGTAGTCGCAGGTGAAGCGATACGGTGTGGACTCACCCTAAACGTTCTTTAATATATTTTTGCCTAGGAGTCACAAGCACCCTCACGGACGCCTTCCCTCAGTATCAATAACATGATAAACATAAATGCAGTTTTTCACACCGCGACAATCGCAGCGTCTTTTTTCACCAGTTGATTTTCCTGATTAAATGCTGAAAAGTCAAATTCTCATTGATGTTTATGCAAGAAGAAGAGAGAGATAGAGAGCAATAGAGTAATGTCACTACAAAAACAAGATCACGCATGGAAACATAAGAAACGGAGGGTCGAAAGACTCGAGAGAAAGAGAGAGAGCATGATCCACTTGGGTTACACTGCAATAAAAGACAAAGAGAGAAAAATTGCAGCACGAAAGTTGCGTCATCGTTCATCTAACGTAAGGCGGCACCGCAAGTCACTTATACGGTTGCCTAGTTCTCGTTCGAGCGAGCACGATTTCGTGATGGACGATAGTGTGTCAGTAGGTTGTCGATTCCGCGTGCCACCCAAATTTGGCGTGGCCTGTACTTCTATTCCGTAGTATAGACGGTGACAAAGTGCGTGGGGCGATTTCCGATGATCGTGCAAGGGTGGAAGCGGGGGGAGAGGGGAGGGGGATAGAGAGGAGAGAAGAGACGGAGGGAGAAGGTATAGAATTCACACTATCCCCACCTTGGACGAATACCTTTGCGAATAGCAATTTGCCTATCTTGGCGAGTAGAGCGACGACGCTCTACTAGAAATTCTAACGAATCAAATGGATTCCTTTTACTTCGCGAGGACAGATAGCCATCTTTCTCGGAAAATAAGGTCACTGGTATCAATGACCTCGGTGCGACGTACTGGTTCCCAATAAAAAATACGTGCGATTCGGTGTTAGCTAATAGAGCAAAAAAAAGAAAATATATTAAAAACACGTCGAGTATCCGTGCTGATTGAAATCAGCTGGTACGTTATCAGTATATTTGTATTTAATCGCACACAGTACTTGTCGATTGTATGTATCGACTGATACAATTAAACGTAACGGTTATATCTATATCTTTCGTGCGATATGATTTTATTCGCAAGACGTACAAACTGATAATTAGGTATAATTCGCACGAAGTCGAAATATCGGACGGCGAGATAACGCGCACGGGATTCGCACGTGCGAAAATAATTTGAATTATCTTATCAGTTCGTAAACGCGGGCCTCTCTCGAGACGGCGGAGGGGCAAGGTGGGGTCACGACGATCGAATGACTTCCTACGTCGAGGAAAAGGGGAAGCGAGGCAGAAAGCACAAAAAAGGAAGAAAATAAAGGAAACAGAAATGGAAGGAATATACATACAGGAGGAGCAGTGACCTACGAGGTTAAAAGATTCGGCGCGACGTCTCGCTTACTTCGCAATTCAATTGACCGTCGAGAATATATTTTGTCCAAGTTTGCTAGAAAATACGAAATGTGTTTTCGTTAGCCCTGTACAGCCACGTTTATCTTTCTGACGGAATAACTCAAAATCATTGAATTTTAAAATACCCTCTTACGAGTCTTATCGTTTATGTGCCGCATTCTTTTTTGTCATTTTTTTTCGAACATCCCCCTGTTGCCAAGAGGGCTTTTATCGAATGGCCCAAAGCGACAGACAGGACAGTCGAGTCAACGTCAGTAAATCGTGAGCTTAGTATGTTGCCTGTGTGTATATATATATATTTATGTACATATGAGACTGCGCGCGCAGTGTTATCGGAATCAACCAAATATACTTGTTTTCGACGTGACCCACCGACACCGAGGTCTACAATTACATTTGACCGAGTATCATGCGTGTTTCTTTTTTTTTCCTTTGTACAAAGTTGCCTGCAATCATTTACAAGTTTCAAATAAGACTTTTGTGTGAAAGTATTTTTCTATTTTTCGTAAACTGACCATGGATTTTAAATATCTTTCCTTCTTTGTCCCGTCAATATTTTTCTTTATTTATTATCTTGTCTCCTTTTCAAACACACCTTTTGTTTATTGATTATCGATGACACGTCAATGAGGAGTCATCGTTGATCCAAAGAAACAATTGCGACGAGTCATACTGAGTTTCCATGAACTCGAGCATTGTCGGGATTGGTTTTGTATTGTGCAAGAGATAACGAACTCGTTTGACCTTCGCGTTAGCTATAGACGTTACGCCGTACCCGCAATGGCGATTGTATGAATTTTGGCAAAAAGAAAAAAAGTTGCGATTAAATGCTTCGCGAAAAGGGGGAATTATCCTTGACGTAGTAATTGGTAATTACGGACGTAAAAAAAATACAATTGCTGACGCGACGTATGTAATAGACGATAAAAAAATGTTCAGGGAAAATATTCGATTCGCCGTAACTCTCCGTGACTCGCAAGGATTTCCAGTACGTCAGTCGCGATTACGATGCGTGAGAATTGTTAATGCAGAATTCCGAAGTGGCAAAGCCGACGTACGCGATCGCTTCGCAACATGACGGAAAGATCCTATATACACGTGTTTTGCAGTCCTTCATTTAAATCGGGAACGAAGGTTATTAGCACGTTGTAATTTAGATAAGCGCAAAGAACCCACCTCGGATAATTTAACATTTTTTTTTCACCCATTCCTCGAACGATGATTTCACATTCCCCCTTGCCAATATATCATTGTCAAAGGGTTATCAGCGTGCGACAAAAGCTGGCGCAATTTTTGTCGCGAACGTCAGGGAATACAAATGGAAAAAAACAGGGCAAGACCGTCCAAAAGTGACGTGACTTTTACGATAAAAGAAAAAGAAGCACGAAGTAAACAAAAACATATTCCAGTCTTGTAGCATTGAATATTAACTGCCATGTAACACCAGCCACTGTACATACATCATGATTATTATTCCACGCATGAAAGACGGCTTCGATCATTCAAATAATCTTTCCGGTATTCGAGAATGAACTAGTTAAAAGAGAAACCGAAGAAATCTAAAACGGAAACGGAACAGTCATCGTTTCAGTAGGTTCAAAAAAAGAATTATACGCATTGTAGACGCACAGCTGATAGGTTAAATATTACGTTCCACGGGAAAAACCGTATTTTTAGCATTAAGGAGTGGAAACCGAAGATATAATCAAGAGGAGGCAACTAAGAGAGAAGGTTGGAGACGAAGAGAAAAAAACATGGGTAGGGAGGAGTCACGTATGTTGCGTCACGTATTTTTGAGTTCTATCAGTCCTGACGTACACGAGTGGTGCCCGACGTGCGTGTTTCCCTACACAAATCCAAGTTGGGTAGCACGGCTTGTCAACTATGTGTACGCAAAAGTATGCGTCCTTCGGTTCCGTCAGTCACTGTTTTTGCCAAGCCGAGCACAATGTCGGGAAAAGGTTTACGTCTAACTTCCACGGTCATTGGACCATTTTCGATAAGCACTCTGATAAGGAGCAACAACCGCCTTCGTCGTATGTTCATCGACGTAAATACAATTGGGAGGGGTGCCGAAGAGAAAAACAATTTTTAATCAAAGCAGATACGCCAAAAAGGTTTCCCCGTTGTCGTTACTGACGATGATTATATAGTCATCGATTGTTCGCAAAGGACGTATCCATGAAAACCTCGTATAGAAATATGATAGCCTGTATCTTTTTGAAGCAATCAGGTAAATCAATGATACCGAGTATATATGTAGAACGATGATAACGGATTTGTCGCAAGTTATTATGTATTTCGGGTAATTTGTCCATTAACGTCCCAAAGACTTGCTCTTGCGACTTGGTGACTCGAGACTTGACACGAGAGGACAGATATACATAAGTCACGTTGACGCAGAGGTATACGATGCAATTCGTATAACAGAGGCAAGGATACACCTCAGCTAACTGTTATTATTACCGTCGGCGAATGCCGATTGCGTAATATCTTTTATTAGCCTGGCAGAGGCGTATTGGCTGAACGATACAGTACCGCTGTTATTTGGTTCGTCGAAAATAAATCTGCTCGAGCATTCTCGAGGATCGTCGGAGTGTGTCGTGGGCTGTCTAGGTCGAGTTTGAATTTTCGCGGGGTATCGTACGACAATGGTGGCCAGGCGTGAAAGGAGGGGTGGGAAGGGGGGGGGGGTAGGAAATGCGAATGACGTAAATGAAGGCACGTCGGACCGTGGGGGTGGGCGGGTGCGCTCGTTAAAAATCGTAATCCAATTGAAGGGTAATAATAGTAGCAATAGTCGAGGTCGAAAATTTCATTTCCGTAATAGTCACACGAGTCTCCATATTTCGCACCTAACACAACGCGTGTCATGTGTAATGAAAGCAAACACACGTGTTCCATCAGTCTGTATATATATATATAAGTTTACAGGTTACGATACGTGTATCCGATTTTTCCAATTTCGGCACCTTTTGTTAACGTCCAAGACCTGGGTCAACGTTTCTTACTCGTCACCGTTTACGACCTACCGTAACGTGTATTGAGCTTTTCGAAGAAGGCACGGGTTCGACCTTAATGTCGTAAAGCCACGTGCCAGTCGCACCAGTTGCGCCACGTGCTTTGAAATTCTCAACAGTGCAACAGTAGTGCTTAAACACTCTTTCTCTCTGTTATTTATCTCTCCCTTTTTTCTGTTTTCTTTTTTCTCTTCCGTTCCCTCTCCCTCACTCTCTCTCTCTCCCTCACCCTTTCAATCTCTCTCTCTCTCTCTCTCTCGCTCACTCCCTTTCTCTCTCTCTCCCTTCGTTTTTCCAAAGCAACAATAACAACGTTGCAAGAGAACGTAGTGGTCGTACAGAGTGAAACTCGTCCAAGCCAATCGGCGAGAGGTATAATGTCGCTCGACTCGAGCCAGTCGGTAAAGCTGACGTTGGAGCCAATTGGTGAGTGGCTGACTTTGGCTGGATCCGTTGGGCTTATATACCCACGACGCCGCGTCACGCGACCTCCCCCTGCCGTGTCTCCGCGTCCCGCGTGACACCCGACACGAGACGAGACCAAACGAAAAGAGACGAGACTCGGCGATGTGCGCATGCGCGACCCCACCGGAACGGCCACACGTACATACCTAGAGGTATACGTTCGAACGTTCGCAAACACAGAGGACAAAGAGTACGTGACACTTGGCGCATGCGCAGTACAGTCGTTCAACCACAGCCACCAACACGGAGGAACTGCGTCGCCGTTGCTGGCTGCGCTGGCAAAAATATTCCTCACCAAGATACATATGTATACTAATAATAAAGAGACGTGCCCGACTATTATATACCCGGTGTCCCGAATACGGGGAGTCTGGCGCCGCGCGATGTTTCCCGTCATTAGCAGTCAACGGGTGCGACTTAAAATCGTCGATCTGTGAAATAGGCAGCGCGACATAATTTTAGCAAAAATTTGAATTTTACACAGGATTATACTGCTTAGCGACCACCTCTCTTTTCTTCCTCCTCTTCTTATTTATCTTCTTCTACCACCTCGTATACCGTTCACGTTTCACGTGACGTTAGACCTGCTAATAAAAGAGTGTACCATACCGTTGCGATACTAACCTACATACACTGTAACGTTTTAGATGGCTGAGCGTCGCGACGGTAAGGAATCCTTCCCACTCAGACTTATACCGGACTATTGTATGACACTAAGTCACACAGGAAGTAAGCAATCGACTTCCGATTTGAAAAAATAACGAAGAGACGCGTCGATGATCTCGCAAGATCTCGTAATTGGCTGTAATAAAATCACGTGAAACTGTCTGCACACCCGTTACATAGAAAAACCTCGTAGCGGACTAGCGTTAAATACATATAATAGCGCGTGTGCGTAATATGAGCATCTACTACACGTGATTCGTATCTTTGGTACATATATGCCTCGTTGCCGCGTATATATGTAAATACACGAAAGCCGCGGATATTAACGCTGTAAACAAATTAAAATATACGACAGGCCATATAAGTACGAGGCGATTAGCCAGTCTACCTTACCTTCACGCGTATATCTGTATATAATAATATATATGTACCGGTCCATTACCAATGGAGACGTGTGCGCCAGTCACGATCGCGTACGCAAACACAGGCGGCAATTTAGATTCCGAATTTTCGGCAGTAGCGTAGCCTTATCGGTATCCGATAAGAAATGGAAACTTCTCGCGACAAATTTGGACGCGGACTTTGTTCCTCGAATGTCTTCGATAACGATAACGATGACGATCGTTACTTTTTGTGTGTTTTACAAGGTGACCTTGAACGACCGAACTTCAAGCGGATCGGCCTCTATAAAACGGCTCATCGTGATTGACTGTGCCACGAGTAAAGGCCTGACTGTCGTGACTGCCGGAGGTCCCGTTCCTGCTCCCAATCCTCATTTATATTCCTATTGGTTATGTACACTGTAAAAGTATGCTCGTAAATTTACAATAGATTTAATATAGAAATTCTTTTGAAATTTGCGAACTTGGTTATACATTAAAATTAAAATCATATATATTTCTATTAAATTTACGATATTTTTAGCACAATTTCTGGACTCATACGAATATAGCGGGATGTATATTATAATTAATATAAACGTTTACGAATATTCGATCGACGCGTGTCTCAATGGCCGCAGCTCGACAGGGTTTGTATATTACTGTCGCGCAGTCAGTGTAGTTGTCAGTGCAATTACGAAAATGGGCTGTATATTAAATTTTAAATACCGTATATGCAAATAATTTTGCAGGCTTCTATATTATTGCATACATGTATATGGAATTTCATGTACTGGTATATGCACGAAACTTCCATATGCTTTCTATTAATTTTCAATCAGAAATGTTTTAACGGTGTACATTCCTATTCCTAATCGCGTTTCTGTTTCCGTGCCACTGGTGCGTTTGTTTTTATATTTCTTGTTGCTTTTTCTTTTTTTTTCTCGGTCGATCTTCGAGTCCTCGAGTCTCCAACGGGCGTTAAAGCAGCAAGTTAACGAGTATTTCCGCGATCGGGAATGTACATTCCACGGAAAATTACACCGTTACTGGAGCTCACTTGGAGCCACGACCCAATAATCCACATTTCGTCGGCTCTATTTACACTCCGACGATACTTCCCACTCCTGGAATACCTAACCTCATTTATGCCGGGATAACGAGCCTTGACGACAACAAGAGTCACGTAACGATCAGTGATAATATACATTGCTACGTCGATCGAAAGGAATTTCAAATGTTCAAGTACACCTAACCCGATTGCACTGTTAAGCCGATCTTCAGGATGCTAATGACATCCAGTCTACTAATTGGCATTGTTAATGAAGATCTATACACGTGTTATTTACGTGATCGAAGGTATTTTTCAAAAAGTTGATATCAATTTTGAAAAAATAATTTAATTTGCCTAGAAAAATCCTGAAAAAAATTCGTCGTGTAGTACGACAGACAAAAAGTAAAAAAAAAACTCATTTGCTCTTAAATCGTTTGGATTTTCTTTCACTACAGGGAGTGAATTTCCGCGGAAATGCAGATTTTCAAGGTTAATGGTAAAAAAAAGGACGATGTAAAAAACCTATCTCACATAGAAACGACGAAGTTACGTGGACCGACGTGGGATATACGTAGTTGATGGGTATGCGTGGGCAACGAAGGGTGGTTAATCAAGGGGATGAAACGACGAAACGCCTACACGGCGCCACGTGACGTCACTGCTTGTAGATATCATTATCCTCGATTCGCTTCGCTTGTCCCCGACTCCTCCCGCCCCCTCTAATTCTCGTAAATTTTTCCAACCCGCGCCACGAAATCTCAAATGGATATATACGCGGCACGTAAAATTGTTTCAATTATTTATTATAATCGAACGATGCCATTATTTCGCGAAATTAATTGCATTTTCGTACGGAGTGAAAGGATCGTAACGGCTTGCGTGAATATCGGCATCGAAGCGTTGCGAAAATAAAACAAGATTGAATAATGAAATCGGATTATCGAAATCATTTGGTCGTACATATATGTATACGATGGTCGTAAAATTACCTAAAAATTCGTCGTATTACGTTCGACGCCGCTGACTCTCCCGAAAGGATGGATTTAACTTTATTTGGTAAATAAAGCCGTTGGCGTACAAAGAAATGCGAGCGGTATCGTATGTCAGAGCCTTGAAGGGTTTGTCGAGAGAGGCAATGCTGCCAAGTAGCGTCTATTTCTGGTTCCGGGATATAGAGGTATGTATCAACTTTTTCGCCCGGCGTCTATAAGCTACCCCGTCGTCACCGTGGCGTCGGCGTCGACTGCGTTGGTGACATGGGCGTACCACAAAATAAAAAAAGATACAAAGCACGATAAAGACGGTTACCTAACGATAACTATCCGTGATTACAATTTTAATATGTAGGGCATATCGGTAGATATCGGAACGCAGGTGGTGTATACGTCACGTTAAGACAAGAAAGGGACTTCCGGTTGAGTTTATAAAACTGCATTAAAAAAAAACCGAAAAGCGACGGAAGAGAAAGCTGAAAAAGAGAAGGAAAGTAAAAATAAAAAATACTACCCTGAGGCTAGGATTAAAATTGCAAGAAAAGTTTGAGAATGGACGGGAAGAATAAAAAGAGAAAAATCTTAGGAGCAAGAGAAAGAGAAAGAGAGAGAGAGAGAGAGAGAGAGAGAAACAGAAAGGAATGAGATCGATTTGATGCCAAAGACGGCTCTAGGAACTCGGAAACGACGCTCGACCACCGACTGGAATGTCGCTCTCGCGGATCGATCGCCGTGCGAACGCGCCTTTAGCCGCATGTGCCGCTGCACACGTACGGAAGGAACGCGCGCGCGACCCCTTCCTACGCGGCATCTCGGTTAATCGGAAGGAAAGTTGCCTTCGATAAAAGCCTATAACGAAGTGCAGGAGGCGGAAGTAGCCTGACATAGGTGAAAGAATGCAATCGAACCTAACTTACACTACGTACTGTTATAACCCAAGATATAATACGGAGAGTCTGCAGGTATACATAAACGGACTAATGTAAAATAAGATGGAGCGGTATGAATATATCAGATTGAAAAGCGGAAGTCCGCCGAGTGAGTCAAGTTTAAATAACGCTGAATTGAGAATCGTACAAGACTTCCGGCAAAACGCCTGAGCAAACCTCAAGTAAATTCGTGTATGGGAACAACGGTATGGCAAGCTCCATTCAGTGTAAAGGCAGGTAACGGTTTCCGGGCAAGGATGTGGCACAGCCTACATACCATCGATACACGCTTGAGAGTGAGAGAGAGAGAGAGAAAGCGCGAGAGAGCAAGAAGAGAGGTGGAGTAGGAGGAGAGAGAGAGAGAGAGAGAGAGAGAGAGAGAGAGAGAGAGAGAAAAGGATAGAATAGACAGAGATAAGCATAGGGAGTTTAAACGTCATGAAGGGAGTCTGAGTCCGCGCAGAAGAGCCTTTCCCTCCTTCTCCCCCTCCTCCTCCTCCTCCTTCTTCACCTCCTCTTTCTTCAACTTCCCTGCTGCCAACTCATCTCGCGGTAAATCAAAACCCATCAATTTTGCATGACCGGAATAATATACTTTGCTCGCCGACACTGACGATGCAGAGACGCGACAAGACTATCAGACGCGACCATGGTAACGCCGTCACACGCGAAGGGAGGGAGGGAGGAAGGGAAAGGGGGGAGATACGCGTTACTAGTGAAAGGAAGTATAACGACGGGTATAGGTATATAGTAGTTACTTAACCTCCGTTTGACAGAAACGAGGTCATTTTTATTAAGCCCTGCCGATACTGCGTATCGACTGGGCGACTTTGCCCGAGAGAGCGTAATTCTCGTTGTACAGTATCTGTACAGCTTGGATGCCAAGGAGACGCGTGGAAGCTGAAAAAGGAGAGCGAGGTGGGAATACGCGTAGGACGGCGACTGGCACATGAGGATGGGACCGTAAGGTATACAGAGAGAGGAGGACCCGCCGTTCGTGGAAATAGAATCTGTCATGATGAATGGATATACAGTCGTTACACTTGGCAAGGTTGATCAATAGCCATCAGTACAATCCGACCTGGCTACTATTTTCATGTATTTCTAAAGAGCGTGTCCGTCGCAATTACCGGAAGGACGCCGGGCGTCCAATTGATCCAGACTAAGGGTTAAAGGTCTGCGATGTGTTTTCGACGCGTTTTTTAAAAATATATATATTTAAGGCGGTTCAAAGATTAATGCAGAATAATTCAAGCTGGTCGTGTTTATTCGTTATCGATGACGTCATCAATCTCGATCACGACGACAGTCCCGAAGAAACCCACAGAAAAATGGCGGCCGTCGTGAATCTTTTCGTTTCCTTCTCGCGAGGACACATAAGTGTAATATAAGAACACTTTCGCCGACGTGCCTGGCTTTTCCCTAGTGGCAACTGCCAGTGTACATGGTAACCGCCGTCCCCTCGCCCGCCAATCCGCTCACAGCGCCGCGCGCCTACTCTGCTGCAACTTCACCACCTCTCCTCTCTCTCTCTCTCTATACTTTTCAGTAGAGTACGGGTACGACTCTATCCCCATTACTGTGTTCGCTCTCTTTCCCCCCTCTCAACCCACGATCTACCTCTCTCTCTCTTTCTCTCTCTCTCTCCCCTCTCCTCGGACCCCTTGTCCACCAGCTTCACTCGTATCCTCCCCCCTCCTCCTCATCGCGTCGCGCCACGACTTTACGCCGCGTATCAAATGCGTTCCCCTCTCACTCCCGTATGCTCGTGCCACTCGCAAGAATCCGGATCTAGCCTCAAGGTTTACATAAAGGAGCTGCTGGACGAAGCCGACATCTTTTCCCTTTGCGCGACTCTCGCCCGGTTTTCACCGAGAAACGGTGAGAGCAGCGAATTGGCGCAATTCGTGTGTGTATATATATATATATGCCTCTACCATCAAAAGTAAATCGCGACACTCTGCGGCCATTTGAATATAGATGGCTGACCGACTGTAGATTTCGAATTTTGATTGACGGCTATTTCGTCGCTGCTTATAAACTAATTATAAGGCATTTGAAATCTGTCGCTACGAATATATCCTGGCTACAGCACTGATAAGTTCACTGAATATAATCCGGAAGTGACAATTTGTTAGATGCACTTGCGTCACAGGCTTTGTTGAATGTTTCGAGATCGTTGAACGTCTCGGGCTGATTTATTATCGTGAATACGCTGTGACGTAAAGGCTGGCTTACACGTGTAGTCTGCTACGAACAGTACAGATATGAATAACAGCGAAACTCGAAGATAACGACGTAGCGACATCTCTTCGAGATGGTAAGATCAGATAGTCGGATGCAGCGACACTGCGGGTCCATGCAGATTTGAATTTACCGCCGATAAGAATTCGCAGTGTTGCGCCATAACGTCGAAAAGGAGAAGACACGTCGGAGGGAACGAAAATATATTATCGTACTTCCACGGAGAGACCCGTAAGATTTCTCGATACGAAAAGTCGAGACCGTTAACCAACCCGTCGGCCATTGCGACACAATGGCGAGGCGAGTCGGTCGGTCGGTATACAGATTACTTTCTCTAGTTCGCGATCGCAATAGCTCCTTGGCGTTTACTCAGAAATCCTTTGCTTCGGCCTTACGTCTTCTATGCAGCTCGCAGTAAATGGAGAAGTTCTCGTTCAACTTTTATTTTTTACCTTTCAACCTTCCTTTCGATTCTCATCGAAGGATTTTTTCTTTTCTTCCTGATTTTACCCCCCTGAACGATCTGTTTTTTTGCCGTTCAATCTTCTCGAATGGACAAGGCGGTTTTTCGCCTTTTTTCCCCCCCAAAACTGTAGCGAATCTCGAATCAGCTGACAGTAAGTACTGTGTTCTCTTATTATTTTACCATCCGAACAGTAGTTCAACGAGGAAATGTCAAGCAGACTTTATCTTTAAGGAAGCCGTTCTCTTTACGTATTATCGGACAAACGCGCTATGCAAATCCCACGCGACAATCGCGTTTACACGAAAGCGTCTACGCGATATGCAGGGCGCCCTCGCAGCGACTTGTGAATTTTCAACGATCCATGACGAATGGCATGTACGTCGAAATTGAAAAAGTTTCCTATAAGAAAAAAAAAGGAAAAAAGGCAGTTAAGTAGTTCGCATGTGGGCGAAGCAAACGTCGCGTTAATAAGTGCCAGTCATCGTTAGTGCGAAGCACGGTCGTTAAATTACCGCATCGGTATCTTCTGTCTTCCAGCCCCCACCCCCTATACCTCACTCACACATACTCTCCGCGCGTCCTAAATTCAATTGCTGGCGAGTGTCGTTCCTTGAGAACGATCATATCAATTTGTACAAATCCATAATACACGCAGTCATATGCGTATGTTCCACAATCTTTAAGTACCGCGTTAAAATTTTACCCGTACATGCTTCGGGGTCTCCGCGAATCCCACGCGAGTATTCAAAGGTCAATTTGTTTTAAATACAGTTAATTTCTAAGAATAAATTTTTTTAATGCCGTATCCTCTTTAACGTGTATTAATGTAGAACAGATTGTGTTGGGACATACGTATATACGTGTATTCCGTCCCCTTACGTATTATATATATATATGTAAGGGGACGGAATAGCTCGAATAATATTTGTCGTTCTTAATCGGCGATATTTGCAAAATCGTTTAGAGCGTCAAGAGACGCGGAAGCAGAAACCGAAAGAAGTTGACAAAAGCGAAAACAACAAACACTCGCTCGCCGCTGAGAAATCCAGGAAAACAGGATCGACGATAACGTGTCCGAGGCGATGACTCTTTGTCGTTGAATTCGGCACGTCGCTATGTCGAACGTTGCATAACCGCATCAAAAACGACCACGTACGTACCATCACGTAATTTAGCAAGAGGGCGAAAGAAAAAAATAAATAAACAAACGTAAGCTCGAGTAAGTTGGCGGTCGTGCTGAGACAGCAATTGAGCGTCGCGACGCTTCTGCTAAATAGGCTCCTCGTATTCTTCATATGTAGATACGTGCGTCTGCAGGCTTCAACAGACTCTGTTCGTTTTCGTTGATAGATTTATCGTAGGAAGTGGCGATAACGAGCGACCCGAAAATATATATATTCTTACCGTGTCAGGGTGGGGGAGGGGAAGGGGGGCCCGAGACCATTTTGTTTCATTTGGGTCGTCTCGGAAAACTAATCGCCTGTACTTTTCTAGCTCGTAGCTTTTACGTGGAATTGTTGTCAGTGACATAGTACACGCGCATGCGCGATTCCTACAGAAGTATGTTTTGTCTAGCGAGTCTCTAGGCAGGTATAAGGGTATAGTGACGTCAGAGAAAACAGGTAGATAAGGGAGCGATAGGGAAAAGCGATGGAATTAACGTGAATTCGAAGGAAAAGATGAACGAGTATATATAAACAGAGTCAAAAATAGAGGAACAAGGATGGGATAAAGGAAGTCGAGGATTTCTCATTAGAGAGATAAGATAAGAAGAAAATACGTTGTTTCAGCGTATTTCAGACTACTGGTGTAAGACGTCTTGTAATTCTATGGTAAAGTCATGCACGCGTGCGTCAGCGAGTGTGCGACGACCTCAGTAGCTGAAGAATCTAAACTGCTTACGAAGAAAAGGAATGACGCACGGAGGCTTCGCCGTTGATCTTTTCTTCGAGACGGTCAGGGCCGACATATAATGCTCGTTCTCGGGGAAAAACGTCCATTCCGGAAAGTCCATGACTTCCGCTTTTCTCGTACTCTCGAAGACCTTCGAGCTATCCCTCCAGCTTGTGTATCCCTCCGCTCTCACTTCGTTCAGTGCTGCGTCGTTCTACGCCATTAACGCGCACGGAGATACTATTCTTAGAATCAGTAAGTCGGCATCCATTTATTCGTTAACTGATAATTGCCCGTACCTATTATTCTTTTATCACAACGAAGCATACGCTCTTATCTATAAACGTATTCATTGATATTTTTCATGAATCGATTGACAGTGGGAAATTCCTTTACGCTGTTGATACTGATAACCACAATATATATATACACACACATATGTACCGAATTTGTAATCGATCGAAGCCACTCAATCTGGGTGTCGTATATAAAATCGATCACACGTGTGATTCCCGGTAAAAGTATAGGAAAGAAGATTGATGGAAGTTTGTCCCTTGTTAATTTCGACCGATTCCAGGAAAGGCCGATAGAAAAACATCGATAAATGAATTTCCGTGAAAGCTGTAATTTTTCGAAAATTCTTAGAAGCGTCGCGACGTTCAAGCGAATCGTGTGTGTCGAATTGAGCATGACAAAGAGGCGTAAAAGGCGTTTCGGCAAATTCCCCGTCGATAACGTAGAAAACGCAAGTGAATCGAAAGGGAATTTCAGTAATTCCGAATGTCCATAAAACAACAACGGTGACGCGAGCACAATAGTCGCGGGAAGTCTGGCATAGCAGAGTATGGCAAGGTCGTCGTGGTCGACATAGAAATGAATTTACACCTGGCGCTCCGACGGCTCCCGTCAATTGGGCGTCCGTTAATTTCGTATAAAGAAATCGAGACACGCTCTTAAGTCGAAGCGTCAGCATAGAGAGACTATAGGCATATGTGCAGTCTACAATGTATGTATATACGAAGTCTCGTACCTAAATATATGTGGCGGGTCAAGCAGTAGCAAAGTAGCTGCTGAAATTCCGAATTCATTAGTGGCGAATGACTTTCACTCGGCTGTCTCTCTGCGAAGGAACTTACTACGAATAGTCTGTACATGCCGACTGGATGAGGGATCGTTAAAGACGAACTTTTCGTGAGTACATAGAGACAGACGCGTGAGACGATTGAATACTCATAAAAAATCCGTCAAACGATGAAAAACAAACAAAATGGCGTATCGCTTGTTCAGGGGTGAACCCCGTGAATTTCGATACAAGACAATAACCGATCAGACAGTCTCAAGAATCTTAGTTTCACGAATCCTTGAAACACCGATGAGTTCTAATCAAGCAAAACATGTACAGGTCCATTCAGAAGTATGGTACCCACCTGAAGTTGGTTATACCATAGAAATCAAATGGAAGTGAGCTAACTTCAACTGGTGCAATATTCCTGAATAGCCCAATAGGGTTGTAAGATTAGATGGAGATTTGAAAAAAAAATCTAATACTTGTTTTGGCACGTAGTCAACCCGGTATCGATTTTTATAAAATTGCGGAATTATGTGAATTCAAATTTTTTACTGTCATACGTCTTCGTCTTATGCATCGCACGCAATAGGATAACAATATTACATAATATTATACCAGACGATTATAACGCGCGCTTGAAATTGAATTCAAATAAACTCATCACGTGATGCATTCTTCTCAATAACTCAAAGTAAGCACAGACACGGTACACAATAACGCGAGGAATATACCGTGTCTAAGTACTACTGTATAAGTATAGTTAATTATCGCCTGTTCATGCTTGCATTGAAGCAGACACAAAGGTATTCTCTGTTAGGATTGCTGGAAGCGTCAAAGTAAAAGCCGTTAGGGAACTTGATGCATTTACGAAAATGGCTCGCCTCAGATCGGTAAATGCGGTCGAAAGATAAACCAATAGCGGTACGACGACGGTCATAAGGATCAGGCCTTTATTCGTACATTGTCCATACGTCTTGGTTGGCCATACAAGAAAACTAGTTTCCAACGAGGACAACCCGTTCGCATGTATGTTAGGCGTTCCCCATAAATCGGATTCTTCAAAGTTTCGGGTAACCGAATTTCGTGAGGATTACAGGGTAAGATTTACAGGGGTGTAACTAACGAAGCACGATCCCTCCGTCGTGTACCAGGAAATTTGCCAAAATATATAACACCCTTAAAAACGGCTTCGAGGGGTATGACTTTACGGCGAAATTATGAAAGCAGCCGAACCCCTTAAAAATATGGTCTGGGGGGAGGAGGATCCCCGTTTCTGGAATATTCTCAAATATTAATGGAGGTCTGTGCCAGGCCAGGTAGAGTTCAGGGTGGTAGGGAGTGACTGCCCTTGTGAGAGATATTTTCAGGTAGTGCAAGAGGAAGAGAGACAGGGAAAATGGGGGGTGGTATTGGTGAAGGGTGGAGAGAGCTGCATATTTCATATGTGATTGTGGTGGAAACTCGCATGTGACACGTGTGGTTTTCTGCTGGTGCAAGAGGAGAAAAGTTCCGTCAGCCCTTCAGGACTGAATAATCTCCCCTCTTGTCGCCATGATCGAACTACCCGTAGCAACAGCAAAGGGTGCGGCGCTGGCATCGTCGGAGTACGTATGGACGTAGGTAAGGTCGTATCTATGCGAACGGGACTTAACACGGAATCGTTATGAGGTGAATCGGGTGCATTTACAGATTTGACCTGGGGTCACAAGATCCTTGACCGTCATTATTATTCGAGGGAATTGAGTGTCACGGAATGCTGACGAAATAAATTGAAATTAACGTACGACTCTGGGAGTTCGGTTATTGTACACTGGCGTAATGGTAATATCTATTAATATCGATTGCGCAATGCTCACTTTGATAAAGATGGCCGCGGCACTTCAATACAGGAATTCGGTATCGCGGCTAATTAATGAATATCAACGACTACACGTTAAGCAGTCACAATTACAGGGTATACAAAGAAATAAGGGTACGAGTTAAAATTATGTAACGGCAAAGGGCAATTAAAAGATGGCGACCGTCGCAGCGTGCGAATATTGTGGCAATCCGGGAAGCCTCGCTGGATGGTAATTTCAATGGGGATATATAAAAGAAAATCCAGTTTTACAGGTCGTGGACTGAAAGGCTGTCTAACGCCATTTTGTATATCCTTGATGGCATTTACAAGTCCTGCTGTTCGGGACTTCCTCCCCAGAACAAGTCTTGCGCAACGTGAATCTCCCGCAACTCTACTTAACGTACCACCCTGTATACGCACGGCGTTTTAATAAAACGAGCAAAAGCGAAACGAAGATGGCGCCAATAGTCCGCTCGGAGTATACGTTCGGACAAAACGCCGACTTTTGAGGAACGCGGAATGACTTGGAAAACTGGTATTGCGAGCAACGAGCATTCCGATTCCGCGCGAGTTCAAGAATGATCGAAGGAAAAGGCAGTAGACTGCGATTGAGAAATTCCCACGAGAAACGAGGTCATGTATCGTTTTCTTTATTTTTTTTTCTTCTTGCTCAAGCCGCGGTCGCGATTATTAAGGTTCATCGAGGAACAGAGCTCCATTACGACGAATCGAATGGGTTCGAAAGGAACACAGGGAAATATCGTAAGCAGAGCCAAAATTAGCCAAGCGTAAAGGGACTCGCGTCATTAGGCGATTCCCTGGGGATTCCCTGAATACTTTCTAAGCACTTTTTCCATTCTCCAAAAATATCTGTTTGTCTTATATATATATATATAGATATATATCGATAACGGAAGTAGACTCAGCTGTCTCCGTCCAACAGTAAAGAACAAACCAAATGGATACCCGCTGCGAATTTCATCGATCGCAACGCTCCGATACATCGGCAAAGAGAAAACGAGAGCTCCCAGTGAAAATACAAGGATGCCGAAGGATATACAAAAGCCGTGAGACTCCATTGCACGTATAGTAGCATAGGTCGACAATTAAATCGAAAGGGAAAGTAATAAGACTACACGAAGAAGAAGAAGAATAAAAAAAAGGCAGCTTTAACGGCAACAAGAGGAACGTCCTTCGCTGTAAAATTGGAAGGACGTTTACATACATAGTTGCCGATCGTCTTAAGGCCGATTTACAAACACAACGACGTAATAGCGAGCACGATCGAGCCGATCGGATGAGCCCCTCCCCCTCCCCGATCGTCGATTTACGAAATCAAAAGAGGACTCGTGAGAGCGGATTGCCGCGTGGATCGAATAACCAATCGTAACGATCATGTCTCGTCGTTATATACCGATACAGGTTGTTCAATCGGTCATCGTCAAGACGGCAGTCATCAGGTCGACGGATGTATACCGATTCGAGGTATAAGGATATATACGTAGAGAAGCGAAGACTGCATTGAGGCACGAGTATAACCCGGGAGAAAGACAAAGAGAGACAATAACGGAGGCTTACCGAGTGTGAGAGAGAGAGAGAGACAAGAGGGTGAGAGATGCGGCATAGACGGGGAGAGGAAAGGGACGAGGGAAATACGAAGCCTGGAGCGCGAGCGGCAAAGGTCTTTAGAACCAGTTTTACCAGACGCCTCGCGGCACCGCGAAAACTTTATTTGTCGCTGACCAATCGGGACGACCTTTTCGCCGAGTGAGTGCTCGCCTTTCGCCACGTCGAGAGACGTATATATATGTATCCCTTCCCCTTCATCCCAGAACGAGTAGTAAACATTGGTCCAGGAAAGTCCTAACAGATTTTAGCCAAATTACACACGTACATGCTCCCTCGGGAAAAAAAGACGCTCCCGTCGTTATGCGACAAGGAGGTAGTTACATAGAAGAAAGCCCTATTTATTAGTACATAGGTTTTACGGAAGCTGTGTGATCCGGTGAGTAGGTGACAGGGAGTAGAGAGAGAAGGAGAGCCGTAACCCAATAAGTGACGCACGTAGGACAATACGCAAGGCGACGATCGTTGCAACGGCCGATTGTCGCAGATGCATGCGGGCAGGGTGCTCATCGGGCGACGGCCTTGAGAATATTCACGAGTATTTTCACGGAGATGCGGGTCACGCGTTAACCTTTGGGTTCCTGGGTAACGTGCGCGCATCATCTATGCATGCTTGGAAATTACACATATGACGTGTATATATATACACAGAGACCACACGACGACGACGGACAAGCGCTCCCCTTTCTATTATAATTCATTGATAGGCCTTCGTGAGAATTCGAGATACAATACGTATTTAAGGAGGCGGGGGAGGGGACGCATAACGTTTTCATAGTTTATCAAGCCGATCATATGCTCATGGGATTCCCCGGTTCCCCACCTATTCCGTGCCGTATCATCGGCATACGTAACGTTACGTCATTTTGCTTCTTTCTTTCTCTTGCTGTTTTTTTTACCGTACCGTCACAGCCGAGGGGATCCGTGCCAGACGACCTCCCGCGCGTTATCAATATAGGGAGCCGCGGATGAGCACCGGTTTCTCGAATTGCGGGAAACGGTGGAATTTCGAAATGGAGCTCTGAAGTTTAGCGATTACTAGAGGCGGCCGGTGTGGGTATGCCTTGTGAGGCCCGTTGAGCTCGAGTGAAAGGCAACAATGTGAAGGCTTACCGACTACTATTCGTACCGCACAACGCGGTGAGCCAAACACACACTGTTGCATATGCCGTATGCTTACAGTATGCTCAGCAAGGAGACAGGTAAATATAATATATATATATTATATATATGTATATATACAGACAGTACGGCGCTACCTTGTTGGCTCTCCGTGTGTTGGGAACAGGGATCGAGAGGCAAGACAGTCGGTTCTCCCAGGATACACGTCATTTCGTGACAAGGACGTCTGTTAAACGAGTGAATTATACTGGAGTAATTGCCGCAATCTTGGGCAGACTTCTTGAAAAAAAAAGAAGAAAAAAGGAATTGACACAACATCACGATTTTTGCGGCTTTTGACCGAATGTCTCTTGCGAGCTCGTATCGTCCAAATCGAAATTCGTAATTGTCATCCGGAAACGTACCGAGAGGCAGGACGAAGGGATATGCGTATCCTTGAACGAGACGAACGCGGAAGGTGAATAAACAATTTTCTAGAATGTTTCCGTCTGTTTTGAATTTTCTGTGGAATCAGTCAGCTGATGGATGAACCACTGACGTAATGCAGCCATGGAACGAAGATTGCAGGACTGTCTCCTTGCTGACTTCCAGTCCGATCCAGAAACGGGCGGTAGTGATGAAGCTGTGGGATAGAAGGAGGTGCGGTACGAGAGAGCGGGATTTCCGAATACCATGACCGCGTCTAAGAATAGCCAGGCAATAAAGGTAGCGAGGTAAGAGGGACGAAAGAAAAGAGAAAGCAACGTAAGGACGTGGAAGAGAGACAGGAGGATGAAAGACGAAGGGATGAGACGAGGACTAGAGAGAGAGACAAGGAAGGGAAGAGAAAAATTCAGGATTGATCGTATACGTATACTATAACCAGGTTTGACGTGAAGTCGAAGACCTCTGAGTGATTTTTGAAGGGTTCAATCAAGATCAGACATATAATCCATCTAACCAATTAATCAAATCACAAGTATCGATACGCCTTGTCGCAGGCGTAACGAGGAATTTCAGTATAACCTTCGAGAAAGACCTTTCATTTCCTTCGAATAACCAGCCACCGTGAGAATCAGTGAAATTTGGACAATGCAAATTTTCAGGTAAAATTTTTCTGATCGGCGAAGAGATATGAAGAAAAAAAGTGATGATTAAAAAAACTACCAACCGACGCTCTTAATCCAGTTAAGCGAAGGTGCACCAGGTTCTATCTTAAAGGTCAGAGTCAGAAGCGCTAGACGAGAAACGTGCTGAAGCGAGTAGACGATCGAAACGCGATGAGAACCGGTATGGCGTTTCTATAGGTGCCGATGAAATTGAGCAAAGTTATCAAGCGATCGAACGAGGCAATCATTCCCTGGATTTCTAAGTAGCGTATATGCATACCGTACAGTGACGTTATACGTATGTCGTCGAACGAGGCCACAACGTTACTCCTCTGAGAATCGACGATTTACCGGGACGTTCCGGTATCTGTAATACTGACAGCGCTAATAGAACAGAGATTAGAATATAAAAAAAAAAGGACAAAAAAGAGCAAGCCACACCCAAAAGAAGAACCCGATATAGTGGTCAATGACTCGGCCTTCGAACACCTTCCGATACCTTCGGGCCAGTTGAAATTGGATCGAGGCCTGTGAATAAGTTCGTAGATCGCGATCGTTTCATTTGAGAGGAGAAGGAGGAGGAGGAGTATAACGCCGTATTGGACACGATCGCCGACGACAATTTCAGAATCGACGTGAAATCAGCAGTATCTCGTCTGGCCAGTGCGCGACCTCGATCACCTTCACCGAGGAACCTTCACAGCGGCCATATTAAAAATTTCAACCCGGATTTGAGAATCTCCTCGGTCGCTTCGAATAAATTTCCAGAGAACAGAGAATTCGCAATAGCGTAATCGTCGCCTCTGTCACATTTGAACCTAATTACTCGATTTTTTGTACAGTTTACTTAAAATACGCGCGATAAAAAAAAGAAATCTTGGTCGTTTCGAGGCTAATTATAATTCGCGGAAAATAAACAGCTCGTGCTCGTGATAACGCTGTTGTGCTCGTGATAACGTTGTTGTCCTCGCGTGCAATGTTGTTCACAGGACCAGGCAGAATTTGGTGACCTTCCTCGCGAGGTCAGATACAATTTAAAGAAATATCGATGACAGCCCAACAATAGTTATTTATAGATTCTTCGTTCTTAGGTCCAACAAGATCAAGCCGATTCGATGAACTAGTCAGTAAAGTAGTGCGTCAAAAAAAGAAGAAAAAGAAAAAAAAATAGAAAGAAAGGGAAAAAGATATGCCGACTTTCATTCGTCACTCTACGACAGAATGAAATGGCGGATGTCTTTCAGCAGACAGATGCCACTCCGAGATAGCCAATAGGCATTGTATTCATTGAAAAATGAACTGACAGCTTTCTTCGTTTCCCACACAAGCCCACGAGACGTTCCTCAAAGCATATTAACTTGATTTTGTGTAACTTAATCAGTTCACCCGATAGCTATTCCCATGCAACGAAATATATTCGCGTTAACCAGTACGGTTGCGATAACGCACAGCCGACGGTTGACCTTCGGGGGTCAACGCCCGTCGCCCAGCTATATGCTCAGATAAATTCATTTAAATGTAAACTTACCCCTTCGTTTCCTCGGAACTGTATAGTGGGATTCTTGTTGGTCTTGTTCTGCAACAGAAAATAGAGAGACAAGCGTCATTTTTCAGAGTCAAATGTATATCGCACAAACTACACTATACGCGCAGCCATCATGAATATGCTTAGGCGTTAGATTGCGTGACGGCGTTAGACAACTAAGCCGTTCTGAAAGTGGAATTTTTATTAGCCAACGTCGCTAGGTAAGACATTAAGAGCTTTCGCGGAGGGAAAGCGAAAATACGTCTGGTATAGACAGTGAATTTCGTATTTTCATCGTCCAAGATGAACACGCGTGGCTATGAAAGGCAGTCAGGACGCCTGGAGGACGCGTTAGGCCGTGCCAGCCAAAACAAGAGCAGACGACACAAGAGCAGCGCGCGCAACAGAAATATTATTAAATAGGAACGGGCAGAAGTCGTAGGCGCACGCTCAGTCTGGCGGCGGGAGAATTCAAACTGTCTTTCAGTGGCGACAAGCGAAACCTTCAAAGCATTTCTAGGACAGAATCGAATCGGACACGTTTGTCGGACTCGCGCGAGTGTTCCGTTTTTTTCTGTTCTTTTTACTCCTTTTTTCAAGACCCTGGCCCAAATTGGTCGGTCCCGCGGCTATTTTAAAATAATATTCCCGCCAGTCGAAGGACATGGAAAGAAAAAGATCGTGAGACCCCCGCAACACCATTAATCCTAACGAATGAGGCTCCCCGGCAGACAAATGACTTTCGCGCGAGGAACCTTTCTTTCGGTGACCTAACGCTTGGAAATAAATGGTGATTTAACTAGTACACGGTTAAAGAAATTTCATTGGTACACTCTGCAGATTCCCATTTACATAATATGTGCAAGCGGAGCTACGCCCACGTATACGGTTCGACTACGGGCGGTCAGGTTCTCCCCTTATGCGGCTGCAATGGTTGATTTGCATGTGTAGCGATTTTGCGTGTAGGCACGTGCGGCGATTAGTTGAAAAGGGAAAGTTTGCGAGGGAGAGGCCGAAACGGATAAGCCAATAAGAGAGCGAGGGAGAGAGGAAAAGATGGCGGGTTAGTTGACGACTGTGGCAGAAGAGAAGGTCTTCGTTATAAACACGGCTAAAAGAGCCGATTGGATCTATGCGCATTCGAGCGATTTATGCGGCCGCCTTGTGGACGCGGTTCAATATCGAGAGAAGGGACTTTTGCGCAGGTTAGTAACTGGTAATGTCGAGTGTCGTCGACCCGTGGATATATATATCAGATATATTCTGTGCATACATATATATATATTTATAGGAATATATCGAGTAGGTAGGTAGGTATGTATATAGGCCTTGTACATACAATAAACATTGCGTCCATCATCTTGGTGACCAACAAGTCCAACGACTATTTGGAAATGGCTTTTAACGTTAAACTGGTTTCCACTGAACTACCTCCGGCGACTATCGCTCCATTTGAATAAAGATCTTCTCTCTTCCTCGTGTTCGAAGATCCATATCGATGTATACGGTTTCTTGAAGCGAGACGGAAAACAGACGGAAAAAAGTATCACGGCGATGATTGTGAACACAGCCGCTTTTGTTATACAAGAAACAAGACACGGTGCGTTTCGCGCTCACCTTCATCCCGTCGCATGTAATAGACAATTTCACGACAGCCGGAAATACTTGGCAATCGTCGCTATCACGTTTTGCCTATCATCGAATTGAAGAAATTTCTCGTAAGAAAATTCGCCAATGGACTAGAAAGCAAGCGGATGCCGAGGACCAGACTCAAGATCCAGCAGAAGAATTGCTCATCCGAGAACCGAAATACGGTAATGGAATTAATGTAAATTCTATACGTATGTATTTATGAGAATGTAACATGGACAGCTGGTCATTCCGTTAGCGTATTTTCTATTTATTTACGACGTATAATCAAAATGTACCTTAGACGTTGAAAATTTTTATTAAAATGTACAATTGCAGTACGTAATAAATTATTCTCTCTTCAATGCAGACCCTTACTTTTGTATGGATGTTTACATTTTATATATAGGTTAAATACAGATCATATATAGCCATTTTTGAAAATATAAAACACTTTGTATAATTTGTATAAAAGTTATACATAATTTTTTCAGATGGGACGATGCGTCGTTCAGGGTCGCGATTTAGTTTCCGCGTGCAGTGAGAGTTTCAGTCTAATTATCTCAAAGACGATACTTCCCAGTTACGTGAGGGGAAACGGGACGCTTAAAGATATTCGATATGTGGTCGCTTGTAGCGGAAATGATTCAAACTGGTACCTATATATAAAGAAAAGAAAGATATTCGATATCGCGACAACGTCACTTAGAAACTTAGTATAAGAGTTTAAATTTTCATTCGCGACCACGACGATGCATGCAACGCCAACCGTGATGATTGTCGGCAAAGTTTTTCTATCGCTGTAATAATTTATAAATTTGATTTAATCCAAAAATACAGAAAAATGATTAATACTGTCGCCGCCCGCAATGTGACCACTTCCCCTCCGTTTGAGCCGAGAACTTCCCCCCACTCAAGGACGAGATAAGAATTAGCCCAAAACGCCTGGAACGGTTCTTCATTGCGAGTAGCCGACGGAACTCACCGATACACTTACGTAAATGCACCATCCGGTGCTATACGGAATAGTGGGGGTATAGCATTTCCTAGAATTTTACTCCCCTACAGCCCCGTAGCGGCCACATTGCGAGCGGCGACTGTATATTAATCAAGGATTGTATACAATTCCAGTTCGCTGTTAGCACCAAGTTAAGATCGCGTAAGCCTAGTTCTCATGAACGAGACTTCCAGCTGTTTGGCTTTTATTGGAGTAACGCTAGGGTCCTTACCACCTACCGACAGAACTCATTTGGCCAACGTCGAGTCGTACGGAGGGTGCAAAAATCCAAGTCTATTTTCGTCCCAACAGGAAGTGAGAGTCGGTCGCGTCACGTAAGCGCCCCTTAAGGAAGTTCAGCCGCCTCCCTTAACACCGTCAGGGACACGTGCCAGTCGTAAGGAAGATGGGCGGTATATATAAAGGGAGTCCCCGGAAGTAAGGAAGTGACGTATCTAATCCTTCCATTTCCCTCGTAGCCCAAGATGGTTGACAAACGATTTTTCAACCCCACAATAATATATTGGCTATTTTGCACACAGGGCATTGGTTAACCTCGAATACGAATGAAATTGTCGTCGATGACGCAAAAGACGTGCGTCTGCGAATAGCTTGACATCCTAAAAATTTGTTTTTCAGAGTAACGTTGACCTCGAAATTTCAACTATTCGCGCGATCGCCCAATACGTCGAATCGATCAGATTCGATACGATCCAACGCCGTATCCCCCAACCCTCTTCCTAACTGTTTCCCCACGTCCCTATTACAAACAGACAAACGTTCTCTCCATAGTGGATATCTTTCCATAGAATTACCTATTTCTTTTTTTATCCATTCGAATTACAAACGTATCAGATTAGCAGAACCTTCGTGTATTCCCAGAAGAATCGAGACGGCAACGACGGTCTTATCGTCCTCGACGCGAAGGATAAAACGATCTGCGAGTAATCGTGAAATTACGTCGTACAGGAAGGATCGTTGAGAACATTAAAAAAAAAGAATCGAGGATCAAAGAATCACGAATGGCAAATCGGTATAGAGTCATTAGCTAAAAATAGCTTAAGGCTCTTGTACCGTAGAACTAAACAGTGCAAAATTTCTTCTGTGCAACGTCTATTTGGGAATACATCGAGATCCGCCATTTTCCGGACACATAATCGTCATTTACGGAAAGTCGAAAGTCGAGCCGGCCGTTATTGCTTAATGTCGGTTGTTGCACACTCGATTTAATCGAGGGTTCGATTTAAAGAGGCGAAGTTGCCGGCTCTTGCATCGGGCAATTTGCAATGAATTCGGCAACAGCGCCAACTGGTTCACTTTCTCTCGTACGCCGCGGCCCCCTAGTGCGATCGGCCGCCGATCGCTTCGATGGATCGATTGCTAATACATCGAGATCGGCTATTTTTATCGCGTTCCTGTACAATCTTACTTATGCCATTGGTGTTTGAGGCATACAATACCCGATACACTGGGATCGGCTATTTCTTGATGATTTCGATCGATCGTTACCGATTTTCAATTACATGACAGAACATCGAGAAACAACGTTTCCAATAAGAGAAACTGTTTAGTATCGATTAGTTATCAGTTTTTTTTAACGATCCAACGGGGTCACTTAACTATTCAGATCGTTAAAATCGTTAACGATCGATTTTGAATAAGATCGTACAAATAAGATTGATATTCGGTCGAAAATATATCGTACTTCGTCACGACGTCGACGTCACCCGAAAATTATGATATACGATGAAAAGTATTCTCCATGCAATCGTTGACTCCATAAAAGTTAACATATTTGAAGGAAATTCAAATGACGAACAGTGTGAATGAACCCTAATCCCGTATTCTCGCGATAAATAAACATGTTATTCGCAGCTGATAATTTCGCGCTCGTGACGCTTCCTTCACTTTTGTTTTGTCATCTTTAAGACTTCGTTACGACATAACTGCGCGAATATAAACTTTACTACGTAGGTACATGCGTTGTAAGCGGCAAGGCATTTAAAACAATTGACAAATTGCATACGTTGCAGTAATGCTAGTTGCAGTAAAACACACAAGATAAACAATACGATGCATTTACGAATTTTACGCATATATAGATGACTCGTCGAAAATTCCTACAACTTGGAAAAAAAAGAAAAAAATCGATAACGTAATAATGATTACGATCGATATAACCAAATACGAGCGTCATCATGCTCCGATTGAATTCCCGCAGTAACTGCAAGCATCGCAAAGGCTACTTCACAAAGCGCTACCATAATCCAAATCGGTATTACAGGAAATTCACAATGGTGTCTTGTACGAAAAAAATGAGTACAGAAATATCGAATTGCACGTTTATACACGTATTTGATAAGATGCTATATATATAATAAACCTAATCCAATCGATTGATCGTCGTTCCCGTCACATATCTGACGTTTCTCAAAATTATCGATTATCCACGTCGCGCGATTACCTAACAAAGATCAGATCACGTATGACCTTTTCCACCCCACAAGTTCCTCGAACTGATTATCTTTTTTTTTCTCGACGAATATGCGAAATTATTACGACACCCTATATAAGTATCTATATCGATACTGAACACTTACAGAATTATCATCGGGTACGACAGTGCACGCATCATTGTCATTGTTAACGTCGTTCCGTCATTCTCGCGACAAGAAAGGCACCTAGTAAAGAAAATAATAAAGAGAAGGAATCGACCGCAGTTGAAATAACAATTGCGCCATAGCGTTATAAAAAAAAGTATTCGTAAGAATGTAATTGCCTTGCAATTGCAGTCGGCAAAAGCTGATACACCTTTGGACAACGTCAATGCGAGAAAAGTGCGAGAGAATTATGTTAATTATACAGAAGGTAAAGGCGACTTCTCACGATAGCTGTGGGAATTTCGGCGCGGCGTCTCCGCGACGGAAAAAATTTTGACGCGAGCGACGGCTAAAGACAGTTGGTCCCCAACTTGACGGTTACCGACTCTCTTCCCTATACGGCAAGCGCCTAATTGGAGAATGCTCCAATTATCAAGGCGAATTTCTTCGTGGCAGCCGATCGTAATCGCGATACGATGCTTTATTAGAGTACAGGTTGGCCCGTGTGAACGGGACTTACTGCCGACTGTTATATTCGTATATCCGTCAATACGAAATCCTCCCATTGGGAATGGCAGGGGCATGCCCGTGCATTATATTATTTACTTTTTTCATACTTTTTATATATTTTATTATATATTTTTATTACTTAGCTGCAACTAAATAATATTTTTTACGTTATAAATAATTAATTAACGATTCTCTCAGACAGTAGAGAATCGTACAAGGTGCATTAACGCAAAAAAAATTGTTTAAATATGAACAATGACCGCGTGAGTTATTGCAATTAGAATTTTATTTAATACCGTAACTGTTTTACCGACCGAGAACGGGGATAAACGCTCGGCTTATGAAATTTGTCGCTTCAGCCGTTACGGCCGCTGATGATAAATAATCCACTAAAGCGACGGTGTCGTAAAGTAATTGTTTTCCCGGGATGTTTTAGGATTCGATAAAACCTGATTGGATGGAGCCGTATCATAGCACTAGTGGAATGGGGATGGAGAAGGATCCGTAAAGGGGAAGCAGATGTACTTCCTGCCGAAGGCGCAATGTTATTCCTGACCGGTTAGGGTTTCACGGAAAATTAGACGGAAGTAGATAACAATGCTTTGAGTTCATGCTCAATAACAGTTATGAAATAGGAGCAATAAAGGAACACTTTGATAGATTAATTATCGCGACAAGATACGTTATTCAGGATGTAATATGTACAGACTCGTTCAAAAGTAATTAGACCGATCGAATTTGGCGTATATCCATTCCGTAAACAAGCTGTGAAAAAATTTGCATAAATTTTTAATTACTGCAAACAATCGCACAATAATGAAAAATCAGTCTTTCATTTCTAAATTTAAAATAGAATTTTTTAAATCATTATTTACAGCCAACGTTCATCGATATATCGATGGATAATCGTGATTACGTTTACCGATAATAAAGAACGATCGAATATGACAGAAGACTATAAATCCTTACAATTTTGAATTATCGCACCGAATAGCAGTCAAAGTAGATAACGTTAGTTATATTATAAAGTTAACAGAGAATTTGGAAAGTTGAATTTGTCAATGATCTCATATATGTCGCTCGTAAAGGACAGAGGAGATATTTAATAGCAGAATACCAGAAACAGTGAAAGGATTAATAGTCGATGACTGCGCGATAAGGTTTGCGCGTACAGGTCATCGTTTAAAATTTAATCATTATGTAACGTATCTCTTTACCAGCCCGTAACAAAATACGTAAGTATCAGCGAAGCTGAAATTTTTTTTTCAATTTCATATATCGCGTCTAATAATATCGAAATGACTACGTGATAGCACAATAAAAATCATTCGATATCTAAATACGATGCAAAAATGCCTATCGATAATCATTGCATTTAATGGCAGATATGAAATGGTCAAATGATCAGTATCGATCGTCAAGTGATCCTTGTGCGATTATCATTTGTGTTTTCTGTTTACGCACAGACGTTCAAGGTATAAAAATCATTAAAAATGACCAATAATTGTTTTTTCTTCCCGCCAATCAAGACTTTGACCTTTTCGACGTTAAATAATGGATTGCAAGACGGAATCCGTTTAAAAGAAAAAAAAAAAAGAATGTGAAAACAGTGAAACCAGTAGTGTTATAAATTCGTCTGAATAAATTATATCAGATGATTTATCCTCCATGCTAAATTGAATCGAGATTCGGAAGTGAACCTTGAGAGAACAGCGTTGCGGCAAAATAATAAATCATACCCAATTAAAACAGACGTTAAATGTATACAAAGTATAATTGTTCTGGGCAGACTATTAAAAAAAAAAAAGAAAATATTCTGTCATATAAATTCCCTCACTGATATCACAAAGATCCATAATTCGATATAAAATTGCATCGAGAGAAAGCTTTCGAGTAGCGATATAATAATGATTAATATAAGGTAAAGCTAGGTAACCGACCTCATATATACTTATACGAAGTAGCTCAAGTTAACAGATTAAAATTAAGTTAGCGCGATTCGAGAGAAAGTACGTGCACTCGCGACTAAAGTAAAATTCACATGTTTCGAGTAGTGCCAATTAAGCTGAATTACGTCAGACTCGCCGGATTCATTCAGAAAGCGAGGAAATGCATTAAATAACAATAAAATCGTCACTGATAGTATCCCGTCGTAAATTCCGAAAGTGGTACCGCGTTTGCGTAATAAATAGTAATAAACAAAAAAAAATAACAACTTACTTTTCCAAGCAACACTTTAATTCCCCAAGATCGCGTGTCATTGAGAAAGTCATTAAACACGTTATTGTCGACATCAATACATTTTATCGTCTACGACGATGTCCAGCGACACTGTATCTTTCATTGATAAACAACGCATACAGATACCCTCATATTACGTAATTTCAACAATCTTCTTAATCCACACAAAGCGCCACGAAAGTTCGTATAGCACGTACAAGCGCCACGCGCAAAGAAACAGTCCCGTCGTACGAAAGCGTGATATGAAAATAACAAGAAACGCTGTATCTCGGCAAAAGAGACAAAAGATGATCGACAGTCATTAAGTAACGACGAAGTGAAGATGAAAGTATAAACCAAAGAAGAGATATAAAAGAATAGACAGAGTCGATAGAGAATGACCTTCCCGACCGTTGTAAATTCGTGACACAATAGGATTCGCGTGGACCGTCTAGTCGAAAGGTAAGGTTAGGCGGACGTATTCAAAAAAGAAAAAGAGAACGAAAAAAAAAGTACAGAAAACCGAAAGTTCGTATACCAGGCATTTTGAGGTTATGGCATGGCAACGAAATCAGGATATGAAATCCTTGGAGACTGACTTCGTAAACGGTGTCTGGTTGGGTATTCATGAAGCTGCAGCTTCTACATTTTCGCGTATCCTCCGTACGGGTGGGTCCACGGGGTGCCCGTGGTGTATGCGTGAGCGGGTCCAGCAGTAACACCTGCCTAGGGGTGCATTTTACCAGAGCACAAACGACATTCCCATGATGCCCCAGGAGAACTCTACTCGTTTCCAAAGCCCATAATGCTTTGCGAGCCCACCTCGTCCTGGCTACTTCTGCGCCTGTTGTATACCTGTCAGATTCGCATAATGGTAGACCTTGTTGTTCCCCGTACATTTTTCTCAGGACGTTAAAGCATCAGCGTACTTGAGACACATTGAACGTATCGAGTTGCTAAAACCTAGCTGGTGGGAAGAATACTAAAAAATTGAAAATTTCATGGAATTTTTGTATACGCGGTATCCATCAAAAGAGGGATTGGTAGAAGACGAGTTTTTTTATGTTTTATATAAAAATGTCTGTGATTAGCGAAAACGCGTGAAAAGTCTATCCTCTGATGAGGTATGATTAGGTATGCGGTGCTTGACCTTGCAGCCATTTAATTAGAGAATAACGGGTGGGCAATTAGTAGAGCCCGTTAGAAGGGCCTTCGATCAGTCGATGACGACCTTGCTTTTCCCTGCTGCCTCTCGTCCCGAGAATATCTCAACTGACGCGCCACAGCGTTCGTGTGAATCGGCCGTTTTCGTCGAGAGTCTATTCCCGTCGAAATATTCGCAAATAGACGGGACGCTATTTTCAAAATGCGTTACTGCTAATTGTACGCGTTTCCTCCGCGCGGGGAGCAGCTGCCTATAATGACGCGAACGGGCAATTAGCACCTTGACGATTTGTTCTGGGATCTCGATTGGATTTTACGCAATCGATATTGCATACGATCGATCGAGTATCGATAATCATCCAATTCTCGACGGCACGTCGGCTGTCAGGCCGAGCGTGACAGGAAAGTTGAAATTAGGAAATTCGACCGTTTTCTCTTAGCCGGCGCCCGCACTGAATTGCAATATAATTTACGAACCTAAAACCACTTGATATCCATTCACAATCCGCGATCGTTTACTATTACCCGAGTCATTCATGGCAAACACGAATATCCGTATCTGATCGATCACCGAACCTACGATTACGCTTTCGATTATTTAAAAAAAAAAACTAAATGACCAACACTCAAAATTCTCTATATTTTTTGCATGCACCCAAAAATGAATTGCATTAAACACGTACCTAATTAGCGACTTGAATATTAATTATGCAATACAAACTGACACTGAATATCAATTAAGTCAAAAAAAGCATTAAATAAATAAACAAAAAGTACAACAGTAACGAGGCGTCGCTTCCTCCATCACTCACGTCGTCCTAATCTCGAGTGCACGGCCGCTTGCTTAATAATTAACTGCATTGAAATCGATAACAGCCATAAGAAAATATCTATAAAGTTGCCGTTAAGAGGATGTATTAATAATCCGATAATCAGTAGCGATCATCTTCCCGTTCGGCCCAGATAATAATCAACATTCTCTAGGACCAACGTAAACAGGAGAATCAGCATACCATGAAAGGTATGTATATAAGGACTATGCCGGGTGTTCATTTGTAATACACACAAATACGAAACGCAGGTCGAGGGAAAGGAGGTGCTGAAGGAGATAGAGTAGATTAGAGAGGGGGACGCGCGTAGTAACATAATTCTCTTGGTACAAAATATATATATATTTATGTTATGTATATAGATATATATATATATACATAACGCGCTGATGTATATAAGTGTACCTCTTTCTCTTGGTTACTCCGTGTACCTATTCCAGTTGGCTATAGTCTTCTGTTACGCTCTGCTCTTTCGAGATAGCGAGTACAGCCCATGACGCGCTTGTAAATACATATATATGTGGTCACGTTGTGAAATGAATACTGGGAACGAATTATGCGTCCGGGTGAGATTGTCATAGGTCCCTTGAAGTAGCCAGCCATTGAAAGTCAAGCCAGTTACATTATTTTGAAACAACACCAGATGCACGCGATAACAAATGAAAAAGGACAGTCGACGGAGAGCCCTTTCGGCGACTGTCGGTACTTTTCGTCATGGACCCGAAGCAACAGCGACACCTATGGCGCTGCTCTACGCGCATGCGCACAGTTTGCCCGCGAAAATAGACAGTTAACGGTGCGCATGCGCACGACGAGGGCAAGCACGCCTGGAATGCATAACGCATGCGACTCGTGCGTGCAGCTCGTGATGCGTCACACGTCGCCATACTTACGCACGAGCATTGGTTTTTTGTTTACGTCGTTTTCAAGAATAAAGTACGTTTGGCAATGTCCTCGCGCAGCGCTGTTGTCGTTCGATCGCGGAAGAAGGATAGCGAAGAGTACGGCAAGTAAATTACCCAGAAAAAAATAGGAAACGGTATTACCCGCAGGGACTTCCTGTTTTCGGCTATCCGGTGCATCCGCGAGAGCGAGGCGTATCCGTTATTATCGTGAATGGCTCGAAGGCAAAGTAGTAACATCAAAATGGAGAATATCGTCTGCTTCTCATATTGACCGAATTATTTTCGGTCGGCCGTAACGAGGGAAGAACGAACGATCGAACGAAATTCATTTCGTCTCGTCGAAAATTGAGAACGCGAACATTTAGTTTCGAACTTCTATATATATGCCGAGTGTAGTGAATAGATGGCGCGACGGCTTTCACGAAATGTTCCAAAATGGTGACGAACCGTTGGAATTTCGTCGAGGGCGAGAATTCAAAACGAAAGCCTCGTCGAAGGCCACAGCACGGACGACCTTACCTAACCTAACAGCACCATTCGTGTTTACCTATTTGTGCCATGGGGGCCATCATAGAAGTGATGAGCCATAGCAGCGTCTTATATATACCGCGCATACCAGAAGGCTAATGTGGAATAAATTAGACGACTCCTACCGTTATTCTACTATTCATCCGCCACACAATCTCTGTCCCTGACAGAGATTACCACCTCCAAATTAAGTTCAATCGACAAAAACGTATATCGGCATCACGCCCTGAAGAATATCTCTACGACGAAAACGCACGAATAAATTTCTTCAACGGAATCCCCGCTACGGATTGGTCCCATCGTCATTATACAGGACAAAGAGACCGACCGAGACAAAAAATCCACATTACAAAGAAGAAAAAATAGGGGGCAAAGAATTCGGTGAAATCGCGTTACAGATTAAAAAAAAATGGGAGCATGCCTCACACGGTTCCCCCCGCCGCACGTGGCTTGACAATAAAAAAAATTATTATCCAGCGCCGAATGAAAACCGGACTGAATTTCGGTCGCAGCGAATTTATACGCACCTTCGAAGCGCTAAATAAAACTCGAAGCCCAAAGAAATTCCACAAGACCCTTTTTACCATGTGTATTCGCCATAAGCATTTCACCGTGCAGTCATTTCGTACCACATAACCTGTCTCATTACGGCGCCCCGATTGCCAGACTTGAGTTATCGATTGGTCGTTGCAATATAAATGCAATGAACCAGCGGTGTACAGTGCGTTGCCGAAAAAAATACATTTTTTATCACGTTGAACCTACTGATACACATAACATCCCATACGGAAGCAATACAAACGCGTAACGACTGGCCCGCTCGACACTTTTAGCGCCATTCGTGTCCATTTATTAGATCGTAAGTTTCTCCAGAACACTTTCGGAACCCGAGGAAATGTGCTCGGTATAGATACCTGTCCACGTATAAACTTCTGCCTTAATACATGTACAAACTTCTGTCTTAATAACAAATTCCGCGAGTGTTCCCGCGCGGGACTCCGGAATACTTGAAATCGTGATACTAAATGTAACGAAATATTTCAGGTGTAAAAACGCCCGCGTATAAAATACATTTTACAGGTGCCATCTTCGTACGGGTTTCAACGTAAAGTAGTCCCCTGGCGCGCGAATCGACGAACGTCAGTCGTGGCCACGTGGATTACTGAAAAGTCGCAAGTCCGAGCTCTGCCATTAGAACATCGTCCAGTGACTGGTCCAGAAGAGGGAAACGGAGGCTGTGCCCTCGTCTCTCTCGAGCAAACACATTGCTCTTGCCCATACGAATTGAAATTTCGAGTCGCGCTTTCTGGTTATGTGTAACTGGCGAAAACAGAGAGATAGTACCCAATCAAAACAATTAAACACGGACCAGCATCAGCGAGTGAACGCAGATGAGAATCACGATACGCAGAGATATGGCTGCTCGTAAAGGGAGGGTACGGAGGGGGACTGAAAGGTCTTAATTGCTGAAACATTAAAATCAAGCCGTATCGTATAATCGAGCGATTCTTAATCAGCACGTTAAAGTAAATAACGAGAGAACCGTGTGTCGTGCATCGTTTCTTTTCTAGAATAGATACTTACGCACGTTCTAATATACATATTTATACACCCAACATAAGATTAAGTATTTCGACTGATAATCAGGTTTCATTAATGTACTCCAAATTAATTGCGTCTATATTACATTAAAGGTGCGTAGATGCGTCATTGACAAGTGAACGAACAGCTGATAAGAGAGAAGTTACAGAAAAAAAAAGAAAAAAAAATAGCAAGTCCTCATACACGGATAAACAATGAAAGAGACGATGATACTAATCCAATATAATTTCTCTGCAAAGTCCCCGACGAGGACCTTGAATCGATGCGAGTTCAGAGGGGAAAGGGTATTTACCGTATAAGAGAAAATATTTCGTCAGTCTGCCATCAAGTTTGTCTTCCGCATGTTTTCGCGCAGCTGCGCATATGATGAACGGGCTATATATTTCGCGCGATAGAAGAGAATAAAGAGACAGAGACAACTTTCTTTGCTGTGAAACGTTGACGCAAGAAGACGATCGGACGTGACGGATACGCAAGGAATCGTAATATACTCATCGACTGGGAAATTGACATTCGACTGTTAATTATTGCGAATCAATTTGGCACGTATTACGATGATCGAGGAATAGCACAGGGGTATAGATATGGCAGAGGGAGGAAGAAGCGGCAAGCTAAAGGGGAAGTTGCTGGTGAGACACGAGATGGAGAGGGAACGGGGGGGAGCGTAAAGTCGATATAGGCATACAAGTTGCGCAATCTCAGATTTCTCCTGAAGTCTGTTATTCCAGAGTTATTCTAGGGGGGGTCGAGGGACGAGGGGATGAGGAAGCCAAGGGGGGGCTTTTATATAGCGGCTCGTCGGCACGGAGCCACCTGACCGTAGTAATTATTGGCGTGGAATCGCGGGTCAGGCCAGCGAGAAAGAAAAAGGGAAAATAAAAAGGTCCCTTAAGGGCGTGAAGAAGAAAGGGAGAAAAGAAGGTTATCGATAGGAAAAGGGACGAGAATATAAAAAAAAGAGTGCTTCTAACGAGACTGAAGTACCCGGGGGGCTCGGGAGGGGCTGACAAAGTTTCTGACAATAATGTAAACAATTGACGATAATAACGGTCCTGTTGTATTTTTAAATTTCGCGCCATTCACGACACGACTGTATTGTAAAACGAATAACAGTTCGGAGGTATTTAACCCTCTTTTTCCTATACCCTGCTGCGAAAGGATCGTCGACTGACTTCGGACTCACCGAGTTATAGTACCTTTTCGCAAATATTTCGCCGGTCGCACACACAAACGCCAGTAAGTATTCGTCGGGTCAGGCTGGGCGTCAGGAATTCCCCGCAGTTTCGTTTAGCTGGCACGCTCGTCGCTCCGACAGTTATATTAAACCCACCCACGGTTTTTAGTTGCAGCTTTCTAACGCCGTGCCGAAGACACGAGATAAGGCTATACAGACGACACTAAGAAATGATCGAACAAGCTGTGATCAATGCGATCCAGAATCATATACGGCATAAGAACCAAATGGCAAAAAATCATCCCGAACAAAAAAAAAACTTAAAAGATCAACCGAGAGAAAACTCGAAATTTTGAAGAAAAAAAATCGTGTGTACCACGTTGAAAACGAAAAGACAATGTTTTGCTCTGCGCTTACCGATCGGACCTCTTATCACGAAGATCCTTATCGCAACTATCGGTGCTTCGAGACTCTGACGTCACTAGTCCGTATTCAAAAACATCCATCATTACGATCGAAATAAGTAAATATTTTGGAAAATCTTCCTTTCTGAAAATGATACTGCTTTACGATATTCTCGATGCGAGGAACAAACTGGAGGAGAGCGAGAGAGAGAGCGAATGAAAGAAAAACAGAAAGAGAGAGAGAGAGGAAAAGAAAATCGATTACGCTCGTTAGCGGGATATCGAGCTCTCGCGACAGTTATCGAAAGTAACGTTTAAACCACACTGTGAGCGGTGGCGTCCTTGACGTGGAAAAAGTCCGAATCCAACTGTTCGAGTCGATTGAATTAGTGGTGGTTTATAACGCGACGATAATTATTACCTTTTACGCGGAAATTATACAACCATTCAATAAAGCCATTAAAGTACCAGTGAAAGGCATATATATATATATATACACACAAACGCACAGAGAAACCCACACATAGAGATAACCAATAATGCATCCTCAAGTCATCCAATGCATTTCCGAAAGTTCCACCCTCCATGCAATATGACGATCATTGCAACGATTGCAATCGATGATCGACGATCGATCCACACGTCTGGGCATCGTGTAGCAACGACAATAAGACGCGCGAGCAATCGACACATCGAATCGCCGTCGCAGCTTGAATTTTTTATTCGTTCCTCGCGAGCGTCCATTAGTATTCGTCGTGCATTTTTCTCTTTTCTTTACTTCGCGATAGTCTTTTTTTTGCGTAACAAGTACGAAGAGCAATCGGCGTAGGTATAGTGGTGGTGAAGAGGGAAGAGGAGGGGGATCGAGTGAGACCTCGCACGGTAACTTAATTTTATCTCTCTCTATATATTCCCACCTTGTTCGTCCCTACAAAAGCGAGACATCAGACCGACATAGCGCCGACTTGATATTTCCATGGCGTATCGGCCACTCTTTTCGATAAAAGGAAAAAAAATCTCGAGTGTCGTGCCGTGGCGAAACGGCGCGACTGTTTCGCGTTTCTACGTATACGCGACGTGTAACAGAAAAAAGGGAACGTTTCGTTATATATATATATATATATATACACGCATCAAGTGTAGTACGACAAAGGAAAAAGTATATAGGTACGTTCAAAGTTAAAGGTACATATATCGAGGTTCACAAAGTGCATCGGTATTAGCAGCCAGCTGTTCTTACCGACCACCGAGTCGGCCGGTTCCGCCTAAATTTAGCCATAAGAGTGGTCGTGCTCTCGTACACCCTACCCTGTCTTCTCAACGTGCACCAGCGCACAGCCATAGAAAAAGAGAGATACACGTGTATAAAGAATCAAGAAAAGAAGTAGGTACCTGGCAATCTTGCTTGAAATTCATTGGAGCAACGGCCACGATGGGCCGAAAAGTATTGGTGAGTCCGATACGAGAAAGAGAAAGAAAAAAAGATAATACAAGACACTTCGGTTCCCCATAGTTAAAAGATGAAACGAGTATAACCAAGAGAGAAACGTTAAACGAGCTTTCGCGTGCGTCTCGTTATTCAAATTCCGAAGGGTCCTCTCACGCAGCTGGGGAGTAAAAGATGAGCGGCCGGTCGAAGGGGGTACGACGAGAGGACCCCCCCTGCCGAGTTGGTAACCGGCTCCATGAGTTGGAGTATATAGTAGCCACACGTCGCCGACAACACATGCGGCAATGGTCGGGGACTCCACTTTCAGAATCTTAAGAGAGCGAGAAACGGGCGTACGGCGATGGCGATAGGTACGTTATATATACGTTGTAGTATACGAACGATGCTGATGGCGATGCTGATGGCGAGAGGAGAGAAGGAACACAAACGTCCATTCGAAATCCACTTGGGTTCCTCTCGTGTCTGTGTCGTACGATCGGTTGAGAGTCACTGCCGTAGCCGAGGTCGATTTTACAAGCACGCCCGTCCGCCCGTCGTCCGCGACTACAGAAGGCCTGTCAGCGCGACGTTTATCCTGGATACTCGAGCCTTTTCGAATTTCTTTTAATATTCGTACTCGCGATGCGTGTCTACCGACTGAATTATGCAACGGGCCCGATTCAAATGCATTCGCACGCTCAACTCGACGTATGCAAATGCACGCAAGGCGACGGTTAGCGTAACGCGTCTCAAGACCTCGTGGACGTTAACGTTTTCCTTTGCATCTGTTTGTTTTTCTTTCCCTCCTTCGCGATACGTCGAAGCTTTCTTTGACGAGACTCGTCCAGGGATGATTACTGACTGAGGATCCCTGCGGTGTTGGGGAAGACTGTATTTCTTTTTTTCTGTCTTTCGTTACGGTTTCTTGGATTTTCTTTTATTTTCTCTCTCTCTCCCACTTTCGCTGTCGTCATTTTGCACCCGTTGGGGGGCTAGAGCCACTTTTTCTCGGTACAACATCCCTTCTTCTTGCATGGGTATTGGGACGGGAGGGTATAGGACATGAATTCAAGTGAATGAAAGCCAGGTGCGTCCCTGACTCCCTTTCTGGTGGACTCCTATACCTGCATATTATGCACAATGCTTTGTATCTGCTACGAGCATACCAACCACCTTAGGCAACCCTGCAGGGCTCGGGCTCTTTAAACTTTACGACACGGAATTTTTGATTACGAGCATCAGCGAGGGATTTGCACTTTATTTACTTTGATTTAAGCTGCCCTCCATTACCGAGTGAATAAAACAATTGATCACTTACAGTCGCAATAGCGAGTCGTGACGTATGTTTTACCTTTCTATTTTTTTTTTTTTTTTTCCTTTGCGATACGTCTGCATAATTTTATCTAACCAAGAAAATTAGCGAGGAGAGTGAAAGGTAGAGAGAGAGTGAGAGAGAAGCAAATGGAAATCGAAAAAATATTTTTAAAGCAATCTTTTAGGATCTTCGTGTAGGAAGTAAGCACTCGATAAAGTGAGTAGAATTTTGCGGAGATACGAATCGTTTAGTGGTTGAGATATGCTTGGAGAGATTGTAACAAAATATGAAGGAGGAACGAGAAACAGTTGCCGAAGATAAGATAAGCGTTCTTTAAACGAAGTCAAGAGTCTCGACTAGAATAGAAGAGGGCGTTGTAGTCGTTTGTTTTCGATTTTCGAAGTCGTGCGATTCGGTAACAATTGGGCTGCTCGAAACGGCCTCGCAGACTGTCGCGAATTCAAGTATAGGCCAAGATAAAAAGATGCGAATAATCTGTGCCCACTTTTTTTTAGACGGCCACCGAGTTTTTCGCCGCTTTCGAGGAATTCGACGCACAGAATCGCGATCGGCGCTTTCACGCTCGCGCTGACCTGCCATCACACGAGATGGTAAATATCCGAGTATGTTAGAAACAAAAGGGAATAATTATAGTAGCAGGCAGAAAATAAATTAACGGTACAAATTTTGAATATAGATATAGGGTAAACGGATAATTGAAAATAAAAGATAAAATCACTAATATCAATGCACTCGCGATACTTGGAGACGAAGATTTGCAGCTGGTTAGCAAAGGATCTTGGGAAAGAGGAAATATCGAGCTGTCTAGAAGTTCCGAAGATTTCGTAATTCAAAAAAAAAATGAGTAAGTTACGTATAGAATTGTTAACGAGATAGAAATTGTCTGTAAAATACAGTTAAAAAGTGGAGCGGAATGTTCCGAAACAGTCCGGAAGGCTCGCGAGAAAAGTAGCTGACAACTTGCTAGATTACGTAATAACGTTGTCAAAGCATACGGAGGTTTCGGTCACGATATCTGTCAGGTGAGGGGGGTTTCGTGAAAATTATTAGAAAGAGAGTGAAGTATAAGTATTAAAAAAGCCGAGGTGAAAGAGTGACGAAAAAGCAAAGAACAGGCAGCTGCTGATTGACGTGGCCTGGCGTATTTGCTCGCTCGTCTGCTATTTCTCAATGATTTTTAAAAAGGTTTAATACATCCGACGCGAGAATAATGCCGGAAGACGCACTGCCAGCATTTAACGAATAAATCGAAGCAAGCAACAGTAAAATCTCACTCGAAATATGGCTACCGAAAGTCTCGATCGGACATTACGACACGGACAGTCATGTTTCCTGCAGTAAAAGGGCCGCGTTACGTCGCAATAAATATGAAAATTTACTCACCCGATTTCTCACAAAGTCCTCGATAGCCCGTTGTGCCGAATCGGTAAGTTTCACAAAGATCAAAGACTTATTTTCGTGAAAATTGCTGTGCGATGACAAACCATACTGGACACCTGCCACCAGCGCCGCCATTTCTATCTTGGTTCTCTCACGCCGAAGACCAGCTGACGTCGGCTAGTCAAATGAAACACTTTATTCTCGGGGGAGGATTTTCGATGTTCTTCTCGTACGTAACACCGAAGGGAAATTGCACTAATCGTAGCACTCGCGTCCCTCGCCCCCGTGGATGACCCGCGCGCAAAACCACCCTCTCGTATTTCACCCGTTACATATTAGCGCGTCGACACATGTTTCATTTCAGATTTTCTCTTGATTAGAAGAGAGCAGCGCCTGTCCGCAAGAAACTACACAACTACACACTTTCGAACGGCCACCTGGTGGGCGGGGCTTGCGGGATGACGTTGGCCAATCACCGTCTCTCACCGGGAAGTGGTGGCTGCGCGAAACTGGAGTCCTCGCGCGGCCGAGACCAACGACAGACTGTCGGTTTTCTACCGACAATTCTTGCGTTCGATATACAACTGGCGCGCTCTGCCGGTCAAACTCACAACTAATTGCTCCCTCTATAAACTAGCGTACAAACCTGTGTTTCCGTTCGCCACAATACGACGAATAATGCTTAACTGTTTTATTTATAGAATACTACAGCCATTTTACTATCATAAAGCGATCTACGGCGATAGTCAGTCATTCAAATACTTTACTTTGACATACTGCACGTCAACCGAATTGACAAGCGTATTATGCATACACTGCAGTGGACAGAATATTGTCGCGATTTTGTTAATTCTATTGACAGTTGAATTTGAATAAGGACGAGGTGTCATTCTATTTTCAGATCGCGCGGGGCAAAACCCATTACGTCTACATATGTCGCGTAACACGCTTATGTTGTCTACGTCGCTAGTGTTGTACAACTGTATCTCTTGTGGATTATGCAGCTCGTGGAAGCCCTGCTGCGGGTCAAATCGGTGCATCTCGTAATATAAACGTGACAGAGAATGACGCTTCGTGCAACGTGAGATGCGGGTCCGAATTTTTCAGTGCAGAATCTCATTGCGTGACCTTCGCACCGTGCAAACTGGTTTTCACTGGGAACGTATTGTCTGGTCGAATTATTTAATTCTTGTATTCCTCCATGATTGAGCGACGGGCCTTGATTTAAGAGCCATAATAAATCTTATTTCATGAAAGAATATTTTGAAAACTATTAACACGATATTGTGTTTAACGGTATGGATATGCTTCTGTAAAATATTTTATTCCCGCTACATAAATAGTCGGCTCTAAAGAAAAGATCGGAGTAATAAAAATAATGAATAGGGATTTGTTCGAGGATAAAGTCCTTGACACAGTAAACCAGCCTTGATTATAGTCATTGTGCTTTAGAAATGTATTTTCGTTCGATAATACACAATAAAACTTATCGGTAATGAACGGCAACTATACTGTAATCGTTTATCCTTTTTACCGTATACGTACAGTAATTATAACAGGAATGGCAATAATAACGATAACGAGAAAAGTAATGCCGACGATTAACCATGATCATAATGGACAATTTATCGTTACGTATACGCAATGTCAATGCAGCTCAATACGTAATTTTGGGCCTCGTCTCTCGTTTGCCGTACTTTAGTTATACTTAATAAAATTCGTAATAATGAAAATTAGTACATAATTTCACTTAATTTACTTACGCAATGTAGTATTTTGTACATTTCAACAAATCGAATATTGTTAACGAACGCAACGCTCTCTCTCTCTCTCTCCTTCACTACGTTCCCCTTTCTCTCCCACTCTTTCTCACTGTCTTTCTCTCTCTCGCTCGCTCTCTCGCTATATACACATATGTATATCTATATGTAAATATGCATATATATAAACATATTTAAGCATATATATACATACACATATATGTATATCCATAAAACTAATTTTTTTCCTGCTCGTCTCTCAGGATCCGAGCCTATATTTAATGCAGCCGGAAGTGCAAAATTACGGTAATTTTCGTACGTATAAAGAAAAACGAAGTATTATCCTCGAAAACATCGTGAAAGACGTAAAAGAAAGATGGCGCCCGTGGTCAATACGAAATCCTATGAAGCTGTCGAGGAGGCGACTGGAACGAGTCATAATGGCAAATAGGAAAAGGTAAATGGAAAAGTGGCCACGACGAACCCTTGAGGTAAAATCGTAAAAACGTTAAGCACTTTCTTGTGTGACTTCGTCGAGAAATGGAATTGAACGGTCGCCCGAGTGCGCCATTAATCCTAGACAATCGAGGCCAATTGAGAATCGACCCTAAGCTCTGATGATAATCCACAAGATGTCACGAGTCGAGAGACGTTGAATAGCCGTTACCGAGTATCGTTCGATTGGCTTTAACAGTTCTTGGGGTATAATGCGTGAGATTGGTTTTATGCGAATGAGGTAATTAGGCACTTTCCAACCCCAATAAAGCCAAGGCTGCGATAAATTATTATTGTACCTTTGTCGAGACGAAGCAGGTAACGAAAAATATATTAAGCTACTACGCACGAAGAGAGTTAGGTGTTATCGGAGATAGAATTCGAATAAGTAGGGTTAAGGTAATTGTTTATACGTGAAATGTAGTTTTGTCCATGAAAGATGACTGAACATCTGAAGATTATTTTATGAAAAAAGTGTTTCTTGTAAATATTTCTAGTAATCATCCTAGTTTCCTTTATATCACGCGTTTCTCGCTTTTTTTGTTTTCCTTTTACTCTGACAAGTCGTACTGACTAGAAGGTTTCTCGCGTGCGGGAAACGAACAAATCTAGGAACCTACCTCTCTCTTTCTCTCTTTCTTATTCTCATTTTCAATAATTTTCTCTTCTATTCTTACCACCCATACAAGCACTCTCTCTCTCTCTCGTATTCTCATTGCCAGCCACTCACGCTTGCGCACTTAGAATTATTAGCCAAACATTCTCTCGGTTACTCTTAACTTTTTTTTCCCTTCATATTTTCCCTCGGAATGTTTCGCCCGGAGCATGTTTCCCCGTTAGATCGATATCGATTCGAGATATCGATCGTATATCGATCTATCGTTTATTTCCGACGCGCAACTTACTCGAACGCTCTTGTTGTCTGCTGTTTAACCTCTCAACGTCACTTGCTAGCCAAGTGACCTCCGAATACATAATATTGCCACCTTCGACTTCCGGTGCGTACATTTCCTTACGTCCTTCGAATAAGAGCACCCGTGGGATATGGTCCGTTCGCGAGAAGAAGAAGGAATGAAAACTAGTCGCTCAAACAAGAGAGTCAAAAATATGAAAATTCAAATAGATTATGAAAAGGAACGCAGCCAGTTCGATGCTTCGAAACGTCCTTACGATTTGGATTTAAGGTTAGTTATCCCGATTTTCGTTCTATGCTTATTAAAAGCTTTTTTTTTTAAATTATTTCCTAACTTTTAACAATCTTTTCTCGTATTTTCTCTCAGAGAAGATAACCATTCGTTTAAACGGCTCGAAGTATCGATTAGCATCGAAATGGTGATTATTCACAATATGTATAAATGCATTATTGGAGATATAGTAATACTTTTCAACATGCATAACTATCAATGCGAAACTAAACTAATGTAATAAGAGTGGTCAACGAACACATCGTTTCGCCGATAATGACGATGAATTGTTAATGTCCATGACGGTGACAATGACGATGACGATGACATGCGTCAGGCCTCGCAATTCCAGGTCATCAACGAATCTTGGACGAAAATCTCGAGAACACACGTTAGTATTCATTATCTATATACACGACTATATTGTTTATTCCGAAAGCTCATGCACGCTGGAAAGATAGTACATTGGAAAAAGCACGTGTCAAGCGAAATAATTGTTTTAGGAAAATCGAGATAAGTCACATATAAATTTTCAGTTGGATCAATTCGAGATTGAAGGTTCTCGAGAATTTCGTCATACACTTCGACGACCTTGACCAAGAAAAACTTCCACGACTCCATTAACAGGTCTCCTCCCACCCTCGCACTTTACAAATGCAAGGGCAGAGAAAATCGCGCATGTATTTCATACAATTTCATTAATTACCTACAAATCAAATATTCCATTTAGATAGCACAGATATTTTAAGCTGCGAAATCTGTAAGAAACACAAAAAAAAGAGGTTGCAGTCGAATATATTCATTAGCATTTCCTTAATGAAAATCCGACCCAAGCCTCTTGGTCTCGTAGACCCCTTCATTAATTATTTACCCCTTCTTTAATTCTCCCAAATCTCAAATTCAATGAAAATTTTAATTACAACACGAGCCAGTGGAATGGGTCGTTGATACTCCACGTGTTTTTCAAGGTTTGGTCGTTCAATTTTCACGCACAATATCGCCCCGTCAAATAAAGAACACCAAATGCTATCCGGTACGAAATGTATTAAATATAAAACGTTCTTATCAACACCTATATTTACATTATCCAATGAAGAGATAACAAGCGACCGGCACTTGAATTATCCAAGAAATTAATTACCTCCTATAAAATATCCATTACGTATTTCATTATTACGATTAATCTAGATAAACAAGCATCGAAAAGAAAAGTTCGACTGACCGGATAAATTAAAAATTCTTCATACCGAATCACGTTGAAAATACCCAGTATGCACTGCTAGAAGTACACGTGCTATCCTACACAAGAATACACGTCGTGTCCCATTAACGCAATAATACATCAAAACCAGATAGCACTCAGTACCCTAATGTCTCTATCTACCTATTACCTAATAATATTTATTTCCAGCTCTCCCTTATATGACGTAATGATATGAAAACACGATGATCAACGCTGATATAATTTCGTGTGATTTCTACATGTATTTCCCATCTTCCCATTACCCTACAAACTTTTTTTCCCAGTTACGATCTCTCTCTCTCTTTCGGGAGCTCCGTTTCTTTGCTCCTCCTCACAATTCCAGCCTCACAATCGAATCCACGACACTCGATCATTCTCGCGCATCTCAATAAATCAATGACTTTAGATAAATTCTCAGGGGAAAAACTCAGGTCCTCTCGCACTCTCGACGACCCACAGTCTATCTTGATATATATATATATGTTTGTACATACACATATATATAAACAATATATATACACCTATACATACAGATCGTTAGTATTACGTATGTATATATAAGTGTGTATATATATATATCGCATCTGTCTTTCAATGACATTCTCACATTTACTAAATATCTAGCTAACAGCTAGTCTCGATCTCCTATTCATGTATGAATGACGTAACAAAATTGTCTCCTCGGCACGGAAACGACTCTTAGAGTTCCTAAATACCCTCGTGGAAATATTTGTCGCGTTACACACAGATCTACCACGACTAGTGGGAGACCATCGAGAAAATTTAGGTACTTCTTGCACTTTTTACTTTGCTATCTAAGCGTCTTACGCGGCTTCTCGACCCGGGGATTCGTTTGAGTTACGTTTAGAGCGGTTCCCAGTGCGACATACGTACTTGAGTCTGTACGTATGCAAAGTGGCTAAATTACTCGTGGGATCGGTTGCATGCGACCCATGCAGTTGTTTCGTGTATGCATTAAACGAAAACGATAGTGAATTTGTATTTTTTTGTTTTGATTGCAAGAAGAGAATGACGTTTACAACTGTGGGTTCAAGAAGTGGCTAAATTCTACGCGTCTTCATTTACTATGTGTTTTGTATATGTATTTATATTTGTGTATACAGGTTATGATATATGTGGAATACTATAATGGTAAACCGGTCTAAACGGAGCTCTAGTGATTTTTTGGGGGAATTTTCAACGCCACGTGGGGAAAATGAGGATCGATATGTCTTGCGAGCGAAGAAATTGCGAAGGAGGACGATGATTTATGTAACAGTATAATGACAAAGAAATTGTTTAGTGGAAAGTACTTTCACGGGATATACATATATATATGATTTAATTGAACCTTTCTCGCTATCGTGTCGAATTACCGATTCCCTACCTTTACCGACCGAGAAGATAGTGTTCCTAGTATCGGCCAATAGGTGGCCACTGATCTTCTTTATCGATCGATGAAGACGCCATATTGGAGCTTTGATTTTTATCTACTTTCGTGATAAAGATTTCTGACGAAATTAGTAATGATCATGAGATATCGGATGAGTGCTCATCGAAGACTAGTAATTCCACCAGATTACAATCGCCTTTTTACGAAATTTTGTTGCTACGTTCAACTGGAAATAATTAATCGAAACTTTCGACGACGTCACGGCACTCTCAGTTACTGAAACTGATTCTTTTTTTTTTTAATTAAATTCCGTCTTTAATTAATCGTATAATACCTAAACACGCAATCGTCGCGTACTACGCATGGATTTACGCGGACTTCGGGTGACCATTGGCTTTCGTTTCGTTGGCTAATTGCGTTCACGCGATTAAACTCCCCGTGGCATTTTATATTTTTTTTTCTTGCGATTACTTACGAAACACAAACATCCCGTCTTTTATATATTTATTAGGTACATTACATACGCGTCATACGATTTTTTTTTCAAGCATAGTATTGTCAACAGTTGTGTTTTGTTCTTTAATTATTCTTTCTCCTTTGTTCTTTTTAATGGCTTCTTCTCGCTCCTTCGAGCTACGCGTCACGAGTTGCAGTCTGAAAAATCTGGCTTGAATTTTGGTCTGCGCCATCGTAGCGGACGGACGCGATTTCGCGCTGCGATGCGCGATTTTCTTTTATTCCCTTTCTTTTTATTTCTATTTCTATCTACCTCAATCCCCTTTTTACCCAACCCCCTTCCTTTTCTCGCGCCCCGTCTTCCTCGCGTACGTACCACTTGACTTCACGAAAGAACGTTTCCCATCGTTTCATCTATTGTAGATTCGAAAATTCAAAATTCAAAATTACGACCTGCCACCAGCAAAGAACGACTGCGTAGCAGTAACCTGGTTCTAGTGACAATTCTAAACACGAACGTGTACTCGCCTTACTAATGAATACTAAATGGGGATCAGATACGTACGACTTCGGTCTCGAAGTTCCGACCGAGGGCGCCACTTTCAAATCGCGCAAACGGAATAGTTTCTTCTTTGTTTGCACGACGGATGCGTCCTTTACGTGCACTTTCATTAATTCTACCTTTACCAATGCAATTCGTACCTTCGCGTTGCCATGTTATCTCAATAATCGTTATAGCCTCAATCGACGAACGAACTCGACGAGAAGCACCGTACCTCGAAATGAAATTCGATTAGAAATTTGACAAGGTCAGAAGACACCAGACACTTTGGGACGATCGATGGGCGTACAGAGAATAGAAATCGGAAGGTCATCGACAGAGAAAACTACTGTTTTCCTTTTTTTTTTAACTGGGAGTACCTTTCGTGTATAGTATGTATAGTGTTTTCGTGTTAATGCGTACGTGCCACGTGTAGGTGTATTATGTATGTACTTTTGTTAAGGGGTAATTATCACAGAATACACGAGATATCTTGTTAAGCTTACGAGATAATAATCCAAGCGCAGAGTAAGAGGAAAAATAGTTGGACCGGCCCTGTCGACTATCTGCACTCGACTCTCTCCCTCTTTCTTTTTTTTTCTCTGTGCGTTTCCTGGGCCGACAGAACCAGTCTCTGGTGCCGATATCGCTCGCCATTACATAATTAGTATTAGTACTTGCTTAGGCAGCAGAGAGAAAATAGACACTTTACAAATGAAGGTGATGGTCAAGATTGCGGAGTCACAGTTCTCGAAGACTATTTTTATAATATATGTATGTTCTACGTTATGAAAGTCGCTAAAATGTTTCACCATGGTTTTTGCGCTTCCTACGAACAAATTTGCTTTCTCTCTATCTCTCTCACACTTCATTCCTCCCTGCGAACCTCTGTTTACGTCTTCTTTCAGCCCCTTATAAATTATCAGCTTCTTTGCAGAAGTCAATTCGCTCGACATGAAGAAAACCTGTGCTCGCAATTTAGTTCTCACTGATTTTCGACAATAAAAACGTAAGGCGCTAGGTATAATTGGGAGGCAGCGACGCAATAGAAACTTGGAAAGATTCGAAGAGTCGTGTTTGCCTTACGTTATCATTATAAGGTTTCCAATTCTTTTGTCTTTGAAGATGATGCGTAGTCACTGGACCCGCCAAGCGTGCGATGAAAATTCTTTGTTGGGTTTGAAAGTCGCGTACGCCTTTTCCTCTATTCGCGAAGAGCCGTCTCGAAAGTTGACGTAAGCTGATAGAAAATTGGCCAGACCGGTTTTTTTATTTTATATTTACCAAAACAAACCAACATTGAGTAGGGGGACGTCAGTAGTGAGCTCCATAAATTAGAAAAAAAACAAAGAGACTTATTCAAGATGAAAAAGGCGTCGACTTTCGAGCGGTACTTACGCCGCGTTCACATCAACAGTCAGACTCTTACGATCTCTGATAATCCTTACGATTACGAACATTACTTTACATTACAATGCCTATTATTATTAGCGGCGCGTCGAGAGTATCGTCAGGACGCGCCTTTTGGTCGTACGCAATGCTACCTTAATTATATTAGAAAAAACTCTTCGTCAATAACTTCACGTATCTACAATAAACAGTCCTCCGAGCAACGACCTCTCTTTCTCTCACACTCTCACTCTCTCTCTCTCTCTCTCTCTCTCTCATGCTCACTTCGCGTTGAAAAGTTCGGCTGTCTCGATGGCTCTGACTTCTTCTCTTTGCTGATACGTCGTCATCGCCGTCGCCGTCGTCACGTTACATATAATCTAATCTTACGCGCATGCACACACGTACGCACGCACGTACGCAGACTCCTGTGCCTTACTTCACTCGATTGTTCGTCATGCGTATGTGAATCGTAGCGAGTGAATAATCGCGCGTTTGTCAATGTGTTTTTATATATGTCAATTCAGAACCATTTCGAAGCGTTCTTAAAACGAACGAAAGCGTTTGTCACGGATCCCGTCCTCTTGGTTTAATTCAGCCTCGAGTCTCTCCTTGGATCCGCGAGCAAGTCTTTCCGAGCTCTTCACGTCGAGCTCTTCATTCGCACTATATAAGTTCTCTCTTTTTTACATACGAATAATACCGAATATTGCATACTGGCAGCACTGTTTTCGTGTTCGGAGTTTACTTGTTTACTCGGTCTGCTTGCCGATCGGCTGAAAACTGCAAGGATGCAGTTCGATTTGGTTCGAGGTAGTGTCCCCCGGCAGGAACAAGGCGTAAAAATAATTTTCCCTTATGTCCCTCCAACTCGAGGAACGCGATTGATCTGGATATTCTAGGATTTTTTCAGGATCGAACGTCCAGCTTCGCGAAGCTTAAGGATCATCCCTTTCTCTTCCTTTTCTGTTCAGTTCTACTCTTCGCCTATCCTCTTATCTTGTCTTCAACTTGGCGATTGTCGGATTCAGGGAACAGTCATCCTCATGGCCGTCTCGCGTCAAGCTCTCTCGAGCTTCTTGGAAGTTCGATATACGATTCGCTTCTGTCTAGTTTTTCAGACCTGTCGCTTCAAGTGGGATTCGGCATTGGATTCTCCTGTCGAATATCACTCTTCAGCTTCACAAACTCCTTAGCGACCTCGTCGTTGTTCCTTTGCGACAAAATACGCAAAATCGTCCATCCGGTCTCGTCCATCTGAATCCTCTTGCCGAGGGAGAGCCAGCATGCACAGGATCCTTGGTCCACGATGTCCTTAAGTTGCATTACAGCGACACCCACGAGACGATCCTCACGAGCGAAGCAATAATCCTTAACGCAAATGTGAAGCTCGAAGAAGTCCAGCTGCTCTTCGTTTCCAATGATACTACAGGATTACAGAGAAAAACGTATTTATCTCTTGGTAATATTATTTTTGTAATTAATCGAAAGTCACACAAGTTTATCATGGGCTAGATATGTACTTACAAGTGAAACGTTTCGTTGAACTTTGGTGACAAATTGTTACTCCTCGATTTGGTAGCGTGTTTTCTTTTCTTGTCTGCCAGATGAGGTCCTATCAAATTGACCTCGACGAATGGCCGGAACGTGCTAGTTGCCAAAGGCCATTTGAGGTCATTCGCAGCGACGACTGGAACACGTTGAAAGAGGTTAGTTTTTCTTTTGGGTTGATTCTTTGTAAGTTATTTTTAAAGAATTCTCAGCTACCTTTCACGGTGACCTTATGCTCCCCTGTTCCAGGATGAGTAAAGAGGTCAACTTGGATGCTAACTTCCCCAACTGGTCCATCGTCCGACCCGGTGGTGTCTAAAATATGGAGCAAAGTTAGAAACTTCCTATTTGAATAACGTCCTTTATTCTTGGGCCCTAAGGGCCTCTTATCTACGATCTATGGAAATTTCCCTGGGACTTCTAATAGCTATGCCTGTTGAACAATCTAAGATTCTATGTTCTCACTAGTCCTAGAGCAAACTTCATGCTGTACTTGTGTGTAGTAAGTACGTTATTACGTATGAATGAGTAATTTGAATGCTTTCGACCAGAAAGATAAATATATTTTCAGACCATTTTTAATTATTTCCCATAGTCTTTTATACCACGTTTTATTTTACTGACAATAATTATTCCTAATACTTTAAAGTATTAATATCAATTGGAACGAAATAATTGTAATTTTTCAAATATAAATGGAATAATTATGCTCGATATACATATTCAATATTGTAAATCATGCTTCAATATTTGAACTGCAGCATGATGAACCATTATTAATGTTTGACGGTGTCAAATAGTTTATAATAATTCAATAAAAAAATGGACGGGTACTGAATTCTAATAAAAAAAAAAGATAATCGTCTATTTATTCTAATATTCCCAAATAAATTAATAAACCTTATTCTGTGACGATTGGAAATAAATGTACAAAATATACCTATATGAACGTAACAAATATAAAGTACCCTATGCACTAACCCATTTTGTGATCTATTATCGTGTATCACTGGTACAGACGTTATTATTAAAATTATGTAAAAGCTTTTGCTACTCGCCAATCGTACAGCATATCGGAGCAATCACTCCATTAGTGTCGTATCGTATAAAATAATTAAAATATGTTGCTCTAAAGAATAAAATTTTCAGTGTCAGAGTGCGTCGTTTCTCTGAACATTCGAATGACTCATGATTCGAACACGGTCGTGTTCGCAATGTCCATTTGCAGCAAAGAGTTCAATAAACTCTTTGAATTTGTGACACTGGCAAAGATCAGTGTATGTAATAAACAGTAAGTGATAGTGATTAAGGTATGTACGGTGTATGTACATACAATTCACTACTGTAAAGCTGTGGAAAGGTGACGTGATAATGCATTTTGCGTTTCAGCCAAGTTTTCAGTAACAGTAGCAGCGACAGCAGCACCTAGTAGAATCGACTTCGAGACGTCTCTGCCATTTTTAATTATATTTTATATGAAATAAAAAAAATGGAAAAAAGATCACTCAAGTATCCAGCGTAGCAGGGAATATCATGATTAAAACAGTTTCCCTCTACACTTTCACGTTTCAGGAAAATATTGAATAGTTCATTCATTGACTGATCGATAAATTCATTGACTTTTTCAATGACTCTTTTTTTTAATAACATCAATCCGATAAATCAGAGACGCATCGAGTCGTGATAGCAAATAGTTCTACGTCCTATAAGTGTTTAACAAGGGCAACGCTCGAAAGGGGAACGGAAGTTGAGCGAGCAGCAGTCAGGAGCGTTGACTTCCGGTCAACGGTGCTTTTTATCAGGTACCTTGTCGACTCTCCCGACGTAGGGGGGGCTTGCTTTGGCGAAGGGGTTCCTCGAGGCTTTCCATACCCTCGGCTCCCTCGCCCTCGTCCCCCCTTTCGCTGCTCATCGAGCGCTGACGCTGACGCAACGTTGACGCATCATTCAGCGGCACTGTCCCCATAATTTATTATGCCGTTGTCAACGAGACCGAATACCGGATGCGTGATTAAAAGTGTGAGAAAGTGTAAAAGAGTTAGTTTTCTGTGTTGTGTATGAAGCCTTGAAAAATTGACTTTCGAATCTAACGAACAATCATCAATTACATCCATTGCGAGTGGATGATCATACAAGGGGGGTAGGTTTGCCCCTTTATTATTTCCTCCGCAATAAAAATCACAATGACAATTTGTGAGTGTCTGTGAGAATTTTGTGGCGTGGTACGAGGTTGGCTAAGTGAATTTGATACTTTCAATTGAGGGTAAAAGGGGCGGGGTGCTGGAGGGTTATCAAAGGCAACCTGCTACCATCAGTAGAGAATCATTTGCAAGTTGAAGGGGACTCTTGCGAATAAAAGGACACTTACCCTCGTTGATCTGGGACGTGACAAAGGTCTTTATGAGTGTATCAGTCGTTTGGGTGTAGAGACTCAGGGCGTAACGAAGACTTTGAAGTTCCGGTGACTTCTCCAAGAAGTTCTTCTTAAGGCCATTACCGCCGGCATGGAAATACTGCTTTATCGTGTCCAACGCAACATCCAAGACGGCGCACTGCTTCGGCGACAAATTTTTCTCCACCTCCTTAGAAATATCCTGAAAGTTTGTAGCCGATGAGAATGACATTATTTAAAAACTTTATTAAATCTAACTGAAAGAAAAAGAAATCTTACCATGACCCCGCTGAGTGCATTTTTGACGTCCGGTTTACCACCCATGTGATTCTTGAATAATCTTGACACATCCTCGATCTTCGCGTTAGCAGCCAAGTTCTTTGCGTTGTCAGTCAAATTCTTGAACATCATCTGTAACGCAACAGGAAAAGGTCATTTTGTGAATTTTAATAATCAAAAAAAAATTGTATAACGTACACTCTTATCAGTCATCGGTGGCAGGACCACTGTCTTCTCCAAGATTCTCATGACTATCTTCCACAACTCTTTCAGCAGTCTCTTGAGAACAGTTTTCTCACAGGACTGTGCGTACAAAGATAAACTGCCATCGAGAAGATCCATCAATGGCCTCAAAACCTCATCAGCCTCTACGGCCACGGCATTCCTCTGTGCTGGCTGCGTCAATGTGACCTGACCACCGCCTTTAATGGCAAGAAGAAGGTCGCCCAGCTCACGTACTGACGCTGTTATTCTTGGCTCAAGACTGGTAGCAAACAACATGGCCAGATCATCAAGAGCTCCGTTGAGCTGCTGCTGCAACTCCTTAAGGATGTTCGCTGCGTCTTCCTGAAGCTTCTCGCCACCCATCGACTCAAACATTTTCTCCAATTGGACTCTCAGTTGTTGAATGTTGTTCATGAGAATGCACGCCTAGAAATAAATTGGACCGTCCTGTATCCAGCCGCAACCGAGGTCATAGGAATGAAGTGTATTCAAAAAGAGTATACTCACAATACGTTCTTCCTTTAGATGACTAGGGAATTCTTTCTTCACAATGTCAGCGTAAGCCACCAGAACTTTTACTATCGTTTTGGCAAACCTCTTCATATACCTCTTCCAAATTTCAGGATCTGGACATTCGAGTTTCGACACGACATCAAAACATTGCGTCAGCTGAGTAAAGACGTCAACCACTGAACAACTGAAGAGGGCGTGTTCGCTGCTCTTTTGGAACTACAAAAAGAAAGATCCACAAGTTAAATCAAAGCGAACTCTAGGAAAATTATTTGAAGTAGATATAACATTTTTGCGTGTCTATTTACCCCGTCCTTCTTGTCCCTATTAAAGGCGCCATGCAGATACTCCAGAGAAACGTCATCGTTCTCGTTCAGCCATTGCATGACGAAGGGCTCGAACCAAGCTGGATACTCAGGAACAGCACCCTTATACGGCGGTACGTCTGCTACATATTTAGCGTGTAACCACTTGACCTTGAAGTGTAAATTCATATAGGCCGAGGATTTGCAGAGCCTGTGTTGTTCGTGTTCCTCGAGGGCGTACTTCATGTCCACGGCGAAGAGGCTCCACATCGTGGCTGCCGAGTGTTGACCGATGTTCAGCTCTTGTGGGAACTGGTTGAGAACAGGTGCATAACTGTTTCTATCCTCTTCTATAACGGAGACTATTAAGGCGATGAGCTTGTGCCAAAAGTCTAACGAGTCCAGCCTGGGACCGTGATCTTCGGAGTCTCTTTTGGCCTCGTTAGGATCGACCTGGAATTCTCGATTGTAGAGGTCGTAGCAATTCTCAAAGAGGAACTGATAGGTCGACCTCAGACATGCTTTCACGCAATCCTTCACCACGGTACTGGCTCTCGGTGGACTTGACAGTTCCTGGACCTTCATCCTGAAGAAGGTGATACTCGTCAATAGGTCAACGGTGCTCTTGAGATCCATCAGCTTCTCTTGGCTCGATGCCGGGAAGTTGTTACGGTACATCGACAGGTCGATTCTCAGTGAATTATGTAACTGGTCCAGCAGCTTGACAAACTTCTCCTTCTGCAAAAACAAACGTAACGGTTCACAGAAGCGTTCCCCTGTATGCAGTTAATAAAGTGACAGTATTCCCAGGACACGTATTGGCGTGTATCACGTTTCTGCAATGCATGTAACTAGCCATTGGGGATCCGCGATGCAAAGTTTAACAGTGGATATCTCGCCTAGCCTGAAGTCACGTGCGTAGTAGAAGGCCGCGAGAGATGTTTATGCGTTCTAGAAAAAAGCATCTCCATCGAAAGTTATGAAGTACGTGTGTGTATGAGGTGATACGAAAAATGTCGGTAAGAGTTCAGGAGTGGCGAAATAAGAAAACGAGATTGAGGAAGACAGAGAGGGAGAGAAGGAGTAAGGATACGAAGAAAGAAGGAAGGCAAAGATATTCGTTACAGATTCGTATGCGCGAGAATGGAAGAAAAATGTAAATGGAACGGAAACGAGAAGAAACAGAGTTTACGTTTTACATGACAAATCGACCGTGCATGTCCGACGGGGAGAAGGTCGTCAATGTGGATGGAAGGTCATAAAAAAAAGATGAAATAAAATATGGAAAGTCCAGGATGAATTTGAGAGGAAAGTGTCCTGTGAACCAGAAGAAATTCACGTATCTGTCTTGATAAATGGTATCGTTAGGTTCGACACGCCTATATTATAAATATGAATAAAACCTTTGACCCTTTCGACCTTAACTTTTTCATCATACTTATATCGATCCTTTGCAGACTTTTGAAAATTTACCTTTTGCTACCATAATCCGTTATCACGTTCGCTTATGAATATTTAACTTCTCTATCGTAAGTCCCTGAAATCTCGTAAGAGATTTGCTTTATGCAAAAGGCAAAAAAGCAACGTAAGAAAGCAGACCGAAGAAACGTGACAAGTTCAAGAGGTGAGGGATACCCTCTTACAAAAGCCCACCCCTCCTTTCGTCGTTGAAGAAAATTTTCCAGATACTCTTCACTCCGTATTTCTCCAGGCAACGTTTGTCCTCTCTCCAAGAAAGATTGTTAATAAAAAGAAAAAGAAGAAGAAGAAGAAAAAGAATGCAACCTAACCCCTCTTCCTCCAGATCAGAAATTCTTTCTCGGCACGTGCCACAGTATGTCGTCCTTGACTAAAACTTTCTACAGTTGCGTGAAAAACATATAAGCCACTTCGAAGAAAGCTAGCACGATATTCGATATTCAGGTAAACGGCCTCTTGTCAAAAAGATCTCTTTCAAATCCACATGGATGAATTTCATGGCTCAGATATAAACGTTAGGAATACGATAACGTTACTGTTGCGTTCCCGATCAAGGGCCCTCTTCTGAATGATTTGTCGAATCGGAGACGTTTCTGCACGGTACGGATTACATATGGATATACTTTTTGTATCGCTCTATATTCCATTCCTAACAAAACGTTACTAGACAGATAGAAGCCTCTAGACGTCGCCCGGCTGGTTACCTCAATACCAACCTAGGAAATTGATGATACCAAGGATGCATCTGCAGCCCCGTAACGGACCAGAGTAATAGATGGATATCCAGCGTCGGGGCAAATTGCAGGGACATTTCTCAGGGTAGGAAACACTACTCACCCCGAAGTTGCTGGCGGCAAATCGGTCGCTGGCGGAAACAGCCGAACTGGCCGTCGTGTGAGCATAATAGGCATTTATATTGGCCAGGAGGGTTGACATTACGGCTGGTACTCCCGGACACAGGTATTTCGTTGACAGACAGTGAAAGTGTCTATAGACAAAAGATACACAAGATAGACATTAATAGCACTTAGGAGCACGTGTGACACGTGTACAACATAGTCGCTTCCTCATAATATTGAATAACAATGATTCAAAGAGTGCATCAGTCGTAAAAAATTAATGCAACAATAGCTAAACAGTCCAGTATACAGATACTTTTATAGATGCTTATAAGTACGTTAAACGATGAGGTACAAAGTTCATCATAATGGAGTCTAGCTCTAGGTCTTACTTACGTCATAGCTTGATAGATGCTCTCGATCCCGTAACGCATGGCAAACTCATCAACGAGTTCCTCTCCAGGAGGATCGAAGTAAACCTTCCAAGCGTCATCACCCTTGGCTTGAGGAAGCGTGACCATGCCGCCATTCTCTTCGCACAGACTGTGAAAGAGGTTCTCGTGGAGGCAAGTGTACTGAACGTGATACGGTGCGACCTTCTCTTCGCCCTTGATCTCCACGCTGATGTGTAACCGGATGGCACCGGATACTGCACTCTTGTCGGTTCTCTTTTCCAGGTTGTACCAGACGTCCATCTCGCCGCTCAGGGTCCTGACCTCGATTATCGTCTGTCCCAGGAAGTCGTCACTCTCGCGCGTCAGCTTCTGTCGCAGCTTCGACTTGAGGTCATTGTCCTCGTCCCAGACTCGCACCTTGATCCGATCAGAAGAGTTGTGACACTCGCTGCAAAGAATTTTCAAGGATTTAGAAAAATCTTCGAACGCGCAAAAAGTAATTTTACAGAGAGGTATATCTATATCGTATCGGATCTATACGTATGACCTTTGAACTTTGAAAAAATTTCAAAGGTCAACGATCTCGCGATGATTACTTACAAGTAAAACTTCTCGTGCCAGACTGGATTCAATTCTTGGGGCATCGTTCTCGTACGCTTCTTCACCTTACCGACCTGCACCGTTACGTATGGATCCGACGTTCCGCTTTTATCCTTGGCGATGAGTCCTTGGGCGCAGATCACTAGGGGGATGAATAATTAATGAGGACTTTACTTCCGCACACATTTTCTTTTCCTCATTCTCGTGACCCTTGGGGTCACTTCGGAATAATCGGGTGGACTGTCAAACTTTTTGAAAAACATAGAACGAGACTCGACTTTACAAGGGTGAAGATTCGTCACGTCGATTATTCCCAAATGAGATTGTCAATTTTGAGAATGGCCTAATGTAATTACAAGATTCGAATGAGTTGTACGTAAAGAGAGAGAGAGGGAGAGAGGCTAGTGAGAGAATTCTCATCTTCGTGACGATCGATCCTATTACCCGATAGTATTTCGGAGGGGTCAAAGTTAGAAAGTATCAGAAATCAAATAAATACGAAAGTTGCGGACCCTTGGATCTTTCCAATCTTTGCTCGAGGGTAAAAAAGAGAAAAAAAAAGTTTACCCATCTCCAAGGTTAATTTCTTAATACTGATTAGAAAGATATTCACTATCACTCAAGAAACTTTACTTATGAAATAAAATTGATTGAAATAAATATTTTCTTTTTTTTTCTATTCAATTTCTGTCATTCGATCAAGTCTGAATGTACAGTCGTTGGAGGTCCGCAAGTCATACATGTCTTATTCATATACTTCTCCTTTTTCTTCTTCTTTTTCATACACCCCCACAAGCACGCTTACGCACACACTCATCCATACGACACGTAAGACACATAAGAGTATATACATCTCATGCAAGGAATGACGCAATCATCGAGCGCCGAGACGGCGATACTAAGAAAGACGTGAATTGTGGATAGAAGCCATTTTGAAAGCGTGCGTATAAGCTCGGCGTGATGATACGTGCGTGCGATTGACGTACAGACACACAACAGACATGCCCATGCTACAAACTCTTGGATCCTTAGATGGATCATTATGATGACGATCCAGGTCGACCTGTTCCATTTTCGTATCTCAACTCTCGAGATTCCCTTTCGACATCCCCAAAGTGCGTATTCGAGTGTGTTGTGTGTGGGTACGTACTTCTTACGGTATATCGATATATATATGAATACGATTTATCGACTGAGGAAGAAAATATTTGAGCGAATCGATAACTGATTATTTTACCACCACCCACTCCGTTCTTGCGACGTACCTGGAAGCCCTGATCTCTCCCATCTTGAAAATTGTTTCGTAAAAACGATTTTCAAGGTATTGATTTACACTTGGTTTGGCGCTAGTTAATTTCCGTATTGGTTGTGACCTTCTTTTTAGACTCCCATATGATGCTCGTGACAGTTATGGCGAATCGGATTTTTTTTTACTATTGCTGATGCATGTTATCAGATTTGTGAAAAGGACATTTTGTGATTAGTTCTTTCATATTTTATGTTTTTTAAAATTAGTTTTCTTCTTTCTCTCTCGCTACCTAACCTCCTATGACCCCTTACGACGACCCCAGTGTCTCCTACTTTTCCTTGTTACAATATTCAGCGGAAATACCAGCACCTTGTCGAGGTACGCGTTATCGATTTTGTCGACCTTTCGAATCGAAACAGAGTTCGAATTTGTTTGAGCATTGAATTGTTTTTTTCAATTTTGAATTATCTACGTTGGGTATACCACGTGGTTTATACACGTGCAATATTCTAAAGCGTTATGAATACTCCTTTGTCCTGGAGTAAATTTATAGATGGAGCCACGATCGATATGGCAGAATATTATCGCTAGTAATTCATCAGGATATCGTTTAGCGTATCCTTAACGAAAATCTCTATTGACTAACGAATAGAAAGTTTTTATGTTAAAACTTCATAGCTGCGCTAGTTAGGCGTGGCAGAGATGGCTTCACGGCAGCCATTGCCATTATAACGAAAACGATGCTATTCCAGAGGGTAACGCTTGAAAGCAACAAAGATGCGACGCGCATCGGGCTTTTCCGTGAAAAGCCGGGATTACTGCAGCTGACTCTTCCGGCAGAGCTATTTTAATTTGTGTTCAGTGAATCAAGAGATTTGATTACTGGGGTGGAAGCGGAAGTGGCGCCAACTGTTACTGTGCCAGTGCAACCGTATCCACACCCTTTACTCTGACCCTTTTTCCCTGGATAACCTGGATTTACACGATTCAAATATTTCGCTTGGTTCATGATTGAAATACGGAAGATTTCGCTACGTTCTTGGTTTGGGGTTACCTTATGGTACTGGACTTTTGACTTGGGCTGTCGAAGTAGGTTTCCCCTTCGAGCAGACGAGAATTATGAGCGACGACCAATCCCAGGCGTCAAGGTTGGCCAAACTGTGCGTTGAAGTTTTTTTTTATCGTAATCCTCGGGGATAAAACTGTTTCTCGACAGCGTTGCTCAATTTACGTCTAGTTATCGATCTTGTTTGCGTGGCTATTGTGTTTTTACTTTTCTTCTTTTTCGTTCTTCCTTTTTTGTCTATGTGTTTTTCTATACAAGTTTTCGGTCCGATGTTACGGCGAATCGATTCTTTAGATGCGATTGCGTATACGACATTCTTTTGTTAATCTTTAAAATTGAAAAATTTCCTTCTGTTTATTTTGATTGGAAAAAAATATTGATTAGCGTGTCGTTGCGTGATTTGGCGAATTAGGTGGTTTTTGAAAAATTTGAATTTCATTTTTTATAGTTGGTTAAACCGCAACGCTTATTGAGCATTCTTTGCTGTCTGAAGTCTTGAGTGTACGATACATTTGGCAGATAGTAGTTTTCCCGAAAAAATCTTGAAAAAAAAAGGAAGAAATTTTCTCATTTGAGAAAGTTCCGTGGGGGATACGCACGCGTTCTCCTTCCTTTTCCATTTTTCTGCCATCTTGGGAAATTGCAATTTTGCGAGAGCGGTGGCTCTGCAAATTTTATTTCCCGCACCACGGTAAATTCAGTTGACGGGGAATCTCTTGTTTGACTTTGCCGTTATAGTCTCATGGCTCCCACCTTCGATAATTCGGGGCTTAAGCCGCGAGCGCAAACTTTGCCAGTTTGCGAATTTCGACCAAAGTTACTTCTATACCTTGAATCCTAACCTCATGAATCCATGAGATTCGAACTGGCTTAGATCAGATTCTACCATTTCTTTTCTGCGTATGGACGCATCAGTTCGAGCCCCTAAATCAAAGACTCGCACATCTCATTTTATTATTCAAGTAAAATCCGAGTTTCAGAGTAATCAGATTGCTTCGGCACAGGAGAAGCTAAAGTCTCGACATCTGGAATCTACAGGTCTGCGCATGCGCAGTGTAGGTTTCTCAATGATTTTTAATAGCTACAAAACGTCTTCACAGCAGTTCTTCAAAGTAACAGTAGAAATTGCTAACGAAATAATTTTATGAATCCTTTTAGATCTTCCAATGATCTATGTACGTATCGATTAAAGTTAAAGGGTAGTTATTAATTTTTCTTCTGAAAAAGTAGCTGTCCATAGGTATTAAGAAATTTTTCTTTTCTACCAGCAGTCTAATCATTGACAAGAGACATCATTCATAAATAATTATTAAAAGAGTCAAGCCAATTTTTGAATGACTTACAAAACATTATAACATTGAAAAACTCTTTCATCCCCCCAATTCACTTTTCAAGCTGAATCCTTGTTCGCTCAGAACTTTTTTTCTTCAAATATTCCAATTATTTCACGTGCCGCAACCATAGTTTCATCTATTTCTCTCCGCTTATATTGATCATGCAACAAAATGCAGGTCGAACTGCACGGAGCCATAAACCCACGCGAGAACTAATTTCTAGGATTTTCCTCTAGGTCTGTAAATGCACGCAACGTTGAAACTGACCTCACTGAGGTAAAATCCCACGGATTTATAAAGGTCAGGACGTTCTTTGTACAAGCAGCCTTAAATCTCTTTCTTCACTCTCCCTGTCCCCTATGTAATTCGTAAATTTTCAATTAACTACTCAAACAAGATTTCAAAACACCTTTCCACGCAAATTGCATAAAATCCAGGTCTGCGCCCAAAAACAAGCATGACTAGTATCATTGCCTATATTTAGGCATGATTATATTCTCAAAACTGCAGAGTCCACGTTTTCTGTACAACACAAGAGTCATTAAGGGTAAAACGTAGTAATTAAACCAACAAAAGTGGTGCCGTGGGAGTGGGGTATTAAAGACTAAAAAGAGTCTAGGCAATTACATCCACAGTACCCATGAAAGACAGTCAAATAGCAGAAACAATGTTGTTGTACACTGACGCCGTAAAATGCAATGTCGCAAGCATAATGCCTAGAATACAAAGATCTAATCGTGAATGCTGACCTCGCGCAACCCTCTGCTGATAAAAGATTTTGTCAAACTAACCTACAAAAAAGACAAAGAAAAAAACCTAACCTGCTACTCGACTTCGTACAAATGATCAGTACAAAACTTCAAATGACTTACTGACTAAATCTCCACTTTCCATAGCACTAGCCATTGAAATCGTCCTAATGGAGTTTATCATCAAAAGCGATACATACATCGTCATGACAATTACAAAGCGATTATATTATAATCGTGCAATTTCAGTCGTTAAAGTCGACGGACATGGTCTGGCAGCGAATGTAACGTTATGAAGGAATCAGGGTGAAAACATCATAATGGGCTTATTGTTAGTCGAAGGGATGGAATGGGGGGATACGAGGATGGTAAAGGGTAGAGATGGATACGTAGGAGAATGACGCGAGGAAGGTAAACGAAGCATAGTAGCAAACTGATGGTTGATGGTTGATGGGTGGTAGGAAGAGGTAGCGTAGCAGGCAGTGAGTGGCGCCACACTTGGCTGTGCGTTGAACTATCGATCCCTCGACGCATTCACATAGAGAGAAGCCAACGCAGCCGTAGCTGCGTTATGACCGTTTACGAAAGCTCGTTGCATTTAGCATCGCTCGGACTGCTTCCCGTCGTTAATAGCGCCTCTTACGGTATATTCCAGATGTAAGCTCGGTCGTAGAATGTTAAAATCGATGCTGCCATTCTATGAATGGCGGACTACTCCGTCGGCGACATATAAACGTCTTCTACTCCAGCCATACTCGTTTAAAAGTCGCGCACGTACGTTCCACCTAACTTGGCCTAATGCACGACTCTACTTTAGTAAGAGTCAGGACCGACTGGTATGGGAATATCTTCTTATTCATAGTACGTGACTGAAGATAAATCATCCAAGATAAATAGATACGGTTATGTCTGCCAGTACGGAATTATTTAGTTGCTGCTGGTTAAAATTATGCTTGAAAGTTATAAAACAGTGTGGTGGATATGTGCATTGTTCTCTGAATATGGTTGGAAACTATATTGCAAGGTCTCGAGTGCATATTGACGGAGCAGGTGGTGAGCTGAATATATCTATATATATATACAGTAGATATATATGTATAATAAAGAATAGTCAGAGTCTATCGATGAAAGTAATCGATATGACAATGATATCATTCGAGATCAGTGATGCCAGAGGCTGTGTTCAATGTGAATGGATCCAGTGTGCGTGTCTCTCTGTGCCGGGGGTGTTGTTATCGGAGTGAGATCAATAGTCGATCGAGTTGAACGATAATCCAATGAATGACGAGAGAGTGTGAACGTGATAAGGCTCAGTGAACCGCTCGAAAGATCGCTTTCGAATCTAGAGAGTGTACTGAAAGTGTGAAGGGGCTTTCGAAAGATCTAAAAATCAGGAATAGGTCACCTGTAATAGCGATCTTGCAGGACCACTTGCTGGTACCCTCAAGGACGATCTTTTCGGCCTGTTCGAGGCTGTCTATGTGTGTATCCGGGTCGACTGAAAACGTTGTGCTGAAAAGAACAATGACCTTGTCATCGGGAATGATCCACGCTACTTACTACCTCTTTCGATAGACGATCAATCGCTGGTCGATGGGTTGACGAACGTCTGCCGTCTGGATCCAGTCAATCGGCATACACCTAGATAGCTAATTATCTACGAATTTTTCATTCTCTCTTAAACCCTTTGTTTGACCTTCCTCAGTGACATTTGTTCCCCTTATCGCCTGTAGGCATCCTAAAGTCGTCTATCTCGTCGAGTTGGGAATAGTGTGTAACACGAGCGTCGTCATTAAGACGTATCGATCTTCTTTCGTCCACGAATTGGACGATTCTATTAATGAATGGGTCCGGCCACCTGTTAGGCATAGGAACCGAATTAACCTCGTTACCGATTACTGGTTTGGACGGCGTAAGAAAACTTGTTGCACAGCCCGTGGCTCTTCGCCAACTTGACTTCGTGTTCCGTCCGAGAGAATAATCGTCGAGAGGCGAGGCGTCGCTTTGAGGTTAGGGTGGAATAAGAAAATGCTGAGCCGCGAATATTAATCGTTTAAATTGGAATTCCTATTTTTCTCTCTTCCGACGAGCGAAGCGAATACTCTACTCTGTAGAAATTAATCGTTCGAACTGGAATTCGTCGGATAGGAAAATTAATTGCTTTAACGAACACCTGATACAATACTACCGTCTTTGTCAATATTATCGTCGCAGGAAGCCATCTTGCATTTTTACAGATAGGATTTATCGTCTGAAGGTATATATTTAACGTATAGACTTTTTTTTCCAGGATAACATTTGACATGCAATTTGTATCTGGAGCTGTGTTTGCGTTCAAGAAGGAAACTCATGGGAGTCTACCGAGCCATGTGTATTTGGGGGGGGGGGGGATACCGTACAGAATGGATTTGACTAAAATAGAATATACTTTTTCTTGGTATTCCCCTTGCGAAATCGGAATTTCCAACGTACACGTTTAGAATATTACGTACTTCGAAAGGTCACGTACGTCCCCTTTGTGTCACGAGCTACAGGTGTACGTTACAAATAGCCGAAAAAAAAGTAGATTTCAGTAAAGTAAAAATCACGTTAAAAACAATAAACAACATTTGTAAATGAAAATGGGGTACGACGGGTCCCTTAAAGAAATAATGCCGTCAATGTAATTAATAAAAATATATCACGATTGCCCCACCTTCAACTAATTTTATGGGTAGCCCATCCTGCCCCACCTATCTTTATTTACAGAGTGATGGCACTGCGAAGTATCCCGTAAATTGTGACAAAAATACATGATCGGAATTCGCAATGCTCTCGATCTTCGATGTTTCGTTTCGCAGATTCTTTCAGTCGCCTCGATGAGTGTCATAAAGACTTTTCCTCAAAAATTCTCAAGTGCTATCCATTGATAAATTCGACCATTTCAGAGTATCCATTACAGGTGGTTACGTGGAGGTGGCTGATGGCCAGACGGCCGGGTTTGTACTCGAACAATGGCGGCCTGAGGACGTAAGCCACAACAAGTTGCCGTGTGACCTTAATGGACTCTCGATTGAACTCCTGTCGGGTGGGATACGCGATAGCCTACAGAGGGTGCTTTACCCCCTGGGCTATTCTCCATACTCCACACCCTTCTAGTCAGTCGAACATCCCTCCCTTGGACTATAATCGTTCGTTGTAACGCTCGCCCTCTCCGCACGATTAATCCAATTGAATCCACCCTTAAAACTGAACGAGCTCCCGGCGTGCACCCTTATGATTATTGTCCCCCTGCCCCCTTATCCTTTTCCCGGCTCGCCCTCACTCCACGACCAAATTACCTCGTGTAGCTAAGCCTGACTGCCCCAGTTGACTGCTACTTAATCGAAGAATTATTTCAAGCAAATTAGACGAAACGCATGCTGCTGGCTTTAACCGCAAGACTTTCAGTTTTTCGGGGTCAAATGACTTACGACCCTCGACCTCTCGACGACTTCTCTAAGACTTATCTCAAATTACGTAAGCTTTATCGAACTTAAAATCTCTTTCGCGATCCCCGTACCTTATCCTGAATCCTTAAAAAAAAGCTACAATATAAAATCAGGATTGAGACGAAGTGTTGTAAAATAAATAAAAGATCGTATAAATCATTAAGAATCGAAACGTCGAGTTATGGCTCTACTCACAACTATTAACGTCAAAATCACTATTACCCTTTCCGATTAAAAAAAAACCTCCAATTAAGCTTCGCTTAAAATTCTCAAAATTCGTCACGAGAAGTAGGTCCGATATCAAACCACAGATCAACGACATATTAATAATTAACTAAGGATACATATAAAAGATCGATCCGTAATTAAACAAAGGATCCACATTATCCAGATTACTTTTTTAAATACACAAAAGATCCATAATCAATAATCACTCCGCCATTTCGATTCTGCAGGAATCCCTATCAAAACAGCCAAACAAAAGATTGCCGGACATCCAGCGCAATACACGATAAATATATAATATAGTATACTTTATATATATATATAGGGTCATTCAGGAATATCGCACCAACTGACGTTATTCCATCTATTTAATTTTCGTGCTATTGAAACCACCTTCAGGTGGTAACAATTCTCCTGAATCATCCTGTGAACATATATATATATACATACATACGTATATATACACAACACTCAGCAGCTTTAGCATATACAATCCACAAGTCAGGGCGCATAACAGCGCGTTACGCGTGTACGCAGGACATATTACGCATAGGCGCAGAGACAGTGAACGACGACGACAGCGGCTCGTATTACGACACAACGTCTTAATAGGTTCAGGACAGGAGAGCACAGCGAGTGTCCACAAACCTGTAATGGCGATCTTCGCCGACCATTTGCTGGTACCGTCCAGCACGGATTGCTTCACCGCAGTCATGTGTCCGATGTGCGCCGTTTTGTCTACTCCGAACACGGACCTATGCTCCGATTCAGATGATTCGCACGTGCTGTGACTCATTCTCTCGCCTTCTCCGTATTCAATTGTCTCGAAATAATTTGACCCGATTACCGGTAATCGAACGATCGATACTGTGACGTTAGAGGATCGAGGAGCGACCGATCGCCGTGGAATATTAAATTTGTTAAATGAAAAAAAAACCGTTAGGATTTACAGTCCTTTAATCAGCATACGTATCTTTTGGTCTCTTGCTAATCTGCTATAATTGGATGACGTCACGGTATCGGAAATTAACGTCGATTACAGGAAACTGACTTGGAAATTACTCATGCGAAAAGTTGCCTGGATGTTGACGTCGAACTTTACGGAGAAGGTGAGATTCTGATGAAGATGAATGTTTATATTTGTGATAATCATTAATATTTTACGGTAACCGTCACTGTGAAAGTTTTACAGAATATTTGCGACGCCATTGCCACATCTCGCCGAAGCATCTCTGACGTATTGTCGGATCGCATTGATTGGCCTTTGTATCGATAACACGTATCGTTAATACCTGGACTCTTGATCGTGGGACTGGAGGAGAATTAATGATCGATGATTTTAATTAACGAAAAAATGTTAGGGGTTGCCAGGCCTCTGTGCGAGGGTTGTAGGAATGAAAAAGACAAAGAGAAAATAAATAACTAGCCGAATGACGAAACCAGCATCGATCCGATCGATCGGGCTCGTTTTACCTCATGAAGGCACAAGCAATCAATTAAGCCTGATTCTCATCGGCGACCGTTTCAGGGGTGGCTTTATCGTGGCTTTACGCCTACGTGAGACCATCGGTATTTATATCGATAAAGGTTTATAATAAGCTCGTTCCAATTGGCTCTGAGCTAATTGAAATCATAATAACGAGGCTTATCTCCGCACGAGCCAATTCGCCCGTGACACCTTGGACTAATATCAATTCGATCATGTGATATCATACGCGATTAATCTATCTGCAATATTTGCTCTCGACTTTAAGTATAGCATTATCAAAAATTCTTAATGACTCTTCTATCTCGACAGAACATTATATCTGATTATTATTACGACTTCTAATTTTTTTTTTACGTTAATCGAGGTATCATACCCAGTTTACGTTAATCCATTAAAAGAAAAATGTGGTTCCTCTCAATTATAGTAAATTAGAACATAAGATATAGTCGATGTTAAGAATGAAATTTGAGGTAGGGGACTCTTTTATGTTGGAACGTCGTAAGAAGATGGAACCTGAAAAAGATTTTATTCGTGGACGACCTATACGACGAAATAATGCTATAAAGAATGTCCGTTATCGTAGCGCGTACAGCGGTGTCACGGGAGAGCTTTTTATAATTATCTTGTGTTATGGTAGCTTTGCCAGAAGCTTAAATTCTTTTTTTTTCCTAAAGATTACAAATTGCGGTAACCAGGAAGGCATAAAGCAAGTTTTCCACGTAGGTATATCGATTACGCGACTTCTCGACGTTTTTGCGGCTGTATTCTGTTGTAAATATGAAAAATTATATTCTCTACTTTCGAGTGCAACGTATCGAATGCATTTTTAATGGAACTTCACTACTGTCAAAGGTCAAAGGCTACAATGGATTTTAACCCACCTTAAGTAAACTCCTTGTTGAATTTTATATAGAGACGAACGTAACCATTGAACATTTCTACCAAGAGTTGACTATACTTTGTCGTTTGTATACTTCAGTTTCTATGATGTTGATAAAATCGAATTCCACTAATGTCGTATCATCAAAGATCAAAATCATTGGCTACAAATTTCAGGAATACCGACCTGTACCTTCATTATTATTATTATTATTATTATTATTATTATTATTGTTGTTGTTGTTGTTGTTGTTGTTGTTGTTGTTGTTTTTTGAAACACTAATATATATCGTAAGTAAATATTTTTTTTTTCTTTTACAAAATTAGATTTTTTTTCTCTCGCGGATGAAATATTCTTTCGAAATTATTTTCAAAAATATTTTCTCTTCCACGAGATCGAGTAGGTATTATGGATAGTCGTAAAAAAAAATATAAGTTCAAAAGCGTTTTTCACTGTTGAAACATTCTTTGGCAATGTTTCGGATGATTTTTGTGGCAATGGCGACGTTCACTTCTACTGCAGTAATCCCAAATAAGTAAGGGCACGTGTTACGGTTATACACCGGAAACCAAGAGAGTCGAGAAGGAAGTAGTCGACTTACCGGATGAGCTCGAAGATTTCCGGTTTCTCCCGTTCCCTCTGCTTCATTCTATCCTTCATGGCCGTGATTATGCTGTTCGCCTTATCCTCAGCGCCATGCTTCGAGCTCTTCTCAGCCGCCCCTTAAAATGAGAACGGAAACGGAAACATGAGACAGCGTAGCGACGGTAAGAATTTTATCAGCAAAGAATCAAGAGCGCTTCCATTACCAAGTATCATCACACACATTACCATCTCTCCAACAGCTTCCGGTTCGAGATCATAATTATTACTACTTCTGTGACGAATTCTTATCAATCGTATCCTTTTTAATGATAATATCACTCTTAGCAGCTATTTATCAGTCGTTTACGTAATTACGTAATTTAACGTAATTTCAGGTAAATACAATCGTAGCTGAATCTCGTGATTATCTTTAACGTTGAGACTGTCGACAGGGTATCATTTTCAAAGAAGAGATCTCTCGAAAATATTCCGACCAGTCACAGGCGTTCTTTTCCCTAAGATCTTATATCTCGGCTGCACCATTCAGCAAGGACGAAAACTCGATTAGGCGAAGAAATTTCTCTAGCACTCAGTTTCGCCATTGCTCTCCGTGGAATTTCTCTCGACGTCGAGCGGCCATGCGTCTCTATTACCGGAATGAGTGTTATGCGGGTTCCGTACGTCTTTCGGCTGTTAACATGGTGCGCAAACGCATTTACGTCTCGTACTTTGTACATTTAGAATTTTGCATTTTCCAGAACATTCAAGGAGTTCTAATTTTCCGGCGAAACACCAGGAAGGACTAGGACGAAAGTCGCTCGCTTGAAACGCGGCTTAATTGGGTCGGAAATTACACATAATAATAGTTGTAATGCAGGAGTGTCGGCCATTTCGTCTTTTTGACCTATGATTAGGTGACGTTAAGCGTACGCTAATTAGACGCCGGGTAATTGGCGCTATAACGTACTTTGAAGTGACACGTGAAAAAAAAACGTGGAATCATCGATCGACGTTCGAGAATAATCGATTATATTCGATCGATTTTATTCAATCTTTTTAATTCATCATTACGATTCTTTTTTTGTTAATCCCTGTATGAAGTCGTATTACTGTCATGATCATTAATCGCGGTGTCACTGAATTTCCGGTTTTAATTAATACACCGGAACTTCGATTCCGCGACGTCATCGAGTTTCGTCATTTGCGGAGTTGCGAATGATTACTCGTTCTGAAACACCGGAAGTGGTTAGAATAACTACTGCCAGTCAGCTGACTATTGAACGAGTATTCAAGTTTCACATGGAGGTAAATTAATGTGGAGTTAGAAATCGCGTCAATCCAATTGTTCCGTATTATGAGAACCGTTGTTCTCTAATGGAATGGGAAATTAATCGATCTAACCGATAACCAGTTACGTGAATGGTGTGAGACTGGATGAACAGGATCGAGACGTTGGTAGATTCACTGTATTCTCAAGGCCGCCATTTTAGTTGCTTTAAGCGTTCTCGAGCGAAAGAATCTTTTCATTTACTTTTCTCTTCTAGGAGAAAGTATCGAGTAAGTTGAGTTTACTGGCTATACAGAGGTTTTTCTCTCTTTTTTTTTGTAATTTAATTCTACGAATCTTTTAAAGGTCGAAGTTCACTTTTATCAGTATCACGACTTACACTTTCAAGCTGCTGTTCGGCAAACAATCAACGAATTTCCCTAGTGTACAAGTTATATACCATTTTCAATGAAATTTTTCAAAAAAATATATACGGTCGCGTAAACAATTCCAATATCATTGAACAACGATACTCCACGACAGTCTGACGGTCACGAGTTCTTCTGAAAAGGTTCCTATCGATTTCCCGAATGATTGTATACACACCCGAGTCGTCATTTTCCCGCAACGTTATTCTCGTGAAAAAAAAATCACAGTTTTCCAAATATAGACCAACTTTTCGTACACGTGTAAATTTAATCGTTGGCGAACGTGAATTTTCGCGAAAAACGACTCGAAAAAAATAACGTTGCGGAAAAACGACGACTCGGCAATATGGTGATAACACGGGAGAAAACGACAGGGACCCGATTTAAAACACAAATATTCCTACAAACAATGCAGAGCACAGCGGAACCATATGCACCGTACATACGTATATGCACACATGTATTCATGTCAATATAAACAAAAAAAAAGTGATAAAGTCAAAATAAATAAAAAAATAGTTTCAAATCTACGGTATATACCTCGCAAGTCGATTTTTCCACAAAGATAAAATATTTGTCTACGTCATATTGACCAAAATGAAAGATGGACTAATCCTACAACGTACTAATATCCCAACATTATACACGCCTAATGATCCTATCGAATAATATTATCTTCATGGGGGATAACCTCCAACCATCCCTATCTCAAAGCCATACAAGTTTTAAAAGCGTCTAGTGCACTTACGTTGCAAACAGTCCGCGTTGAGAAGGTCCTTGCACTTTTCGTGACACTTGACGCCACACTCCATGCAGCGGACTCCCTGTCGCGCTATACCCCAAAGGAGACCTTCGCACTCGTAGCAGTAGGTCGGCGAAGTGGCAGTCCAGGTGACGAAATTGTGCGGTGTGGTGGAGGAGATGGGGTAGATCATCGCCTGGAGTGTCTTCTTGTAGACGTGCATCTTCTGCGAGCAGCGCGATGCAACGTATGAGAATGAAATTTTTGCTTTTCTTTTTTTTTTAAGAAATATCAACGAAAGCCATTTTCTTGGGAAATTTTTTTCGCTACACTCTCCGGCCCTCTACCGGTCACTAACGTTTAGTAGTCGTGGTGGAGATAATAAGATATGAGCCCACTTGACAGAGGGATATATACAATATGTGTGTACTATGTTATATATACATAATGAGCATATGCAAGGTACATACCTATATACATTTAGTGCATTTTCAGATAACCCAGGACAAACTCAAGCGATCCCGTGCATTTCTGGTGCATTTCTATTGTGATTTTTTATTTTCTACGGTCGCATCGATTTTATCTTTGCGCCGGGGAACAAGTACGACGCAGAAAAATTTTAAGACTTGCAATCGACTGGAATATTTCGGAGTATCAATTTATCGATGGCATAGCAACGAATGTATATGGTGCATGTGTACATACGTGTCCCTTGGACACCCGTTATACTTTTTCTAGGATGGAATATTTTCCTGGGGATTCTGTTGATGCGGTATCAACATCGTACACGCGAGTTCTTTGTGTGCCAATGCTGTGTAAGTGCATAAGGACGTACGCAGCTTCATATGTATATGTATGCCATTGTATAATAATGCAGAATCCAGGTTTTCGTGGCATTCGTGGAATTTAATAATCTTTGTTTTACGGGATGCCTGCATTTCTTGAAAGAACTTGGGAAGATATTCTTGTTTTATTTGTACGGTCAGAGGTCAGAGGTCATTGCTTCTTTGACATTTTAATGTGTATATATGTATATATTGATTTCGGTGCGTGGCACATATCATACACCATAGTGACAAAAAAATATGATTGAATCGATTAATATTACTTTGGAGCAACTAAATTTGGCGAAATAAATATTTTGTTAGTATTTACAAGAAATAGTCCAATTTGTTTGTATGAAGTAAAGCAAATTTTTTATATTATTATTCGACGACGAAAATAAATATCGTTTTCACCAGTCAAATACGTGTAACAATAATTAAATATGTTTGATGAATCGAAACAAATTCTTTTTTCTTGGTATAGATGGAATATAACTATTTATATTTATTAGTGGTTTATATGTTGGATTGTTCAAAGTGACCTTTCGACCAGTGTACAAAGTAACAATGCTTGATGTTTATTTGAATCTACGAACTATTGATTTTGTTATGTAAATTCAATGAACAGCAATTACAATATGCGGCGATGCATTTCAATTAGGAATTACGCAATATTTATTTTACCGTTCAACGCACACCGATTGTACGATGAAAATAAATTTGAGAAAATTTTTTGAAAAATTTTGAAAATATATTCAGCACGCATACGACGGTAATTACAGCGGATTCTCCTTTGCATAATTATTTTCTTTTTTTTTACTGATAACGCTGGTAAGAGGGCCGAAGATTTCTTATCTTTATTATAATTTATTTTTTCCTCCGGTATTATTTTTGACGAGGCAAGATTCGTATTCCCTTTTTGTGTGCGAGGGTATATATATATAAAAAGTTCGCTAAAATCAGGAAACTGGCGTGCCTGCGAATCCTAAATATGCACAGGTGATAAGAAACATACACGGTAAGTAAATATAAGTAAACGGAAGGATTCGAGAGAGATTAAATTTCCTGAAGGAGATATCAATATATAGATACAAGATAAGATAAACATCGGAGTCTCTCCCGAATCCTAGCTAAAAGCTAGGGTTATGATAAGAAGCACGTGAGACTCGGCTAAGAAGCACTAAAAAAACATGATCGAATAACGATTTTCCCTTTTTCCATATTTTTCGCAAAAATTCTCTACACGTATACGTGTATACGTATATATACACTATTTATGCTTTTGGATCAAGCAAAGGATCTCGCTAGCGTACTCGCTAGCATACGAGATAGCATCGAAGCCCAGAACGCAGCATCCTTATCAGAATTCACGTAAGTCCCAGAGACAAGATGATTTCTTTTTTCTAAAAAAAAGTCTACGCCGGTGCGAAAGAAGCATGGACCGGCTAGATGTACCAGGATTCAAATTTTATCTCAACTTCTAGCGTATCCCGGTGATGTCCTTATCAGGACCAACACTCTCCCGAAGGATACGTCAGATTTGTTTCGTGATCCCATGAAATCCTGGCGAGAGCCTTATAAATCATTTTGGACTCTTCCGTATTCCTAATCGTATTGTACTATATACATATATATGTATGTATATATGTATAGTATGAATGCGGTGTATTCGACTACTTCTTGCCTAATTGATCCTATAGTGACTAGGAGATGATTTTCTAAGTTGCTACTCCTTGCTTGCTTGGTTGCTTGGTTGCTTGTTTGTTTGCTTGCAGAGAGGGTGGCACACTTACGTGAAAGAAAATAGACAGCGTGGAAATGAGGATAAAATGCAGCACGGTTCGTATGAAAAAAAGTACCAAGTTAAATTAACCCCATGTCGTACAAGGCCGACTTTGGCGATGTTTCATCGCGTGACTATGAACTGAACTTAAGGTTAAGTGATTTGGAAACCCCGCGCGATCGTACTTGTCGTACAAAGCACCTTTAGATTTATTATTATACGTGACTTCTCGCATTTACATGTAACTCTCGAGCGACAGTTATTACGTTGTTGTATTTTTATCTTTAATCCGACCCTTATTACTTCCCTTAGTCATTTTTTTTATTGATTCTCCGCGCCCCTTCCCACCCGGAGTATCCGATTTCGTCATCCCTTTGCTTTCACCGAGATAGGCAGTTTTTTTATTGATAACAATAAGGTCTTATTTAATCATTCGAATCGTCATTTTATTTTATTTATTTAATCGATCATCCCTGCTATCGCGAATTGTTATTGCTAATTTGATGATTTATTGTTTTTTTTTTTTACTTATTAATGTATCTTCGCGAAATTTCAATGCGAATAACTGCTACTAGTTAACGACGAAAGGTTACCTACTGCTGGAGGACTTCCGGAAATTTTCATAGACGGAGGTTAATTTGCTCGGGTCTGTCGGAGAATGAAGGATACGAAGGGCCAGAAGGTAAACGAGACCGGCAGGAGGTATAAACGTAAAGACAGCCAAGAGCTGGCAGAACGTAAAACGAAATGAAAATGACTCTGAGGAGATTATGCCAGTGCGCAATGGACGACTCGCGGCAGCACGAATCGTCTTTAGGGCCGCGTCGCACGACCGCAGACGCCGGGATTAACCGTTGGTAAATTATGCAATGAATTTTTTTCGCTGGACCGAATGACGGGGAGAAACAAAAAAAAAGAAAATGTCCTCCCAAGATTATACATCGTAAACCTCACGTTCAGATTTTATTATCGTATTTTATATTACGCGATTATATGATCTCGTTATCACTAGTAGTTTTCGTAACCGCGCAATTATTTTATCACTTTTTATTCGCTCTTTTTTAATCTGTCCGCACTTTGGCCAAACGGTCTCGTTTATCAGTTTTCGTGGGTCTTGGGCTAATCGTTGTAATCGTTAACGCCAACGTAATCTTTGCTCGGCTACTTTCGTACGCGACGCTTAATCTTTCGACACTGGGCTGAATGTTAATTTCTATATTACGAATATATTCCTGGGTTAACGTTGAACGTCGCGCGTCCTTGTCATTTGCATTTTATCCTTTATCACGCGTGCACAAGCGACCCTGACGCTTGAACAATTACGTTCAAAAGGTTTCAGTGATAATTATAAGACCGCCTGAGCACGGAGGTCGAGCGGTTTTTTTTTAAATTCAAAAATAATTTTAGAAACGCGAATATCGAATGTAATTAATTGTTAGGACAGACGAGGTGACCTTGAATAAATTGAGCTACCCCCGTCACGTTATTTTTGAAAGGTATGCCGTTAAATTTCTTGCTTCTTTATCATTAGCGATAAGCAGCGATCGCAAAGCTTGAGAAAAAAAAGGAAAATAATAGCACAAAATTCGCAGTCCTTCGCGTTCTTCTCGGTATCGGTAAAAGGTTTCTCAGAAATTGTCGCATGTAATTTTTTTTCGGAAACAAAAAAAAAATACATCTCGTTATGGTGTATAAATAATGTAAAGGTCTCTTACCAGTTCCTCGTCGTTTAAAGTAGCTCGCGGCACCGCGGACGTCAACCCAGCGTTCCTTTTGGTGGCCGCCATTGTCTGTAGAAAATTGTAAAATTTAATAAGCATTTGGTACGTACTATCGTGAAGATAGCGGGAGAAATAATGAGAAAGAGAGAGAGAGAGAGAATGAAGAATAGCAGGAGAGAGAAGCTAATGAGAGTAATAACGAGAATAGAGATGAAGTGTACGAAAACAAAGGAGAAAGAGTGTTTCTCAACTGACATGTCAACTAGTGACAGTTGAAGTTGCTACTAGAAGAAAAAAAAATAAAAAATTGGTGACAATTTTGAATATTCACATAAGACAAAAGCTATAGTTTACAAAATTCTTGTATTTACAGTGCTGTCTGTGCCAGCTGAACTTTCTAGAATTATTTACAAGTGCTATAGTAAATATATGCATCAACACAACAAGGCCTAGTTGACCAATGTTCTATAGGCATGTATTCACTTTTGCACCTATGCTTGTACTTATTTAAAGAAAGGCATGCGAGCGAGCGTTATAATACAGTGACATCGACGATATTCTTATCTGGCGCCAAATTCAAATTCGTTAATGCGACTCTAAGAGAAATGACCAATCGTAAAGAGCGACAGTCACCGTCACGCAAATCAGGATTGGTGGACGCCTCTTTGGGTCGCCATTTTAAATTCTTATTAATTATCAAACAGAAACATGATCATCGATACACTCGCTCTGTGATTGTTACAGAATTACGAAGAATTTTATCTACCAATGCGTCTATGACGGTTACGTTCACACCGAATTTCGTTACGTGAGATAAGCGATGAAAAGGAAACTTTGATTAGCGTAGAATTTGAGAAGCGAGAGATGATATTCAAACAATCTTTTATTTTTAGCTCTGAAAAATTTTTCTATCGCAATTACAATTACTTCATTATAGGGAGACAAATGACAAAGAAAGTAATGAACGATTATGATACAACGCAATGAAGTATATTACGAGGCACAGTTTTAATGATTAAAAACAAAATGGAGATTAGAGAAGTAAAACAGAAAGTATACAAGGGTTGTGTATGATACGAAAGAAAAAATGGCGCAACGAAAAGAGAAACTGAGAAAGAGCCAGAGAGAGACGGAGAAAGAGAGAGAATGGGAAATGGCTACATAGAAAATCTAATCCAATTAGCCTATGGTGTCTTGTATGGTCGCTGGGAATTGCGGTAAAGATTTTAATTAAGATTCTGCGCTGGTGGTTCAGGTTGAATCCGATACTTGCGCAACAAGACACCTTTACTCCAATCGGTTGGCCGGTTGGGATGTAACATACAGACGAGTATGTAATCCTTGGAATATCTACTTTTTCTCATCTCGTTTTTCCATTTCTGTTTCTTTTTTCGAAAAACCTTGCGCTTTCTTTTTTTTTTAATAGAAAAAAGAGAATGAGCGGATGAGCAGTATTACAAACGAGAGCTAAGGATGTTCGGCAAACTATTTTTCTTTTTGTACGAAGAGAAAGCCAATTTTGAGAAGACGCAGGAATGTCATTGAGCGTAATTTTGACTTTTCTTTTCTACCACTACGCACATGCAATTGCATCCACCATATGTAATATTCAAGATGCTTCGTCACATGTCATACATCTAGATTATTATTTATTTACTTTAGGACTACGATTATCCAACAGTAATCTACTGATATCTATGTGTCTCTACGAAATGAAATTGTGTACTAAGAATCCAATGCATACAGACAGAGTTCAAGAATGTATGTAGTGATGCTGTTGCACTCTGGGAGAGGCTTTGGATTTTTTTTTGTAATAAAACAAGACTACAATTTTTGGTATGTAGCGAGTACAATTTATGTGAATTGAATGCGATTCATCGAAAATTTTTGGCATTTCGATAATCATAATTGATTACGTGTATTGTGAAATGTTGAGTGTTATAGTTTGGTTTTTAGTCAAACTATCCGTAGCGTGAAACCCAGGCTTGGGATTTGAGTTTCGAATAATATTCGAAATGGAAATCTTCCTCAGAAGAAATATATATATATAGTGAAAATCCGCAGGCTAGAGGGGTAAGGAATTGTCGGTTTGGGGTAGATGTATCAAAGGTTGAGAATATGCACTTTGGCATGGGTTAGGATAAGGATGCGTAATGTGGTCTAGGATAGATTGAGAAATCGTAAGGAAGGAATCGTTGTACTTTGCTGTTTAGTAGGACAATGAGGTATAGGGTGAGTCAAAGTATTTTGGGAGATAGGATGTTGTCTTTAGCCTGGGTATGAGTAATACTTGCGAAATACTTGCTGAGTGATTGGGAAGATGCGTTTTACAATGTGGCGTATGCCATAACATTGAGATATTTTTTTTACGCCATTTCGACGAATCGCATTTTGTTCGGATGAGCGCGTGTATGTATAAGGTGGGATGATAAAAGAGAGAAAGACAGATAGATTGGGAGAGAAAAAGAAAGGAAAAGTAAAAAAAAGAAAGAAAAAGTCAGAGATATAACTTTGCTTTTTGTGGCTGCCTAGAGGCAGGCAGACAATAGGGAGTTGAAGAAAAAGAAAGATGGGATAAAGAAAGACAGAGGATTTTCATATGAGTATGATTTTATCGTTTATAACAAGGAAGAAAATATATTGAAAATATAATAGGAATGTAATTCACTTTCTTCAATGTGTTTTGACTTGTGTGTTATTATAAAATAACGGCTTTGAACCATACGTTGAACTTAATGTTTCAAGCCAGTAACAAAGAGAATGGGTTATGGAATGGGAAATTCAAAAAGTAAAAAAAAGGACGGAAACGAAAAATAGAACTCAAATGGTAGAGTGTAAAATATAATGAAAATAAATGCGATTACGGATAAGAGAATCGTAGCGGAGTTGTAAATTGAAGGACTGATATAAACGTAATATAAAATAAAAGTTGTTGACTGTAACTCCGTAATGAAAAAAAAATGGAATAAACGAGCGCGAATTTTTAAATTACCTGATTGCAGTTTGTAAGTGAATTTTAAAGCACTGCCCTTCAGAATGTTGAACTACGAAGTTATTTTACGAAACATCGAGTGAAAGACATTTTTGAGCGAAAATCAAATCTTCTACCGTATAAAGTAATAATAATAACTTGAATTTACAATGGAGAGATTAACAAAAAAAAAAGGATAAAAGCAGATTATAAGTTTCATCCCTTGACGAGGGTTGGTTGGATAAGCTTAAAAAAATATCCTTTTCAATATAATTTTGCAGTTCTGTGGAGTTCCGCGAAAGGTTGCAGACCGAAACATGTAGCTCCCCTTTTGTGCCTGCCTTCAGGCAGGAGGACAGTCGGGAGTTAAAAATATACAGCATTCGTGAGAAAGGAGTGAAACAAGAATGACATGAAGTTGGCGAAAAGAGAAAAATAAGAGAAGAGAAAGAGAGCATGAGATAAGGGGCTAACTAGGAAAAGAAATAGTAAAGAGATAGAAAAAGAGTGAGAAATCGAAAAATGCGAAATCGCATGCGACGTTCGAGCAAGCTTAATTAACTTTGGTAAGGAGGCATTTAATTAGTACCTTCAAGACCTGTAGGTAGAGTTTTGAGATTTTTTTTTAGAGGTTCAGTGATTGGTTTCAGGTGTTCAGGTGTTCAGGTAGATATAACAACGGGCGCCACAGAGAACAAACAAAGAATAGCATTATCTGCCGGTTAGTTGTGCTCCTTTCATATTTGGAGGTTATTCTTCATAGGCAGGACAAAATGGAAGACACTCGCACCGAGAGCGACAATTATCGACCATCCTTAAGGATCATTGTAAGACAAAGAAGTTCGCGTGAAATTCAGAAAATCTATAATAAAAAATATATTCTTAAAAATCCCCACAATTTCACTTCACATAAATATTGATCCTCGATCGATTCTAAATTGGACATAGGAATTCCATTGACTTCCCCCACCCTCCTGAAAGACGATGAAAATTCAATTTCTCCCTGTCAGAGAATACTCGATAAGTTCGCTCTCGTACATTAAAATTGATACACGTCGAAGGAGACTCTGGGATATGCGGAATCGTTTTTCGATCTCGAGGTTAAAGATGAGTTCGAAACGAACGACAGTACCGTTCAAGGACACTCGATATGGAAGCACCAGGATAAACGTACGGTACACAACAATTAGATATAAATTCTCGACAGTCGACACTGAACATTCAGGGATCAGAAAGAGAAAGAAAAGAATTAGAGAGACAGTGTGTGTGAGAGTGAGAGAGAAAGTGAGAGGGGAGCGTCGGAAGAGGAAAGAAGGAAGAAGAATCCAAAGGATAATTTTTAAAATCCTTTAATCATCGCAGCATCACCAGCTAAGGATCAGTGCGTGGATACAGGAGAGATATGATCATAAAGGATTTTCTGCTTTCCTCGAATCGACGCTCCCATCTTCCATGTGACACCCGGGCAACATTTAACCCATTGACACAGGCGACCAACAAAAAAAAATTACCTTGTCTCCCACCTTTGGTCGAAAATATCGAGAAAATCAATAAAGTTATAAATCGAATCAATTACTTCGATAATGTTTACATGAGAATCGCTCGGTATTTAGACGGAACAAGGGAGACACAAAGAGGAAACGAAAATTCAAATCTTCACGACAATATAACCGGCCGGAGATGCAGGACACAAGGAGGTCGAGATATCGTATCTCGATAGCACCGAACAAATTGATTGATAGATTTTCGCCTATTTTTTCGTTTATTCGACGAGAGTAGTCGCTTCAATTGAATTGGATCGAGCGTCGAAATCTGAATGGATCAAAAGGTTTATTCGAAAAGTTTCCTTCAGTTCGAACAAGAAGAAGATACCCGACAGCAACGACGTACGCCATTTTTTTTTAATTTGACCCCTTTTTATTTCATCCCTTTACTTCTTTTCGCTGCTCCTATTCCTTTATCTATTCTTCTTATCTGTGGGTCTAGGTTCTATTGTCCCGTGATACTACGGCAAGAATTTTCATTTAATCTTTGCGCAAGTCATGTGGGGCTAATAAGTGCCTAGTAAAATGGCGAACCCGCGCTGGGAGATCTTTGATAATTTTACAGAATTCGTCGTATCAGATAACTTGATGATTTACGAGAATCTGTCGTCGAGCCAATCGTAAGAAAAAATTGATCCATTGGGAAGGAATATGATGATTAAATAGTTGGTTGATTTGCCTACGAATTTTTCGAAACTAGGTAATCGAGCATCAGTTAAATCCTTTATTGCGTTACGTCGTCGCTGTCGGATGTATTATTCAACGAGTGTCCACTGGAAACAAACGAAATGCCACTCGCACGAAGACATTTGTATTCGAATTTCAAATGACGATTTTCGACTGGACCACTTTCTCCGAGGACTGTACTTCCGGAAGTTGCTGAAATTCTTCTCTTACACTAATGAGAACGAGGTCTATTATGAAGATATTTCGAGATTATTCTCATTAACCCATATCACTATTACTACAGGTAATTTTATTTTTCCTTTTATCAATTTTTTTTGAGTTTCCTGAAGACATGAAAAAAATTGATGAAAAAGACACTGAAACGCAAAACACGCATTATCAGAAGGATCCGGCTCAGGTGTTCAGTATTTTTTGTTATCGAGTTTGAACGCACCTGCGTGAAATTAAGGGAGAAAATTGGAATTTGCTGGCAAGACCTTGTTTTTTGTCTATCAATTTCCATTCGACCATCGTATCTCCAAAAATATCCTTCTTACGTAGATACGTTGAGATACAGAATTTTATCAAAAACTTTTCGTCCGCTCGATAAGAAATTTATCAAATCACAGAAAAATATAGACAAGCGTCATCACGGAGCGATAACTAAATTATTCCACGTTTAAGTTGTAAAAAAAAAATGGAAACATACAATTTTTGTGTTTAAGAAACATTAACGAGTTACGTAAAACTAATTAAAAAGAAAGATATTTCCGGAATAATTCATTAAATCAATACACAGTCTTAAGATACTTGAAATTATAATTTCCCTCCAGAAATTCTTCAAGCTTAAACAAATATTGCCACAGACTTCGTAGAGACGTAACATATTTTCAATATAACATCGCGTATAGTTATTTCGCGTTACGAAATATTACAACTGTTCTAATCGAACTATATCGTAACGACTTAAACAGCTGCGTAATGATTAGCTCGAGGCAAAACGTGTTTACGTAGACATCATACAGTCAACTTTCGCGAAACTTCTCGCCAGGATAGCATATCAACCCAATTGCAGCTTCTAATTAATTAATACGAGTGACGTTACACTTACATACAGAAACTAAGCGTAGTACGTCGCTGGTAAGTCTGAAGGCGGATACGTAACACACGAAAATTACAAAAGGAATAACGACGCTTCACGACACGAAAACGAGAAAGACACACAACGCGAAAGAGTATATAGGCAGCGTCCTTGGATACGTCGAGGAACAGGATTACGAAGAGGAGGATAAGAAGAACAAGGGAAAAAAAATGTCCAGGGCAAATGAAATTTGCCATAAGACACGACCGAACGACCCACGAGGTCGTATCTTATGCATTTGCCGTCGCAAAAAAAAATTAATTTCCCAAACGGGTAACCGTCAAACCGGAAGTCTTGGAGATTTCTAATTTTCGTCTCACTTGTATAACCGGAAATTAATTTTTCCTGTAAAGTTTGAATCTCGATTGGTTCAGAAGTTTCTTTTTTTGGAATTTTGGATACATTCACGGCGGCGCACACACAGATGCACATATAAACACATATATACATTCTTTTGTTTTGCGATGGCGACTGCATAAGACAGTTTTCACACGTTACGTGTGGTTGCGCCTAAAAAAGGTAAATCGCGATGGCCGGCTAATTTGATGAACCGGACGGTGTAGACGGTCCAGGCAATAGATGACGGATAATGGGTAATAATAGGTAATCATGTACCTACCAGCTCGGAGACCAGGGGTATAGACTTGCGACGTGGCCGAATATCCGGCATGCTGTCGATGTTGCTGTAGAAGGGATTGTCGCCGGGATGCCTGAAATCGAAACGACCTTGATTAATCCATCGTTAATTAATCCCCATCAAAGCACGTAGACACGTCTCGTAGGGAATTTGGTTGGTAACTTGAAATTGACAGAGGCATTACATCATTTGCCGCTCAATCTAAACAGTTTAATTCAAGAGTCACTATATACATCATTCTGTATCAATTGATGATTTCTATATAAATATATTTATATCCAAAAGTGTTAAATGAAAAAAATTTTTTACAAAATCTCTCTCAGGCAGCTATTGGCTGATTTCGTTTTAGAACTTTAAAATCCGACCAATAGCGAAGTCAAGCCATTTGTTAATGACGATAGCTAATGGCACTACCCTTAAAGCCTTGCACCCTATTGAAATTTGCATTATAAAAGTCCGGCTTGAGTTTTTTTTTCTATCGAACGAAAGCCGGATGATCGATCGTCTTCGGAGTTACTTTTTTTCACTGGACGACTATACTCCCGTCGGGTGCACTGAGGGTGGAGAGTCTAAGGGTTAAGACGGGGCGGAATGAGAAACGGTTAAAGCAACGTCCAATTAGTCGCATGGTACGTTGGTATCGTGTCGGGACGAAATATACGCGCCTAATGGTGCTAGATGGCTGAAGATATCAGAGCGAACTTGAAGTGGCCCGCTCTTTCACCCCATTTCGTTCCCGTGACCCATTCCCTCCATCCCCTTGACTTTCTCGCCCCTCCAGAATCTTCCTATCGTAAGACCACCCTCGGTCACCCTCAGCCACACTCGGCCATCTTTAGCCACCTTGAGCCACCCTCGCTCACTCACCCTCTACAGTAAACCCTCTCACCCAGTCACCCTTGGACTCTTATCGTGAATTTCGATTGGCATTCCCAAGCCACCCCTCCGACTCGATTCGGACGTTTGTTTACCGAACCCGCCGAGCTCTTAAGTCGAACCTTACCCCCACAGAATGACAAGATCCCGATTTTATTTTTTATTCTTGGACGTTACGTACGGGTCGATTAGTTTCCATCGAGCATCCCCCTTTCGCGCCACCTACCCCCTTCTTCATTTTTCGAGTGTACTCGTATCTTGAGAGCCACCACGATTCAAGTACCTTCTTCAAGAGTATATACTTGGCTATACTAATATCTGTCGCCATTTTGATTTGATTTTATTTTTTTATTTTATACACCCTCAATGGTTTTTCTTTTTTTTTCCAAGAAAATGTCTTGCCCGGGAATCTTCAAGACGTTTACCGGGTGCGTCATGTGAACCAGCCCTAATCTTGGTAGCGATTCATCGTTTATCGTTCCACGGAGAGAGGAGATTATCACGGGAACTAGGAAGGATATCATCCTGGGCGACAGGACCTTCATCTTAATCGCCGCGAAAACGGTACTTCGTTCCTACACGCTACTCCACGTCAAGAGCAATCCTACTAAACCCTAGGGAACCCTTCCGCTCTGTTAGTACTAGATTTTTCCGCAGAGCCAGGAGGGAGCTTCTTCTAGTTCGATAAACTAAAAGAGCGAAAATTGACGTTTTCGTCGCACTTCGCTTCACGTCCTAAGGATGATGACTGCTGTTGTGTTTTCCTGACCAAAGCTTCCTTATGGATCTGTCGCAGTAGGATTTATCGGTTTCTCAGCTTTCATCTCTTTTACCAAAGACGCGGATGCGAGGAGGTAACGTTGTGGAATGATGGAAAAATCAATTTTACCAGGATACGATGTACGTATATACGGGGACGCACGGTTACGTCAGGACGAAACGTGATTTTCATCTTTGAGTTTCCCGGTAAGAAAAATCTAAACTTTCTTCAGTTCGAGGATATTTTTTAGGCAAAAATAAAAGCAGCCATTCACCTCTTCAACTTTCTAATAAAATTAACAAGCGTCCTTTGACGTTCAAAATAAAAAATAAAAGTGGATTAACGTCGTTTTTTCCCTTCCAGAGAAGAGTTGACGTTGCATAATTGTCCTTTCAACGATTTCTTTTTCCTGTGAAATATGCAGTGAAATTTTTTTGGAAAAAAAATTATTAAATGATAAACGTCATAGAATCAAGTGCAATATATATTGATGCTTAGGGTCCGATATCTATTATACTTCGAGGGACAGTTTCTTTATCATTGTGATGATATAAAAAATAATTTTGAACCTAGAAATTATCTCGCGACAGGAACAAATCCAAGTGATTGTATTGGGCTGAATATTTGCTCGGAGTTCTAGTTCAGTTCAGTTTATTGTCTGCTGTCGAGGGTGATATTTATTTTTCGACATTTGCACGAATCTTCGTTGAAGTTTGCTCCTCCACCGAACCTTATCAAAGACAAACGACCGGGATCTTTCGCTTTCGTTTACTTGTACACGCTAAGCGAATGAATTAATTCCCTGCTCTTTGGTCGCTCGGTGAATACGCACCTTTAGATTTTAATATTTTCATAGCATACAAACGAGTTCGTTTTGATAACGTAAACGTTGTCAGTATTTTCTTTGCCAAATTTTTTTTATCTTGAAATTGGAATGTCACGCATGACTACGTATTACGTAGGATACGGCAGTATACGAAATGAACAAAGGAATATGAACTCACCCATTGGCTCGTCCGCCAGATTCGCCTCCAGCTCCGCTGGGATTCTAACAAACAAAAAAACAAGTTTATTAAAACAAGCTAGTAACAATGAACAAAAATGAAAAAACACAGCTCGTGTCCAAATGACGATGTACAGTCTTAAGAAAATGTGCGGCCGCGAAAAGCCGATTACATCAATATGAAATATTGGTACGATAGAAAAAGAAGCAACAATTAAAAAACTCTTCGCGTTCAGTATGAGAAAATAGAAAATTTTGAAAAATTCACAAAATTTTTTATTGAACTGTAGCTCAAATCTTGCTATTAAAATTTGAAAATTCCTAAGCACGATATTACCCGGATTTCACGGCCGCACATGCACAATGTTTTGCCTCGATTGAATAGTAGCATGAAACAGAAACGAGTGTCGGGGGCGACGGCTTCGCTTTGATCGACTTATTTCGTCCTGGGAAGAAAGGCGTTTACGCGCCATTTTCAAAACTCCAAATTATCGACAAGTGCTGAGCGAAATGTCGCTATTTCCATGCTAGATGGACATTCAACGTTTTTTTTCCTTTTTCATTTCAAACTTGTCCGACACTTACTCATTTTTCTTTTCTACCATCAGTCTGGATATAAATGACACGTCTGATCGTGATACAGCAATTTCCACTTATTAGTCGTCATTCACCGCTACATCCTATACGCAAATAAATACATATCTACGTCAGACAGTTTCTTCCTTTTCTAGTTCTTTCTCGCAATAAGATTTTCTCCCGTGGCGCCATCTGGTGGCCGAACTGCAATTTAGGCTTCCTTACTTCCTTGCTACGCCATTTTTATCGCTGACACGAATACGGACGTCCTCCGTCTGCTTATCAACTGACGCTTTTCACTTGGTCCATTCCGTCACTGCAGGCTCAACAGTTCTCTTCCGTCTTCTACGACGTCACGTGGACGTCCCTACGGCAGGCGTCGGCTTCCCCTTGGCTCCTAGGCGATTGGCTCGTCTGCCCTCTCTCGTGAAGTGGTTGCGAGAGTGTATAACAGCCCGTATAAATATAATATCATGTATAATACTCGTATTCTGATACGATAGAGATATATAATAATATAATATAAACTTATAGATAGCGTAACAAGTATTAGAGTTAGACCCACGGGTAGGTATCTCTTTTTTTTTGTTTCTCTGTTAAACAGTCTTGCGGAAGGGTTATTCCTGCTCGAAGCTCAACGCTGATGTTTTTATCAGTTCTATGTGTATTTGCCTTAACCACTGAGTGGGCGCTTTCGAAAACGTCTTCCTCGGTAAACGTAATGTGGGAATTTTCAATTCCCTTGATATTTTTTTCTCACTTTTTTGTTTGTTAAACCTTTCTTTTTCCTATTCATTTTCCATTACATTGTTCCGTAAACGGGTACAAAAGCCACTTGATATATCGAACGACGAGAACATATCGGATGCCCTGATTCTTGCACTGTTCCAGTGACATTCTTTCGCGTTTTTTTTTTCAATTTGCTTAAAGGTGCACGCGCAAGTATCGAATTGATCTTTCAGCTGTATATTAATTATGCAAGATTATTATGAAGCAGTTTGTAAACGCGATATATGTTCTATAACGCGGTATTTATGAATTTGCAATATCAGGAAAAAACACCCGTCGGATTATTTTTTATTTTGAATTCTAGACGATCGATCGAGGGATTTTCTTTGGAATTTTGATATTTTTTCGGATTCGTATATTGACCGGTCGCTGCAGCATCAGCCAAGACGTTTTCGAAGGCAAGGAGGAGTAACTTAATGTATCTATAGGTACATAGGTACAGCATCGCTTCGCGACTACATTTCATAAGCGATACATGACAACAAAACATCATTTATCCAATTATCTATTAGGCCCTTAATAACGAACTACCGTTTACGTGAATACTAGCTTAATCCTTTTTTTATATTTTTTTTTCTACTAAACTCTATATCGAAAGCCTTAATAATCTTCGCTGTTCTACATCGATCGATGATTCCGTTAATGATATGACACTTAATGCGACACGATGACGATAATGATATGGAAGAATGATTAAGGGATCCGCAGCGTCGAGACTCCGTATTCGTAGCAACTTTTAAAATAAAAAATCTCCATTCGGAACGTCATTAACAAAAAACAAAATACTTCAAGTGCGCTCATTGAAACAATAAACAATTCAAACATTCGTCCCGAATCAGATATGTTAATTTTACAAGGCTTATCATCATTTATCACAACCTGAATATAGGTACAACAGCGAAAAACGTCGATAACGAAGCAACAGTCCGACGGAAAAATATAACGCGTGACTCGCATGAAAAATCGTTAATCATAACGCGCCCAATTATTTAGCATTTCAAACACGCATTGTGGATAGTATACGTTGATAGTATGACATTGTCATATGGATCGTGGACCGTTCTATAGTTTATTCGATAAACAAATACGACACGCACAGTACCGAGTATGTATTTCGTACGCATTATCTATATCCACGCGCCAGCAGCCCCCCTCCCCTTCTTTTGATTAAAAATGAAAAATTCACTAAAACTTGAAAAGCACAATTTCTGCCACGAAGAGGAATTCTCGACGGTGGATCTATTCTACGATATAACACTTAACGTGCACTTAGTTTACCTATACTGCACGTTCAATATGAATGACCTATGAACCGAACGTGGGTCGTGCGTAAGTAAACACGCGTACCTGTCCCTGTTGAGTCTACAGACATATATATATATAAACTGATTGTAGACTCGAGCAAATTATAAGCTACGTCCTACGTCACAATGCGTTTTACGCTCGATAACAATTTAACGAACAGTGTTAAATAATTTTTTCATTGTTTACCTCCTTAATAAATAATTATTAAAAAATTACACGATAGTCATCTAATGATTACGACTATTAGAAAAATTATTGTATCGACACGAATTTATCTTCGAGTATTAGTTTTCTTTTGGAACTGTCAAAAATTCATTTGTTTATTAACGTCGGACAGGTGCGCGCGTTTACAATGGATAACTTCGCTGGTCCTTTGGAGATCCGCGTTACTCTATGGGTATATGAAAAAAGTAGCCGATGTGTTTATGTCCTATGTTTTACGTGGTGCGTGATATCGAATTGGGAATTGTGGGTATCCTGACTGTTGGTTCAGATACCAAAGTTCCCAATGTCTGCGGATGATATGTCGAGCTATATATGTAATAATAACACGGTGTGCGCGTTATTACGGTGTAGCGCCTGTAAATCCACGCAGCATCCAAACCCTAATCCTACCTTTCTCGAATAATCCCCACGTCTCACGTGTCCTCTCCTCTCCACCCTCGCAGTCACGCATTCACGTGAAATTCGAAAATCCCGCCTTGTCCCGACTTGTCCCCGTCCCTGCTATTACGTCACGTCATGCTAGGAGCTTCGCACTATATCAAAGAGAATGATTAACTTCGAATCCCAGGTAATTTTGAATCGGCATTTTCATCCCCTAAAATTAGTTCCGCTACGAAATATTTTTTACGAAAATTCTTTTTTTTCTCCAAAATTTCGCAAACCGATGTATTAATGACACGTCAAATCTTTTCTTTATCATCTCAAAAACTCAATTACGAAAATGACGAACGTCGGTTACGACCGTCTCGTTAGTTTGCGTTAAATGGAATTAGGGATGAAGTATGTCGAGTTATGATGTATATATAATATATTACTTTGATAAAAGTCCATAAGAAACACCTTAGGGGGTTAGTTTCATACGAATTTCAATTAAACCTCATATTAATCGAGGATCAAACGTGCTTTGCCGTGACGTGTGAACTTTTTAATTAATATAATAACATTTTTAATTAATACCTTCCTCTCCCTTACTGTCTCTTCGGGTGGTAGAAATTTACGTAGGTTCCTTTACCTTATCCTCTCTCTTTTATCCTTCTTGGCAAATTTCTTTTTTTACTCATCAAATCGCGGAATATCTCGAGAGATTCCCTCGACGACAGACTCCGAGTTTCCGTTCGTTAGCAATAGGTCGCGCAACGTATTTCGCGAATTTCTTTTACATCAATTATCGATTCGTTAGGTCAATCCGGAATAGCTTTCTCGCTAAGAATACTTTCCGACGAACAAACTTCCTAAGGGATTCCAAGTGATCGATATTGATTAGAAACAAAGTTTCCAATAAATCCAAGAGTAAATTAAATCGAGACCCTGTCAGTTACCATCTATATACGTGACCAATAACTTTTGAAATAACAGTACATAAGACCCGTCCGCGTATCTAAAGACTGCCGAACTTTTCGCGCATCGCGAAATAGGATCGAACTTTGGATTTCAATCCAAGGTAAATTCTGCGTCCGTCTTTACGACCCGACGCGGGAGCGTCTGTCGCTTTTATGAGAGTCAGGCTTTATCTCCTCCGTTCTCCTACCCACCCTACTCCCCCTTCGTCCTTACGCTACTCATTCCGAAAGAAGCCCCGAGACGCGCGCGAGGGTGAAGAAGAGAATATGCGTTTTCTTTTTTTATTACCCTCGAAAAAATCTTCAAATTAGTCAAAAGTGCCGCGAGATACGTATATCCTAGCCTCGAACAGGGACTCTGCTCGTTTAATTTAGATATTATTCCTATACATATTAATTGACACTGAATCTAACGCGTAGGTACGTGTTGTACACACGTATTATACGTGTGGGTGTGTGTGAGTGAAACGGGAAAAAAAATGACGATTTCGTCTGCAGTGAAAATTCAAGAGAATTCATTAGCAATGGCGGAAAGAAAGAAAAAGATTTCAAGACGTTACACATATATATATATATATATATATAACCAATATAGGTTATAGGCAGAAAAATGATTACCAAAGCAACGACTAGTATTTGGAACAAAAAAAAATTCTAGCAGTAATGACAAAAATTCTGTCAAAATTTACCATCGTGATTTTAAATCTCACTAGTTCACTTTGTCAATTTTACTAGAATTTTCATTGTCATTAGAAATTACTTTTTTCAAAATACTGTCGAAATACCATTGCTCTGGTGATGGCAATTATGCATTTTTCTCCGTGACACGAAAAACCGAAAATTCGTACACTCAGTACCGCCATTAATTGTCTCTCGTTTTGCCGTATATGTTATTATTATTATAAATTGAGAAATGTTATTCTTACGTACGTTGATGTGCATAGATTGTTGTTACTTATAGGTTTATTTAGGTGTGCGAGAAGTTGGTTCGTATAAAAGTGAGAAATAGTAATTGGTCTCGTGTTTTTCTTTCTTCGGCCTTTTTTCCCGTTCTCTCTATCTCTCTCTATCTCTTTAAAGCTTTTCCTTGTTATTCTCATTGGTAGCTCTTTATCGCTCCTTCTCCATTACGCTCCTTCGTACGATTGGTTTATACGTCTGTCTGCCTACTTGCTTCGAGAATCTCTCCGATCGTGTTTCAATTTAAGATGAACGGCAAAGCCAATTGATTTATGCGAGCTCACGGATTTCTCTTGTATAACGAGATGCCAATATTTCTTCTTTTATTCGCAAGCTATACTGGAATTAACGTTAAGCTGGTATTCGAAAGGTTCGCGCATAGTCGATCTGGGATCGTTAGGACAAGGTCGTCGTATAATAGTATAGATTACGTCATACGATGCATTTTTAATCTGATCGTATGCAAGTAGAGTATCCATTGTACAAATTCTTGCCGGCATCTGGCGAAATTTTGTGGGCGGTTAGAAAGTTGCATAAAGTGCTGGATTAAAATTGTGAGTATTCATCGCGAAAATCCTTAGCTGGACCTGCTCGTTAATTAATGCGGCGTTCATTAAAATGCCGGAAACCGACGGAACGCGGTTCAACTGTTCTCGTGGGTCAGAGGTCAGAGATCAGAGATAGTTACGGGTATAATTATTCGCGAACAGCGACGTATCTGTCTACCTATATGTAACCCTCTCCAACCCCCTATCGCGAGTGAATTATAAGTGCTAAAATGTTCCACGATAATTTAGGCGTCACGTATGATTGAAAGAGGGAAGTTGGGGGTTGGGGAGAAATTAAATTATATATTCTCATCAATCGGAACCACCCTTAACATTAATAAATTTATAGATTATCATTTGTCATTGAAAATAATTTCCCGCAGGATTATTCAGTTTCTCAGGGATTTCTTGTATCCGTGATTTTTCTTTATCACGGACGATTCAAATGTTATCGCCTTATTGAATATTTCGAAATTGCGCCAGCATTGCCGTTTACGCGAGAAAAGTGACTTTGGAACGTTCGATTAAATGAGATACGTCGTCGACAGGTCTTGGTGGTGGCTTATGGGTGAAAGACGTCGAAAAATGGGTGAAGTGAAGATTGTAGCGAAGTTCGAAAATGGAAGCGAAGGGCGGTACAGGAGGAAGGAAGATATGAAAATCTATATTTCGAAATCCGTGAGTCTCGCCATTGAGAGATTCTCCATTTTGTTGCTTCGCTATACATAGAGAAAAAAAAATGTATTCATCTCGACAAGAATGTAGCTTTAACCTTTAAAGATCATCTCGTTTCACTTTTTCTCATCTTTATGGCCACCCGGTTAACAAAAAGATATTTGAATTTCCCGCGCTTCTACGGCTCATCGGCTAACGAATTACGCTCCTAGATTAATATTCCTAAACATCGATTAATCATTACGCACGATAAATAATCGCCCTCGCCTAATCGCGAGTGCTCGGTATACCGAAAGCTTGATGTTTTTCAAGACCTATGTATAAACCGTTTCAAAAGCACACGCCCAGAAGTAACAATTGAAAGCTCCTGTATATTTCTGCCGAATAATTATGCATCTTGAAACTCAGCCGATGCAACTCTTGCGCAATATCGTGCACCGTTACAAGAAAATAATTCCTAAGTACGTAGAAGATCCGTTTCTCACGAATAATCGCATTAGCACGGAAGTGTACGTAAGTATTCCTTTTTGTTTCGGAAAATAGAAGAAGAAAAAAAAAAGAAAAAGATCAGCCCGAGGGAAGAACTTTATTCGGTACCTTGATGGAATACCGAGGAGTCGCGGTAGCATTATTATTATCATTATCATTATTATCATTGGTCGGCCCGTGTAATATGTATGAGAAAAAAAGTGGAAAAACATATAGAAAACTAGTATTGTCCACGTAATACTGAGTGGCGAAGTTCAAGTCATACAAAATGGCCGAACACGAACGTAATTATGATTAAGACCTCTTTTTACCGTAGACGCCTTAAAATCTTACTGGCTTAATGGTTGCACCATTGCGTCGCGGCGCCCTTTATTTGTACCTGATGGTTATGATCACTTAATATGCATCTAGATACACCAGACGCATCGATATCTTTGTAATTTTTATGACTCCACAGGAAATCCTGACCTTTGGGTACAAAGGGTTCGAGCAATCTATCCAAAGTTCAAAGGTTAAAGGTCAGCGACACGATCATTAGGGGTTGATTTCGCAAGTGATTCGATGTGCAGAAATAACGGTACGATGCCTGTGCGACTCCGACGTGTCTTGCGAGAGTCACGTGGGTGCCCTGACGTCCTAAGGACGTCCTGCCAGCCAATTGGGAATCCTCGCTAGGAATTCTGATCTATATGAATCGCTTAGATCGCTAGGAGCTAAATCTCTAAATGTAAAGAAGTCCTCTGGCTCTTGAAGCGATATTTTGGGAATAAGTAATCAGATGGGTTAAAGCTGTGTGCGGAAAGCCTTAGGGGCGGTGTTCATTGCGCGGCGATCTCACTTAATTCCCAGCGGTATTTGCGGCTAGGCCGCCGTCACTGTCGGCTTTAATTAATTCCGGCATTAGGTAAAAGGGCTTTCCACGAGGAAGCCTGACATCTCGACGAGGTGGAAAGCGCGACCGCGCAGGCATCGGTCCTTTGTAAACTACCTTAAAGCATATACGTATGGCATAAAGCACCCTCTACCGGCTCTACGTTACCTCTATATATCACTTACAACGTATGTATCTCGGTATCTGTTTAGTGTGTGCTGTGTGACTAGGCTGTTCTCGCGTTAGTCCGATGTCGATTAGAGGCTCTTACAAATATTGCTTCGCCAAGCGTTTCTGGTGTTTACTTAAATTGACTAGTATCATTCTTAACCCTTTTATGCGTATACGTTATATAGTTGGGCTGTAGGTCATCCGTGGATTGCGTAACGCTCTACCACAGTGACCCTTTATTGACTCTGTGAATCCATATTATGTAACATCTTGATTCCTGGTAGACAGTACGTTCGATTGAAGCTGGGCCTTATTGTGATCTTCTGCGTAGATCTTCGTCAGGGTGGTGTTTATGGTTCTTCTCACTTCGGCACGGCTTAGTTGAGTTAGGCCAGGTAGGCCGCGTAGGCCGGGATTGGCGAAGGTCCCATGTGAGGTGGGAGTAGGGGTTAAGGGTAATGAGCAAGAGGAAGAGTGAAAGGATGGGTGATGAAAGGAAAGGACAGGAAACGTTAGGGATAAGATATAATGGAAAGGACAGAAGGATGTAAGATGGGTCAGGTATAGTGTGATTTAGATATTGGCCCAACCAAACCTCGAACAGACTCTACCAAGGTTTTCGCGTCCTCACTTGATCATAATACTCACTGCCGTGGGTCCCTGGGTGATGGTGGCGTCCTTGGCGTCTTCGACCTCCTTGAGCTTTTCCTCGGCCTTGCGTTCCTTCAAGGCCTTCAGAAGTTTCCATTTCGATCCTGGTGGTCCCGGGCTGACCTGACCTTCCTTCAGGGTGGTGTCGGAGCTTCCGCACGAGGAGGAGTCTATCTTGATCTTCGGTAGGCTGAGCGTCGCTGTTGTTCCGGTCTCGGCACTTCCGGCCCCTTCGCGTTCTCCTTCAAGTACAGTGCTTTCAGAGTCCCAGCCGCCGGGGATGCTCACCGAGACCTCGCTAGCTGCTACACTTACGCTACCTTCGCGAGAAAGTGAATCCGAGCCAAGAGGCATGCGATCCTGCCTCAAGGTCGAGCCGCTCGAGCTTCTTCGTGAACGCTCCTCGTTGGCCAGTTCTTCTTCCTCCTCTCCTTCGTCTTCGTCCATCGACTGTCTTGGACTGTCAGGACCGGAAGTCTCTCCTGAGGAGCCTTCCTCCATAGGGGCCGGAAGTTTCTCCTCCTTTCTTGCTTCTTCCTCGTGAGCCCAGGTGTGATAATCAGTCACTCGTGCAAAAACTGTCTCCACGCTCTCGGCTGTTTTCCGCTTTGGAATTGGTTTCTCATCACGGAATACTTCACGACCTCCTCTGGTGTCCTTGACCGTACCATTGATCCTGGTACCTTTATTTACGTCCTTCTCGATGACCTCATCCCTTGGTTTGGCCTTGAGTCGAAGTTCCCGTAAGACAAAGGACATGCGTTCCTTGACGTCCTCATCCGGTTCGTAGGGTTCGCTCTCCTCAGGTTCCTCGACCAAGACAACACCCATCTCAATTTCCATTTGGGACTGTCTTTCCAGCTCTTCCAATTTCCTGAGCTCGTAACAGTACCACTCATCCTCGGAGTCTATGGAGTCTTCCGTACTTTGTCTTCTGGAGGAAACCCTCGAGGTACTTCTGTATGAATGGGTACTGCGATTGTCCTCGTCCGGATCCCCCCGACCGCCCCAAGGAATCTCCAGGGATTGCTGGTGCCTTGGTAAGAATCTGCTACCTGCCCCATGACCTCGGAGACTCGAGGCAGATGGACTTCCCTCCGATGGTGGAGCCTCCTCCGAGATACTAGTCACTAGTTCCGGTAATTTGGCGCTACCAGATTTCTCACTTTTCTCCGAGACAGCGTCTTCCGGATATTCAAAGGCAGTTTCCTGCGAAGGTGCGCCACTTATTATCCCACCGTCGTCGGACTTCCTGTCGACGGTGGACTCCTCGTTGACGGCTTGTTCATCCGATACAGTGGACGACTGACGTTGACGATATTTTCCCAGAGCTCGGGAAACGGCAAACTCCATACTGGCACCGCCCATCAACGTCACCGGCGGAAGTTTCGGAGCCTTCTCGTTGGGAGCCTCGTCGGAACTTCCGGCCGATCTCTTGATGTCGCCAACGGTGGCGAAGATTGACGAGCCACCGGATCCCGAGCCAGTACTTTTTCCGGAAGCTTCTTCTTCGGTCGCAGGAACATAGTCTGAGAATTCTTGCTCGCTTCCGTCGAGCTTTCGTTCCTTAGTGACGTCCTGCGCAACTTGCTGCTGTAACTGTTCTTGGTGCTGCTGTATTTGCTGTTGCAGAGTTTGCTGTTGCTGCTGAAGACTTTGTTGTTGCTTCTGAAGGTACTCTTTGTATTCTTGCTGTTGCTGTTGCTGCATGAAATTTTTCTGTTGCTGAATGAGTTCGATTTGCTGCTGTTGTTGCTGCTGTAGTTGCTGCTGCTGCATTTGTTGCTGTTGCATTTGTTGCTGCTGCATTTGCTGCTGATGCAGTTGTTGCTGATGCACTTGCTGCTGTTGCACTTGTTGATTTTGTTGTTGCTGCTGCTGCTGCTGTTGCTGCAATATTGGACCTGCTTGCTGACCCTTTCTCTTGGTACTCGTTTTCACTTTGGCAAAGAACGGAGGCTCTTGATTGGCATCAGACATAACGCTATCCTCATCTTCGGAGAGTCCACTCTGCCTCCCACTACTCCATTCCGTTTCTGATTGCTCAGGATCCGAGAGTGACTGGGATTGGTGGCTCCTGCGTTTGGCTTTCTGTAAAATTCCAGAAACAGTCGAAACCAAAGTATGCTTCTTCTTCTTACGAAGGGCCTGTCCTCGTCCTCGACCTCGTGGCTCTTGCGACCTTTGTTGTTCTTGCGACCTTTGTTGCTCCTGCGAGATGTCCAGATCTTCCCTTCTGACTCCACCTGGCAACGACTGACTTCGATGCCGTTTACTCAGATGAAGATCAGGAAGCCAGTTGCTCATGGAACTCATAGCATTCTTCAAGGACGAACCACGCCTGACCTTCTTAGTCATTTTGCTTTCTTCATGGTCCTTGATATCAGCAGCGATGCTGATGTATCCTGACTGGGACACTATGACACCGGAAGTATCGTAATACTCTCCCTGCTGATGTTGCGTCTGTTCATTCTGAACTCTACCGCCTTCCTGATCCTGAATGTACTGATGTTCACGCTGCCACTGTCTCTGATAACCATCAGCCAATTGCGCACTTTCCGAATGGGTAAGTCTCTGACTGTATGGCTGATAAGACTGCTGATAGCCTTGGGGATACTGATTCGCATAAGTATGGTACTGTTGAGCTTGATAGGAAGGCGGTTGCGGATATCTTCTATCCGTATAAGGACTCTGGGTGTAACTTCCGTCAGACGTCAAGGATCGTATACTCGAAGATGTCGAGTCATGAGGTATTTGACCTTCCATGGAGCTTAACCAGGAACTCTCATTAGTTTCCGTTCGTGGGAGATTAGCGCTCGTGGGATAATACGAGAGAGCATCGGTAATGTTACCTGTAGGAAACATCGTGCGATACATAGCCGTTTTGTAACCTTCGTGATTCGACATTCCTTCCCCGTAGGTCCTGGATCCTTTCTTCCCATGGGGTTCTGGATACTGTAGGCCATAATTATCCTGATAGCCCGAATACGGCTCCATGGATTCTGGCATGTATCCTGTACTGCTGGCACGCCAACCATAAGAGCCTGTTACGCTGGTGTAGATGCACGTGACAGCTTGTTGCCGATTGCTACCAGCAACAGAGTATATAGCTGGTTGCTCAGGGCGGTAGGAGAAGTCTATGGTTCCAGGAGGTACGCTATCGTACGTATGGGAAAGTCCTTGCTGAAGGCTCTGCTGTCGTCCTCTTTTCTTCGGACTCGAGCAGGACGATACACTGGGTGCTGGGGGTGGAACGAAGCCGAACTCGTCTTTGGTAGGTGGCGACTTCACGGGCATTGCACCAGGTAGATGATTCCCACTGGCGGCGAACGAGTGCGTCGTCGCCATAGCGGAGCTCGCGAAGGCATCCCTACCTTCTGGAGTGTCGTAGAGTGGTTCCTGAGTAAGGGATGTCGCAGTCTCTGGTAAGGGTGGTATCGGACTTGCCGATATCAGTGTCTGGGTTGTAGGTGCTAGAGCAGTACGCGTATGATCCACCGAGTAGGAAGTGAGCATTTTGCTGATCGAACTCTTCGGTGAGCCTGGAGACTTGTCTAGGCTACTCCAGCCGCTCATGGAGGACAGACCTGAATCAGACTTAGCGGCGACAATAGCAGCTCCTTTGCTCGTGTGCTTCGGTGAAATACGTGGGGATGATTTTGGCGAGTGTGGCGTCCTCGGACTGAGTCTATCCTGCTCCAGCATCTTCTCGGCATTCCTGAGGAATACAGGACTCTGCGAGCGTTTACTTTCAGGTGGTTCACGCTGATCGGCGCTCGGCATCAGGAAACTGTCTCCCGTGTCCTGAGGAGCTGGTGGCGGTGGCGAACTCGGAGATGGACTTGGTGGGGTCCTGCTCTCCGAAAAATCCAGATTTAACCTCGCCGCGCTACCCAGGTATCCATCCTGTCGCATCCTAAGGCTTTGGACGCTGTGCACGCTGTGCACACTGTGGACGCTACCAGCTGACAAGGTTGGCGAAGAAATCTTTTCCGTGGTTGCGTTGTAAATAGTTGGCGAAGCGCAAGTCACCGCAGCAAAGCTCTCCGCCATGAGGTCAGTCAATTCCTTGTTCTCTGCGTAACCCTTAGCGAAGTTGCCTACGTCGATCGGAAGTTGTATAACCTGCTCGGGACTCTTCTCCAACAGTGCCGAAGTATATCCCAATCGTGGTGGCGTATAGGTCGTCGCAGTATGAGAGTCCAGACTTGCTCTGGTTGCTAAAGTTAATCTAGGAGAAATCGATCTCGTAGTGAAGTCCCCGTCCGTCGCCAATCCACTATCCGTACTCACTCTCGAGATCGACCTACCTGTCGAACTAGGACTCTTCGAATATGTCCAACTATCCACGTCGGTTTCCGCGTAGATTTTTCTCAACTGCTCATCGATACTTGTCGCCTCTTCGGCCAACTTCGCTTCAGCCTCGGATGCATACTGTCTTTTCGGCGACTCCATTAGACGCGATTGCAACTCTATCAGATTCTGCGAGTCCTGCTGAAGCTTTGACGTCAGCCTATCCAATTCGTGAAGCTTCTCCAGTGCCACTTGATCGATGGAACTCAGTCTGGACAATTGAGCCAAGTCTTGCTCACTGATGCAAGGAGTGTTTCCACGGTAACTCTTATAATCCGCAGCACTGAATACTTCACCCTGATCTTCATCCTCCTCCTCATCCTCTTCCGCCTCCCGTTCCTCCTTATCAGCCTCAGGCTTACTACCCTCCTCATTCTCATCAAGTTTCTCCTTGGAGGATGCTTTCTCGAAGCTCAAATCCTCTTTCTTTCCATTGGCGTCTTCAGTCTCCTCAGCCTCTTCCCATATCATACCCAACTGCGAAGTCGGCCTGGACGTGTCTCCGCAGATGAGATCTTCCCTATAGGCATTATTCAAACTCCTGTAAAAAGCTTCGTCCGGTGTATTAGCCTCTTCCTCAAGTGTCTCAAGGGTGCTCTCCCTCTCGACATTACGAACATTTCTGTGCATATCCGTGACAGCGGCAGCTGCCGTCGAACTGTCCTGAGTAAGTCCATGCATCCTGGCCAATTCCTGCTGAGCTAGTTTCTCCCTGAGAACACTAGTTTCCTCGACACCGATGGCCGCGCCAAGACTCTCCGCGATGGCGTCCAGCTCACCGACCGATGTCTGCTGACCAATCAAAGCTTCCCTAACGGTACCGGCAGCATCACCTGGACCACCGGAAGGACCACTACCAGCGTAGAACTCAATCAACTGACTTATTACAGTTTGCTGCTCATAGAGCAAACCTTCCAATTTTTCAAGCCTCTCCCACATCTTAATGTATTCCTGACTGAGCAAATCCAATGCGCGCCAAGCGTACTTCAGCTCCGTCTCGAGGATATTTAGCCGCGTTCCGAGCCTTTCCATGTAATCACTGATAATGTAATCTATGTTGCCATCCCCGCTGGCCCCGTAGCCGGGCAGGGCCGGCGAGTGCGAGCCGGGGCTCCCGCCACCCAGTTTCCCCGACTCCATCACCAGGACCCCTCTCTTGACGATCTGCTACACAGTCAACGTCATCCTGCTCCTCGTCTTCCTCATCTCCCTCCTTCTCTCCATAGTCCTTCACTCTCTCCTGCAGCCGGGCTTGTCTTTGTCTCTGTCTCTGCACTAGCTTCACGATCACATTTTTCACGCGTCCTCATTCACTTTCACTAATTACAGTCTTCACCGGGATACCTCACGGTTCAATCCTTCACAAGGATCTCGAACCACCCGGCGTCATCTTCATCCCGATCATCACCGGACTCATCTCCGCCAGAATGATCTGAAAATTACGAATACACATCGCTTGCAGGAAATCTATCCTGACACGTGCGATCATTCCTTTTGACACGAGTTTCCACTGATTTATTGACGTACATATGTCAAAACGGATTTCACCTTTGGGGGATTAATTAATGACGTTACAGAAAAGCTTTGGTAGTTTCTTACTACTGGTGGGTGAGACTGATATATTAATTAATATATTATGTATGATATATCAATGGGGACACTGTCTCTACTCCCCCTCTTTCTGTCAGGGAGAGAGAAAGAGTGGGAGAGAGGGAAATAGGGAATGCGCTGTATTTTTTAGAAACGTAACAAGAGGAAACGAATGGAAGGAAGAGGATGAGAATTTTTAGTGATAATTATTTTTACAATTATATTCAGCCTATCTAATTTAAACTTAATTGGATATTTGGTTTTACTGCCTAATAAGTACTCGTTAAATTATCCAAGTTAGATTATTATTGATATAGATCAAGAAAGTTGGGAGGTCTTTATTGATCTTAATAAATTAATATAAAATTTAATTGGTCTTGATGAACTTTTGCTGATACTTCATCGATAAGTTCAAGGTTTTAGGATCTCTAGTCAGGTATACTCTTGTCAAAAAGATTACCGTGTCTGGTACCGTCTCGACGTAAATGAACGATAATTTTCAAAATGGAGAAACTAATCAAATTGATTTCATATCCAGCTAGTAACAGACAAGAAAATTGATTAGACACGGCTCGGTTGCTTCTTACAAACGTTCCATATCTCAAGATACTTAATGAACCGTTTACTCTATTTCCGCGTTAATTATTCATTCTAATGCCATAATGAGGATGACGAGAAAAGCATCGGAAATTCTAGAGTTACGATAGAATCTCGTGCATTTCCAATTTTGTAATTTCGTCCATTTCTACTATCAAATAACTATTCTCATATTCCTGATACCTACATGTGTATATTCCAAAATATTTTATCTAAAGGGCAAAGAAAGGGAATAAATTAATTGCACAAAATTTTACTTCAGAATGACACAAAAAATATGAAAAATGCTACAGCGATACGGTGATGCTGCAGACGCGATTGATCTTTTTTCAAAAACTAACAAAATGGCAGCTAGCAAGAATTAAACAGATATTTCAACAAGGCTTATAAGCTCTTAAAATATTTATCATACAAAAAATTGAACTGAAAAAAATTTTCATTATGAACAAAAAATAAAGATTTATTAAAAACTTTCATAAATCACTTTGAAATGATGCTCAACGCTCGATGTTAGTAAATTCTTACATCATTCTCCTGTTTTTTACAATATGAAACTCTAGCAATCCCCGAGCAACTGTCTAGCAGCTGGCAGAATTTTTTTTCACTCTCCCCCCACCCCCCACCTCCATTCACTCTTCATGGTTCGTTCATTCATTCGTGGGTACCAAAGCAAAGCTCCACGGCTCTCCAGAAAATGTGGATATTTTTTTTTCGCTCGAGCACACTATCTCCATCGTTTGCGTTATGGCTACCCCTTATCTGCTCCCTTCCACTTAATCAAACGACGACAGAACCCAAGAAGAAGGAACGTTGCTTTTACGGAGCGCATAACCCACTTTCAAAATGGCGGTGAATCGCGATACCTACGTCTGTAATGATAGTCGCACGAGATGAGTCTTTCTGGGAAATATCGGTCAATGACGCAACGAGCTGTTATCCCCTAGCGAACCAAGTTATCGACAACCCTTTTCAGAGGGGTTGTCCGATATTTTTTTTCTTTAGATAAATCCTGGAATTCATATCGATGATCGGTGAGTGACAATGTAATTCCGTGTTATCGCGGGTGTCGATTTTTCCCTGATGAAAAAAAAAATGGAGGGACATTCGCACGTTATAGATATTTACTCTCGCAGCCCGTATTGTAAACGAGCCTGAAAATATTTACCCAACACTGATAACGAACGTCGAAGGATATTTTGTACGGAAGCGCAAACCGTGCGTGTGCGTAATTATAATTGCAATGATCAATTCCAATATGGGATGCATTGTGAATTTAACGCATGCGCGGAATCGAATCTAGAGTATGGGATATCGATAAATGCATACATCCTCACGAAAATTCTGTAGTGCATTACAGCATACGAAATGCGACTGTTATCTATGCTTGGTCTGTGCTTGGTATTAACTGGTATATCTTTGCAGCATCTTCATCCTGATAAACGATCCGCGCGTCTAACGATAATCCGGGATTATATCTCGATAAGTAATTGTTGTTCAGACACGTATTAATCGTATAATACGACTAAAGTTGTTTTAGAACAATTTGCATACTTTTTATTTAATTAAGGAAGAGAATCATTTAAATAAAAACACGGTGGAACTTTTTGTAAATTTATTTTTCAACTTTTTTATTCCTTTGCAATTCCAAGTTTGCCTTCCCAGAATAGTAGAAATTTTCTGCCGCAACTCCAGAGCCTGCCTATAAGGCAGGTCGATACAGGCCTTGCAAAGACCTCGGCAGACCCTTGATTTTCATAATAAAATTTTTATTAGGACAGGAACACCCAATTTTTCGGATCGCGAATCGTTCAAGTCAATTCGAAGCTGTTGAGTGACTCTGAAAAGAGTCCTAGCTTCATAATAATCTCCAAAGAGATTTAAAATAAGCCTCTAGACGTCAGGAGTATTCTCCATTAACTTCAAAATATATTGAAAGGTCGACATTACACATTAGAAAGGAACACCCAAGTTCGTACTTAAGTAACGTGCTGATTTTCAAAATTATTTTATCAGCATTTCTTGTGTATTGTTTTTCCTTGTCTAAAGTCGTCTGTTTAACACGCGCGAGCATTGGCAACAATAAGTCGGAGTTGGTTGGTCGATCGATGCGCGAAAAAGTCGTAGAGCAAAGGGTTAAGAGAAACAGTGCGCGCTAATCCAGAGAATTACCCGCGCTGTTTACCTTGAAAGTGTTTAACCAAGTTAGTCTTGAAGATAATTGTTTTAACGGCAATTCTAATTCAATTCGATTGCAGTGAAGCCCACGACGTGTCAGGTTGACCTTGATTTCTGCATACGGGGGTATTATCGTACGTCGTTTTTTTTTTAATGAAAAATCACACGAAGGGATAAAGACAAAAAAGTAAGGTATGAGTACTAAAGAAATCCTGGAGTGACGTGAAAGAAGTTTTACCTCATTTAGATTTTTTGTCGGAAAAAAGAGCATGACTCGCCGCGTAATCGGCCAAGTAGGACGGCATTGTTTTGAAAGTTTGGAGTTTGTCGACGAAACTCACAAGGCCGTCTTTCACGTAAGCTACTTGGCGGTCGTAAATTTTAATTTTCAATTTTTATGCGTTCCAAAAGTTCATCTCGACAAATTCTACCCGATCTGGTATTTCCAGAGAAAACTGTGAGAAACGAGAACGAACGCGACTCGTAGATATTTTATTATTTTTAAGGCGAGTGAGGAGTGCAAACGGCCATCTTGAATTTCCAATCACGAAAATCGTAAATTTTACGGAATTGATGCATTATCCTTATCGAACTCGAGTGCACACAGATTTGTGTAAGTTCCACAATTACTGCAATGGCACTTTCGTAAGGAATAATTGCGAAATAAAGAAATGAGACGCATGCAATTTTTTGACGTGAAAGATGCTCGTGCCAAAATTTTGCATGCGTCTCAATTATTCCTTACGAAAGTGCCATTGCAGTAATTGTGGAACTTACACAAATCTGCGTGCACTCGAGTTCGATAAGGATAATGCATCAATTCTGTGTAATTTACGATTTTCGTGATTAAAAATTCAAGATGGCCGTTTGCACTCCCCAGTCACCTTAAAAGTCAAGGCGAAAAAAAAAAGAAGAAATTGCGGGAAAAAGGCAGAAAGACAAGTTCGCTACGTGGATCGAACTGTTGGAAGGGAAAAGTCGGGAAAACAGTCAGCCGGATAATTGGCTATCGTAAAAACAATACTAGCAGTCCAATAGCCGATTAATCGCACATGCTTCGATACGACGTTGACCTGGATTCTCATTTACGCCGATACATTCCCAAGCGTCCGCAAACTTGCCAATCAACAGTTTTACAAAAGTCTTCCGCCAACGACGAAAATTTCAAGAAGTTTTAACGGTACGATTCGATTCGCCCCGAGGGATGAAACTTTTTTTAATTACAGTGTATATTTTACGAAGAACGACCGGACAAGAGTTGCTAACTGTTGGATACTGTATTTCCGGTAAAAAAAAAGAAACATCCCCTCTGTACAAGACGACCCTGTAAAAGGATCTAAATCAAATATCAGAGCAGGAACCCATTTGGAATTTCGGCAGTTATTTCCGAAGAGTAAATAAGAACATTGGAAATAACTGCCGAATAGAACATATAAACGACAGCAATTCGGAGAATTAGAATTAATGAAGACACTGAGAGACCGATATAAGGGAATTCGATAAATAATTAATCTAGTGAGGATAACACGGAAGAATTAGGAAACATCAGTTTATCCCTCTTCAGGACAGTTATTGGAATCGACAAAATCACCCTCTATCGGATCCACGGCATTTAGGGTGGATTGACCGAGGCCTGTTTCTCTCGTTTAATTATACGTTTCCGTATTTATTTAACTTTATGAGACACGTGTTACGTCATTTCCCATGTTACGTAATCCCAATGGGTTAGCGCGTGCTGCAATCTCCTCATGGAGATTTTATAAGTTTCTCCGCCAACTTCGAAATTCCTCATAGGATCCCATTTACCGTTAGGGTTTAAAAAATTATTTAAGATTCAAGTCCACGTGCTGCGTTATCTATTCGCTTCTACAAAAAATAAATAAAATCCTGTTATCTCTAAAAAAATTGTTATATATAATACAAAGTACATATACCTAGAAACGCACGTATCTGTAGTTCATGTAGCAATATCAAAAGCCACCCTTAGTACCTGAACAAGACAAAGTTTTACCACGAGCCGTGGATGATAAAAGGGATGAAGAGTGGATAGATAAATGGCTAGGAAGGGATGGAAGGAGAGATTGGAGAGGGAGAGGAGGGATGGAAGGGAGAATGAGAATAATGTACGAAGGAGGAAGACGGAGGGTGGAGGGTGGTGTGTAAATAAGAGAGAGCTTTAACTATGACAGAGGACCCGAAGGCAAAGGGGATGGAAAAGCCCAGCAGGGGTCGAACACAATGCACGAACGCAGGTTGGTAGGTCGGTAGGCTGGTAGGTCGGTAGGCTGGTGTTTGTAGGTTGGTATCTCAGCAGGCAAGAAGGCAGTTATTGGCATGGTGTCACACACCTGGTTTCTTGCGGGTAGACGTAATTTATTTTTTTATTTAGAAGATAAGGTCAACCGACAAGTAGGAGATTTTGATATGAGTGAAAAAAGTAAAAAAAGACTAAGAAAAATTTCGAAATATAATTGTTACTGTATCCATGATCTTTATTCTGAAAATTTATTTCGAAATTATGTCTTATCGTTTTATTGTCTTTGAGTCACAAGAGAAAGAGAAAAATACCGTGTTATTCTATAGAGATTCTTGCGATTCCCATAGCCAGAAAGTTGTCAAGAATTTTCAGAATTCTTTTGTACGTTGCGAGTAAGAGATTTCTTTTTTCTTACTTGGATCACGTCGTGACTGGATTTGCGCCTCGATTTTTCAAGAAAATTCATTGGCATTTCAAGTAAAACTTTTGGAATTTTCAGACTTTCCGCAGGAGTTGTTAAAAGTCAAGGGACAGACAAGACAAAAGGGAAACGTCGAGTGAAAACTTAAAAAAAGAAGGAAACACAGAGACAAAAGAATATAGTTTAAAAAGGAAAATGGATTGGAATAAAGAGAAAAAAGATGACAGATTGCATTCTCGTTCTAGCTAACGATAATATTTACTTTGCCAACCTACTTTCCGCCATTATAAATTCACGTCCAAAGGAAAGCGGCTGAAAAGACCATTGCTACATTACGATATCATCGAAACGTCTTAATTTCGTCTCGATCGGGACGTTCAAAGGCCGTCGAATTGTAAATACCTTGTGATAATTGACTGTAATAAGAAAAACACAATAACAAGCGACGTCGATCCAGAAAAGATTACCGTACTTAACGATTGCGCTTAATCATCGAAAAAAATTCCACGTACTGATTACAGACACGAGTAGAAATAAAATTACGTAACAACCGTCTGAACGTAACTCCTCCGACAAGCTTCCATTATTCCACACGCGTTATACGTCCCCAGTAATTTTCTCCGGCTGTGTGCAAGACTACATGGGGACTTTTTTTAAGATCAACCCCTTGGCAACAGCAGCAGCCTCCACCTACGTCCCAGTCGACACGTCAGTCTCGTTAGAGGCTGCGCTGAAACACTCTCATTACGAACCCGTTAGCAAGCAAAAAAATAAACACAAAGAAAAAAAAGGAGAAAAATTTCTTGGCGGTTATACGAGTGAAGCCATCTTTTTTCCTTTTTGTGGTATCATTGTACTTCGACGCCATTCGAATGTTAGATCTTACCCTTAATCGTCCTCCCCATTACCTCCCCCTCTTCTCACACAATAGAAAGTCAGATCGATAATTCTTGGTAGTTGAAACGGTTATTAACGCTGAAACCTTGAGAGCCATGGCGAATGACATTCATTTAGGCAAAATGTCCGGAGCCAAGCAGACGCGTCGGTTAGTGATTTGCCTGATTAAAGGATTAGGTTTCTTTCACACCGAGCGAAATATTGCACAGGCGGTATTGTATATAGGTGGCTGGTTGAAAAGTGGAAGGTGCGGCATTTACCTACAGGCGGAGACGTTATGCAACCCCCTTATGCGTATATATCCATATAGTACATGGATATACATACAGTAGCGTATATAAAGTTCCTAGAAAGGCATACGCTGCGGATAGAACGCGCACTTTGCTATCCTTTATTCCCCACTGAATCGTTTTCTGAAAATATTGTGCCACTGGAAACCGCTATGTCCCACAACCTCCCTTTCTGCTTCCACTGTCGCCGTGCAGTGTCGGCCGCGCGGTGAGAGTGCGGAATGCATATGAAACGACTCAAGATATTGTCACGTAGCTTGGGGGGTTCTGGTTACTGGACTTCTTCGTAAACCCTATTCGATGCGTTCTGCTCGTTCTGCTGCGGAATAATGCTCGCGAGAAATATGTGAAAACGGATATTCATTAAATTTTGCAGACACTTTTTTTCGTTTTTAACGAACCGTTGAAGAGTATATTAAAACTATGGTACGAATTTACGAATTATTTTTTTGCAATGTCCGGAATTTGATAGATACCATATACTGGATACTTTTTTTGAGTACAAATTTCTTAGGACGAAAATATTTTAAGAGAGTAGGAAGTAAAAAAAATAGAAGATGTAGATATAAAATACAGAGTACGTAGGTGATGCTAGAAGGACGAAGAAGGTTTTTTGTGAAATTTGAATTGTTTTGTAACGGTTCAGAAAAATAATAAAATAACCAGTTTTATGCATAATTTCTCGTCGTTTTATGGAAGGCATTGGGAAAAAATATAATTAAACAATTTCGCATATCCAGTATCGTCGACACTAAAATGCTTGTGGCCGTTAATTACCAATTCTCTGGGAAATCGTTGGAGAATTCCCACGAGATGCAACGCGATATCCTTTTCCCATGGGGTTTGTCAATAATTTAAAGTAGTTTTCAAATCATCATAGCTCATCGCCCTTTAAATTGTGAAACGAGGCCACTTAACCTCCGACCATCTCGATCGATATGTGCCTGCCACTAAGTTAATATTTATCCAAGCCATCGTAAATGGATAGACTCAAATTCAGACTATCAACAGACATCAACAGACTTTTCCTAAGTCTGCGATAAGACGCGATCAAGTCTGTAGGACCAGTTACAGTTTGAGAGGCCATCTCTATACGCCTTAAACTATAAAGGAGTCCCCTGTATTTAAACCCAATCTTACGGCCCAGCAATTTCTACGACACCCTCAAAATTTTCCTTCCCCAGATTGTTCATGTCTTATGACGTCATATCCTGGACGAGGGTGAGTAAGTGCTTATGCTAAGCAACAGCAATGCGGAGAGTCAAGTCGCGTCGCAATCCTGTTTTATCAAACAGAGTCCACGTGTCGGTTCGCAAGTATCTACATCCGGGAGTCACTTCCGGTTTCCTACACGCAGGCTTTGCTTCTGTTTAGTTTGTACTTCGAGCAAGCAAGCTTTTCAAACTTTGGGACGCGTGCTCCTGTTTTCTTTTGTCAGAACCAGACCTAAGGTAAATGATCCATAAGTCCCATGGCGGCCAGTTTAAGAGTTCATAGAACTTTGGTTTCTCGTTAGTAAAAATGACCATACATAGAGTATCTGTTTTCCCTGTTTTATATATGTGTTCTCTCTTTTATATATATATATTTTTTCTTTTACAAGCCTACACGTTTCGCCGTCAAACATGGAACGTAAGGTCCCGGGTTCGGGACCCGGCTTTCACTCGCTGGGATCAATATTCGGCAACACTCCAAAACTGTGACCACCTCTCCCTTCCTCCCTCGCCCTCAACTCCAACCCCAATTCTCTCTCTCTCTCTCTCTCTCTCTCGTTCATACTCCCTCGGGCATCTCTCTCTCTCCAATTCCCTCACTTACTCCCACTCGTTTCACGTTTCCCTGTTTTCTCTCTCTGTTCCTTCTCCTCTCCTCCTCTACTTTTCCTTCACTCTCCTCTTTCTCTTTCTCCTTTCTCCGGTTCTCAACCTTCGTCCACTCTCGCGTTCTTCCTTCCTTCTTTCCTTCCTTCTTTCCTTCCTTAACCACTTCCTACCAGGGTTGACTCCATTCTTCTTTTGTACAAGGCAAAAGGGTACAACCGTTCGGTAAGTCACTACAGATTTTCATTCATCCCTTGGTCCATGACGAATAACACTTAGATCGTATAGGGGGATGCTGTCTATCTTTTACGTGTCAGTTAATATTATTCCGATAGGACAGTATGTCTTTTTATTTCGAATCCCACTTCCGTTAAGCGAAATATATATTTTCCATTAAGCTTCGTTAGAAAGGAAGCTTTATCCATGATCAAAGCTGGGGGGGGGGGGGGGATGTTCGTTCGTTTCGCAGTGACGGAATTGGTTTTACCTCGAAATTGAAAAAATTGCTGAATTCTCGATACCACCCTTGGGAATCGATTGATACTGTTGGTGTTCAATGAATTTGTCACGTTTCATTTCCCCGTTGACACCCGCTATACGAATTCCTGACTATTACTCAGAGTGACCTTTGCTCCCGTTTTATTGGCCACTTTTTACATTTATGTCTCGTTTCTCATTATCGTCACGACTTTTCGTTACGATTCGCTTACACGGATACGGTGGCCCTTGGTATGGTCTTTTCAGCGACCAGTACGATCCGTTAAAACCAGCGAGTGTTAACCCCTTTACTTAAAATTCTCTCGTCATCGCTTCATCTAATTACCCTACCAGCCTCTCATTTCTCAGCGAACCCCGTTGGTGCTTAATCCCCATGGTTCCTCGAAGAACGAGGGGTGGGGGGTCCTTCTTTTTAATTTTGCGAATTTCGGGAGATTACTCGATAACGGGGTCGTAAGGATGCAAATGAGGCAGGATCAGCGGATTGATGGGTAGCGCTTTAAAGGGTCTTGAGGAGTTGAAGGTTTGAGGTCGGCATCCCCCTACGGGAAGAGAATCAAGGATTTCATTGTCAGGATCGGAAACACGGGAGGGGGACCAGATGTATCTAACAATGCACCTGCCCCTATTTCCATGAATATATATTCGACTCTCGTTAAACAGCTCGCAAAAGCGTTTACGTGTACGGACACATGGAAACGCCAAGGGGTTGAAATAGTTTAAGGGTTGGTTATATCGATCGCGTGAGAACCCCGGAAAAATCGTTTCTATGTGCTACCGTGACTAACGGCTATGCGCCTCTTCGACGTAATCGCCGGTGTGGATGTCGTCGTAATACGAGAGCCATCTTACGGACGCGTCATAAAAACGACGTCTTAATGGCGACGGCTTGATATTCGTCAAAGTGGCAAGGATGAAAATACTTTAAGCGAATATTCTGGATGGCGGTAGAATATTTTCTGGTAACCGAGGGAAACTTTTCAATTTTTCCAGAACCATCGGGAAAACCCATATAGCTAAGGGATGGTGTATCGGAGCAGAGACTGGACTTAAGAGATGATAGGGAGGGCAAGGGGTGGTTGCGGTATATTTATTAAATATTTTCCAGCATACCTGCTGGACATATTAAACTTTTAAACCCTCCCATGCTCTTCTAGGGGTTGGTATAGCTATTCTACAATTTCTCACTAAGCTCTTTGCGAGAAGAAGAAAAAGACGAAGAAGAAAGACTGATTGGCCAAAGGACACGTGGGGGGGAGGCGCTTTATTTAGCGATGAGAAATCGAATTTACTCGGCTGGTTTTCGGACGGGAAATGGTGGGGTTGCGCCAACCCTTCAATCACCATCGGCACAATTAGTCAGCGTCCCCGGGGCCAAGGGGGTAGGCGATGGTTAGTGTTGGGGAGGGGGAGGGGAGGTCCGATTCCACGTTCCCATTTCCCAGAAGGTTTGCCAAACCTGCTGGGACAGAAGGTTAGCCTTCTAGCCAGGGTTAAGCGAAGGAGTAGACCTCAATTAGAAAGGGAAGCCGCATCATCCGATAGCAGAGACTGTCTATTACGTCACTTCCTCCGTGCGTTGGCAACGCGAGTGGAAAGAAAAAAAAACGATAGGAAGAATGGAGTGATTTATTAGTGGAGCATGATTGCGCAATATGAAATAAATTATATAGAAAATATATAACTTTACAATTAGGTCGTGACGTCAGACTGTGATTTTGACGGCTAAGACTAATTTATTACACAATTTCTGGTTATGCAAATAAATTATCTTGTTCGATTAAAAATATCAATCTTGAATTGAACGCATTTAAATTGTGATCATAGCAAAAGTAAATACTGTACAATTTATCTTCTTTATCAGTTATCATGGGAGTCCGATAGTGCCGTTCGTCAAATATATCTATGTAATGTCATACAGATATGTTTTTGCAATGATAAAAACGCAGTTGAAAGAATTCCTGAATATCAAAGCACTAAAATAGAAATTCGAACTGTGATAAATGATAAGAAATTGAATTCTCCTTTCAAAATGAACAATTTCGATAAGCTGTGTATTATGATTTTAATAATAGTGCAAAAATCTTTTATCCCATTATTATACTGTACGAACCATGGAGCGTGTACAGGCAATAGAGACGCGAAAGTCTTGGTATCTAACCTATTGAAATTCCTTAAATTGAAAAATTCTGATTCCACAGAAACGATACCGGAGGCTCGCAAGAATTTTCCTATAAAAGTAGTAAAATATTTTCTGCACTCGTGCAGCAAATAGAACGGCTTGATATTGGCGGCGGTTTAATTTCGAGAAATCAGAAAGATTATTTTTGACACAAAAAAAATAGCAAAACCCTCAAACATAGGTGAAATTTTCTCACTCTTGACTTCTATCCCCTCCCCCAAGCCTTTCCATCATTTTTTCAATCCCTCTTTCATTTATACTTCAAAATTCTTTTCTTCTGTCTCGCGATATACCAAGAGCTCACGAATAATCCGGGTTGGCTAAAAATTCTGCAGTATCATGGCACGTCAAGGAAAACTCCATAAAAGTTAGAAGGGTTTCGTCAAAATTTCCGGCTTTTCTGGGCAAATGAAAATCCCACCCCAGACTGAACTCCTATTCGATATAGTTAGCAATCCTCTGTTATCCATCCTGCCGTTCCCTCACTCCCCTTCGCCCTTTCCTCAAATACCAATCCCAATCCTATCTTTTATTTTACCACTCAGGAACCAATACTTTTTCTGCATCTCAAATCGTCGCTGCGCAGCTGATGATTGGTATTGAGAAAAATCAATTGGCGAAGCTACGCATTTGTTCTTACACCAGTGGGTGACGTCGATTTCGATTAGAATCAAATCCCATTAGTATAGAATCATTTTGACCCATTTATAATTCTCCCTTAAACTGCGAGTGGTACGTGATCACCGGATTCTCTAATTCATTCAGGGAAACTTTTCATGACCCTGTACGAATCTCGTAGTGAATTCGTATTTCGTAGAATTGTGGGTATGAAAATATTTTAAATATTTATAAGGGTGAGAGAGAGGTAAAATATACTAGGGTTGGGTCAGAGTGGCGTCTGTTATTGAATTTTAGGTTTTTGTACGAAAATAGCAACGGGTGTAAATGAACGTTAAAATGTAACACGAATTGTAATTTCACTGGATTACATAGTCTACTAGCATATTAATATATGTATTCAAGCACTATTAATTATAATGGAATATATTCAAGATTTTATCACTATTACAACGAAAATTTATTAAAGACTTTATCAGTTATTACTACACGGTGTAGAATATTTTTGTTATTAAGCAAAATTAACAAGGCTTCATTCTCTATTATTTCATATATATCAATTAATCACGTAATTACGTAACTGTACAATCGCACGCGTCAATCCTAATATTACCGTATTATGTAATATTATGAGAGCAATAAAAGGCGTAAATATCCAAGCGCCATTCTACCTGTACGAATATCAACGTGTTTATACAGTATGAACCCTAAGCCCTAGAACGTCACACCTTATTTTTTACTCCCGGGAATACCACTCTGAGGTCTGGCGGACCCCGTATTCTTAATCAGCTGTGACTTTATCAATTATGAATATTTTTTCATATATGGATCCGAAACGTTAAACTATGAGAAATATGACCATGCAGTGTATCTACAGTTTTAAGAAATTGTTTTCATATTCTTGTCTTTGAAAGAAAAGTCTGTTCGAAAAAAATGCAGAAAATGCAAGATACGAGTGGGGGTGCGCTGGACCCCGGTGTTGCATTCCAGGGTTAACCAGCGACGTGCAAAAAAACTTACGTCATCGATGAAGTGGGTCTCGATAGCTTCTCACAAAGTAGTTTTTCACGAAAAATTCGATACAAACATTTCCGATAGTCAAAATGAACTGAAATGTTTTTAACGCTTTGAGAGTTCGTATTGACGCAGGTAGAGAAAGACCCAAGGGATTAACCCCCACCCTCCGAGCCGGATACAAAGGTTGCAACATCCGGTGTGGGTCTAGCAGACCCACTTCAACGGTTAAGGGTTAAGGCAAATTTGCAAATTCTATATGTCGGCATTGTTTAATGTAACAAGCTCGTGATTTCGAATTAATAATTCGAAAAACTGAAGTTCGCCATTAAGGATTCGGCGAATAAAAAATATTTGAATTCTGCGAGTTCCTTGTTATTAATTGTTACGTGGTCGCTTATGAAAAACACGTGTTTAATAAACGTCAAAAAGTTTCTGAACGCACCTTACGGGTTTGATAAGCTTGATACTACGAGCACTGTTGAGATGAAATATTATTATGCGTAATTAAGCTTTTATACTTCTGCACGCCATAGTACTATATAAATATAAAAATATTTTTATCAGCTGTTTAAAAGTTGAACAATTATTAGTACAATATAGTACTAGTATATAGTATATTACTATAGTACTATAGTTGATTGGGATGGTTGATTAGGAATGTACTATAGTTACGCGAATGTTCGAAATGTCATTGGAACATTATTTGCCAAGCTATTGTTATATTCTCTTGAATAATATATGTAAGCAGGTGGAGAGAATGACTGGGCACGATAATAGCTACGTAAGAAATTGCGTGTTGAAAGGGCAAAGAAATGAAAGAAAATGTGTATATATATATAAGGTTGAAAAATAGGGAAAAAAACAAAGAAACGTTAACGAGATTGAAATAAAATAATTTCACATTTCATTAATTTAATGGACTGTTGAACGTTAATGATTGATATTTTTCCAAGAATATTCATTAACGACCCTATGAGGTGTAAAGATAAATGGGGTGAACGAGTGAAATATGAATTATGACGTAACGCGCAATTGACGAGTCGTTCGATTTACATAACGACGTGGCCCTAGCCATCACGCAACAGTCGTCCCTTCAATTTTCTACTTCATTGTGATATTTTTTCAAAGAATTATTAATTTCCGGCTTTAATGAATTTTGTAAATTGTATTATTTTTTATTATCTGATATCGATTGAGCCCGGCGTTTGATATCATCCCTATTTATGCTCGCACACTCTTCTTAGGTCTCGAACAGGACGATTTTAGCCCTCTTCAACCCTAAATGCTGTTTTCAACTCACTACTGCCAGCGACTTGCCGAGGGTCTACCCTATACAATCAATCAATATTTCTAAAGATATAGATACCACAAATAGCGACTCGTCATTAAGTATATTGATATAACTATATAGTTCCAAGCTAGGGAATATTCGAAAAATTTCTATCGAATCATAAACACGCATAAGGGTTGATGTCTTATAGGGTTAACGAGAAACCGATACGAAATCGTTCAAAGCATATTTTGCGTAAAAGTAATTTTTTAAATTAATTTTGCAAACGAAAAATTCTGTGAAATAAATAATTTATTTCTACTCTCTCTTTCTCTCTCAAAAAAAATTAAGAATTTATATAATTTGATGTCACGTAACCCGAAAAGACTGAAAAAAATCTTTCCGGATCATGTCAACTGAATTACTCAATTTATTTTTAAAACATATTTCTAACAAAATTATTATCGTTCTTTGTACTTTTAATATTCCATAAGCACCTTACGTTACGTAATTCCATCCAGTTCCTGGTAAAGAGCAATAAGAGTAAAAAAGAAAAAGTAATAAAATCATACGTTACAAGCCCATTCAACGTAATAGAATTGCAATGAGTTTCTTCGAAGTAATATAATTCAACCGCAAGGACTGTATTCACAGTTCTTGTTATACGGCCGGCATTAAGTGACGTATAACATTGAAGAAAAAAAAAAATGAGAATATGGTATTGCGTGGAATAACGACAATGCCGTACGCTTTTAGAGTTGCACTATATATGCTCGTAGTTATACGGCTCGAACAGTTACTACGTTAATTCGTTGATTTAACACGAAACGCAGCTGCGCTATTGTATTTCGCGGAGAGAGGACAAAATAAGGATATGAGTGCGGGAGAGACAGAGGGGAGGGGCAGGGATTATACACAAATATAAATAGAGATAAGAGAAAGATCAGAGAAGTAAAAAAGGAACGGGGATGGTCACGTGTTTCATTTTTATCCATAAACACTTCGAAAAATGACGGCTTTGCATGGTATCTCAGTTTGAAATTTGGCGCTGAAACGTTTATTTCGTGTAACACGAACTCACGAATCACTTTTGTTATCGTTTGGTGTGTTGGTGCACCTGTGGAAAATCACTCTGGCGAATGTTTTTTCTCGTGAAATAGAATACGCTATACTTTGTAGCAAGCTTAGCTTATGTGAGTGAAATCCATCCTCTTTTGTAACACGAACGCGAGACGCACGTGTGCGATGCACTTTGACTGGTAGAATAAAAGCTCCCCCCACCCTCGAGTATTCGGACAAACGAGCTTTTAAAACCAAACTTTTTTGTAGTGCTTCAAATCCAAATTTGCGAAAATATTCGAAATTATTTTGGAATGTCTGTACGCTTTGTCGAAATGCTCGTTGCTGTTTCCTGCGTTTATTTCATCGGATTTAAGAACACGTATCTATATTATAGCGGTTATTAAGCGTCTGTAATGCATGCTTACGGCTTTCTTCTTAGCCGTTTTCCTTCGTTTTTATTAACAATTAAATTTTTCATTGTAATTTTTTTAATATTCTTCCGTATACAGAATGGATCTCAAAAGTGCATAAAGCGTTTAAAAGCAATTTGTAACGCGATACAACGTCATCGTCATAGCAATCATTTTTCCTAAGCGCCATCACCCTCTAATGCAATTTGAAATTCCCGCTAATCCATAACAATTTCCACGGAATTTTACATCCTGCGAACGACAGGCGTAACTGTCGTCGCGGAATAATTCGATTCCTCGGTAAGGATTTCAATTTCATTTCGAGTTCCATTTTCTAGTTCAGGGATAAATGAATTTCGGATAAAAAGCCCCACGTAAATGGCGTCGATTATACGTTCGAACGATGCACTTAATACGAGACTGAACTCGTGCCAGTTGATCAAGAGTCGATTGGCTATTGAGTGAATACGACGAACATCCAGGGACAGAGAATTTTGGATTCTACGTAAACGTAAACGGACACGACAATCGGGATGGAAATCACGTGAACACGTACCTAATTATACATGTGAACCAGGAAGCGATCCTTGGCTTCCGGTGAGTAATCAATGATTTATGTAAATGCAGTGCCATTTATGATGCCCTTACGACCTTCCCAATCACGGTATAACCTAACCTATAAAACAACTCCTATTAATTTCCGTTCAGCCAGATCAGACTAGCCATGAGAAAATCTCGTAGAGAACGCAGAACGCGGATAAATTCAACGGAGCATTGTCGTTCCAGTTATATAGTATAATAGGAAAAGCAATAGTAGTTCCCGCAACTATAGATATAGTAGTGGTATCACTATATAGTAGCAGTATAGTAGTGATAATAGAGATAATAGTAAAGATCGTAAACTCTACGCAAACATCTGATTCAGCACGAGTACCTACTACTATCCACTTACTATAATAACAAATAATATATGCTAAAGTTATACGTATACTTTAATGTATACAGTGAGCAACGAAAATATTCGGACACTCCAATAATTTTTATTTCATTGCTCTCGATAGATTTTTTTAATTTTCTTAGGTTATTCATATAGGTGTAAAAAAATATATAAAACCTTGATTTATTTATTATTATAACGAACATCGATAAAAAAAGGTACGATTTTTGTTTAACAAAAATATTTGAACAGTGGGTAAAAAAATCTTTTCAAATTACCAAATAAATAAAATGTTTTGACGCGTCCATCTGGACTCGATCTTTGATATAATTTTTGAAAAATCAATTTCGCAATCTATTATATCCTTTTTTGTTCGTAAATTCTCAACGTACAGGAAAACTAATGGAAAATATTAAAGTATCCGAATATTTTCTTCACTCACTGTACGCACAATAGAAGGTATGTATCCTATTCGAAGTTATTCTTCTCGGTAACCGTGGAAGCTTTCAAGATCCTTGTTATAAGATTCGATTAGCTCGAATCTTTGGAGGTTCAAAGGACGGACGTTCGTCAGGAAGCAATACCCCCCCCCCCCCCCATTGTTCAGTTAAATTGGTCAGGACCGGCAGCACTTCCAAGCCTCAGTGTCCAGGTTGGCCCGTCGTTCGTCTTCCTCGAGAAACGTCAATCGATCCCTTTCGGCTTTCAAGACTCTCTTGTTTACTGAGACACTGGGTATATACTACATAGCTAAAAACATTCTCGGTAAACGCGTATACATATAGGTACCAATACACACAAGCCATTCAGTGGTGTGACAAGGTGAAATTCGAAACTACCACTCGAACTCACCCTAACCCAAAGGGGGATGGTGTGGACCGAAAAACATTCTCCTATCAATATTTATCGTCACGTTCGATCGTCGGAAAGCCAATCCTCCGTCGAGAGAAAATAAACTGTTTTTTTTTTCTTAGACTTTGTCGTCCGTTGCCAAGGGATAGGTTATCGCTAATTTACGCGATATGCATTTTTTTAATTTAATAGATATATTATTATTCCGCGATAAATTTATGAATTTCTATGTTGGTTTATTTTGCTATTCGATCCTACAGCGTTCACCCTTATTTATATCGTGTCCCCTTTGCGCCTTGTTTCACGCAACTGTGTTCGGCAGAGTCACAGTAGCTTTTTTTTATTAGTGGTCCAGACTTGTTGAAAGGTCAGTTAATCGGGTTAGCAAGGCGATGGGCAACGGTAGAAATTTGATAGGAGATACAGGGTGGGTCGCAGGCTCTCCTTTCGATAGGGATTGGATGCTATCAAGTCCAGGCGGCTCGATCAATCGAGAGCGTCACTCGAGATCTCGAGTCCTCGACTCACCGACACAAACAGCACGTATGACCTGCTTCTTCGTTTACGCGTCCTAATGTGACATTCCAATGCCATTCTTGGAAATAGTTTTACTGCATTTTTTTTTAGAGAGATAATTCATTACGCGTAATAATATTGCGCACACAAATCGGCACAGGAGATATGGTAATAAATTCCACGATAATTTGATTAGCTTTAAATTGATTTTCGCGCAGCTTGAAATTCGTTGGGCTGATCGGAGGGGTTGGAAAAATCGTTCTTTTGTTTTTACTGAAACGTGGAAAAAAAATACTGCGACTACACGGTGGAAATTAAAAGTGTTAGGTTAGGTTATACGAACGGCAAGTTTGCACCTGGTACCACTGGTACTTCTGTCGACGCTGATACCCTCCCCCTAGGGGTTGTTCTGTCATTCGTACTCCTATATAACTTTTCTCTATAAGCATGAATAAAGTAGAGAACGGCAATTCAAGAGGGGAAAAAAATGCTGACTTCTTGGAGCGTTTCATGGATTCTGACATGCTAAGACGTGTTATTGAAAAAACATTGAATTTCGACTGAGAATAAACTACCGAATATACTGTCTTGCGACAAAGTTCCAGAAAAGCACGTACTATCATTTCTAGACTACGTCACGGTCACAATAATTTCCAATGTTTCTCTTGACATGTTACCCTGGTAGAAATTGATTCCGGCGTTTCCTGTTCCCGACTAGCGGCTAGACGGGAATAACCGGATGCTCCCAGGTAGGCAAGCCTGATCGGGAACCTGGTCAGCCGAAATCGGGTGAATCCGTCTATAATTCAATCGAGTGAGAAAGTATGTCCGCTAGATGTCAGGGCGTGGAACAATGAACCCGTAACTAAAGTGCATCTCTGAAATTCATATATCAGAATAATACTCTTACCCACATAGCACACGATATTCCCAGAATATTTTTATTTCATCCACAACATTCGAAATAGGAACTCAATATGTTCAATAGACCCCAGTACATTTTGAGCATATGCAGAGAATGCTCCTATGTCCTAAGAATATGATTGTGCTATCTAGGTACGTGGCGCACTTTAATAAAAGTGTTTAGCGTAACGTAACAGCTACACTAAGCTTTTTGAACGCCTTGAGCCTAATCAGAACATCCCTGACAGGTTATGATTTTGGGTATAAATACATAAGTTGCGTAAGCACTGTGGTTAGAGTATACAAATGCTTGTATCTTGTAACACGAATAACTTGCCTAGATTGCCTTTGATGGCGCTGTTCATACTGAGCGTTATATCGATGGTCCGCCCTGACTACTCTTCCACGATCAGGACCTGGTTAAGATTCCCGGCCAGAGTCTGGGTTGGATTCCTGACCGGGTGCTCTCTATGTACAGCATGACATCGCAGCCTGGGTTCCCGGCCAGATTTCCTGGTCAGCGCCCGATTTCAACCTAGGACGGCTGACCAGGAACCCGGCCAGCCACCGATACAATTTCTACACCAGGGATTACCAGTCCTTATGGACGAAAAAAGAATATTTTCGAAAAACCCGCCAACTTTTCTTTAGCCTTGTTTCCCTCGTTACACCTTCATAACCCTTGTCGAGTGAACTCACCGTGACGTCGTAAACCCCCAAGCAACCTTATAGAGAGAGGAGAGTGGAGAGTGACTGAGCCCGCATTAAATTCGTTCATCTCCCGAGAGAAAGTTTATCTCCTGTAAAAAAAAAGAAAAAAAAACCAAGAAAAAGGTACAAAATATAAACCAGGAGAGCACTTTTCTCCGTGAAGGGAGTCTCGCCGTGGCGGCTACGTTTGTCAACCGTACGATGAAGAGCGTCGCGAATATCTCACGATCCCTTCTGGCTTCGCGAAGAAAAATCCTTCGCGAATCCCGCGTGCGTCTGCGACCTCCGGAAAAATTCGCAAAATCCCTAGGAAAAAAAAAGCTTGCCTACGGCTACGTGGGGATTTTCTCTGTGAGTTCGCTTGGTAACGTTATTCCTAGTGTGTTTTCGTCCCTTCAACCCTACGGCTAAACACTGTCTCCCCTCCCCCCGCGCTATTTTTCTTTTATTTCTCTTATCTCTTTTTAAAACCTTCCCCTGCACTGCCCCTCGTCGTTACTCTTCTGCAGCAACGTCAGTTCTCTTTCAAAACGTGACGGAGACTCATAACCTATTTGTTGAGGGGAAAAAAAAAGTCCTGGATCCGGCGACCCAGTTGCTTCCTTCTTCACGGCTTGTCTGCTGTTTCATTCGTTCGGCTTAATTAAACCAGTTTACGCGAAACCTTGACAAACTTCCGTACACTAGCTGTGAACTACCTTGTGCCTGTAATTGGATTCCATGAGGCGCGACTGTGAATGAACTCGTGTTTTTCATCTCGTTTGCGGAATACTCACTGCGGATTGACTGGGTTATGTTGACTTTATGTGAAAACGTTACGAAAATTTGGGTGGACGTTAGACGGATTATTTTTAGAAGGAAATGCGATTTTAGTTTATCATACGTACTTGTACATTTTATTGAAGTTTTTGGAACTGGTTTTAGTGTCGAACAATTTATGATTATCATTAGTAAAAAAAACCGTATCACATTATGTATATATATACATATATATTATGATGATTTAGTAACAAACACGTTTACTGATTTATGGTGTATATTAATATCAGTATATAATTGATCACGCGTTAGATTTATAAAACGCCGTTTACGAATGAGCAAAAATAAGATAAATTACCTTATAGGTGCAGGGAACATCGATATCTAGCATTGCGCAAAAAATATACATAAATAATATACATAACTGTTTACCCTTGTAATATATTCATTGAAAATGTATAATTCAACGTTCCTCCTCGAGGGACGAATTCGTCATCTTTTCCGATCGCGTAGAATTTCGCGAATTCTCATTCCCGATTACGTCGTAAAAAGATTTCCGAGGAAAAACAAAAAAAAAAATTTGCGTAATTACATCAAGAGAATATTGGCGTAAAACAATAAAAATCGAGATTACAAATTTAAATATATTTCCAAACAACGGTCCGCCTGATATTATATGCGTGCCTTTAGCAATAAATAACAATTATAATAATGAAATGACGTCGATTCGTCATAATTCACATGAATAAGCAATAGTCCGAAAATTCATACATGCAATTCCTACAGAATGTACATTCGCGTGTTCTACAAATTGCAAGTATAATATTGTTTTACAAGCATACATTTTTTTTTCATTACAACAACATAGTAATTACTTTAATCAGCGAATGTCTCCCAGGTGAATTTTTTTCCACTTGTTCAATGCAATTTGAAATGGCGTCAGTATCCGTGCACACGGAAAGGGGTTGCGTGAAGAAAAATTCTATAACAGAGCAGCTAGAATTCTTTTCCACGAAAATTACCGAAGAATTACGTACGGACTGTCATCACTAATTGAAAAGAATTCAGTGGTGACGCAATGCACCGAGTACATAGAAACGCATATGGCACTGTTACTAAAGACATAGATATTATTTAGCTCCGATGGCCTCGACGTCAAGATGAAAATAGGATAACGTACACGATTCGCGTAAACATAGCATCGCGTCACGTTACAGTCGCATTATTAATAGAAGCTACTTTCTCACAGGTCTCGCCCGCCATTTTACGCACCAAGTATTCCATACAACGAGTTGTTTGTTCTCGCGTGCAGCACGCGTCCATCGCTGCGCACGAGACTCGATACAACTAGGAATCGAGGTTGCACGTAATTCTGGAAAAGCAGGAAAATTCAGGTAGAAAATTGCAGCTGTATGAAAATCCAGGGCTGTTGCATCATGGGAAAATTTCACGCTGTCTTGAGACAAGAAAAATGTGTCTTGCTGGATGCGATAAAGAGAGAAGAAAATTTGCATTCGCCGTTATGAAATATTCTTGGCGTTCGGACGAGACACGGGGTCGTCGATTATGTAGAAATGACGGCTGAAAGCTAAAGCTACGTGCACAGGTGAGCGATTGATTCTGAGCAATTGGAATTCTTGAAATCCTCTATGGACTTAGCAGTCCAATTATAGGTTGGTACTGTGTATTTCCAGGGAGACCACTTGGAGCTATACTGGGAAACGTGCATAGACAGTGTGCTTCGTAAAACGATGACAGTGCGGGAGAGCGGCATTGACAAAGTCCCGACATTTTGGGAAAATAGTTCAGGGTGGAAAAAGAATGGCGGGAGAAAAAGGGCTCCGCTAATGGTCGGACAAGGGTAGACAGGAAAAACAAGAAGTTACTTTACAGCGACGGTTCTTTGAAATTTATACGTGAAAGGGAGACGCGTTGGAGACAAGTGTGTTTTAACGTAATATAGTAACGGAGTGAAGTGAAATGGTGATGGATAATAATAACAATTTTTTATTTTATTATTGATATATGATTCGCTGTTGATGAAATATTCATTCACTAGTACCCGACGGTCTTACTACACGGTTGATTATCTAGCAAGATATTTTCTAAGATATTAATAATTAATTGCGGCTTTAGATTCGAGATCAGGACAAAGTGGCATGTTCTGAATTCTTTAATTGACTCGATTAATCATTGATCGAATGATTGTAATAGAGAATAAGGGTAGGTGGTAGTAGCCTGATAAAAATTTTAGGTACGGGACAGATCACTGATTGATCACTTTGGATATATCCAAGGACGATGAGAAAGCATACGTATACAAGTCCAAAATAAGTACAACTGATCACGGCAGGGACGTCTGTGGGTCCAATAAAAAAAAATGAACAAGAATGATGGAGGTACTCCTGTCAACAGTAGTTACCAAGTTTTCCTAAAAAAATTGAGCGGCACCTTTTTCCCTCAAATTCGTAATTAACCTTGGGACTGTTTTTTTTTTCCCAATCTCAACAAAGGTCAAAACTGTTAGTTCAAACTATGACCTCCGTAGATTAGAAACATCTCAATTCTTCAATAACAGTTGAAGAATCTTGAGCGTCGTGAAAGAAACCTTAAGGATGAAGAATATACAAAAAGAAAAAGAAAAGAAAAGAATCGGAAAGTACCCTTTCGTTGAAAGTGGTTCTAGACTGCTTTCTACTTCGACGGCATTTGAACTCTCACCTCTTAAAAACACAAGACGCACTTAAGGTTTAACATTAGCCAAGAGTATACCTTCCTCAAAGAATAACAGGTCTTTATCGGTATCGGTAAAGTCCGTAAAGATAGTTCTGGAAAGTTAATGACGTAGGGGCGTCGTCTCTAACGGCGCTGGCGTCGTTCTAGCATTTTTCCATTTCTCGTCTCTGCCGTGAGAAAAGCCCCGCGGCTCCGTTACACTGTCGAAAAATAAGAATGATCTTGGCTTCCTATATTATCACGAAAATATATATATATATACGTAAAGATATATTGCGTAATACATATACACAAGTATATAAGTATTATATACACAAGTATATAAGTATGTGCGAGGAGGACTGGCACAATCCGACGTGCTCTGGCTACGCGAACCTCTCTGGCGAACTTGAAATATGGTGCTTTTTTTTTTATAACGTACCTAAGCGGAGAGCAGTGCTGGCAACCCCAAAAAAAATGGCGTCTACGCTAAAGAGAAAAAGAATTTATGAGAAGACTAACGGTTCTCCACCTCTTCGTACAGAAATAGCCTTTCCCGTATCGTGCTCTTCGATTACGACGCATTTCGGAATTTTCAAAGGAAAGCATAGAAAGGGGGTATATACGAGGGGGTTGGGAGATGAAACAAGAGTCTATGGAGAGAAGCTGACCTTTTGTTCTTTCTTTACGGCGGTGAAAAACTCTTATCCGATTAATTAGTCCGAGGACCTTTAACAGGCACTTCAATGGGGAGGATACAAATACTACGGGGTAAGCATCTTGTATTTTCCGTCATGCCCCTAAATAAATTATAACCGTTAGAATTTACTGGGAAATTCTGGGAACCGCAGGACAGATTTACGAGATACAACCAGGACGATTTATCGTTTGCTAACAGATCGCTTCTAAGGGTTGCTATTTCCTCGATCAATTCCTCCCTAAGTTTTCCTTAACGGTGATTAATCTATACGCATATATCTGTATGATATTATACATGTAATATATAATTTATGTGTGTGTGTATATATATATATATATGACCATGTTATTTCTCACAAGGAGAATCGCTGATCAGAATCAGGTCCGCCATACGCGTTAATCCAGTCGAGCCTTTTTCTCTCCCCTTTTGTACCTTCTGACATTCCATCGACGTTCCGTTCTCGATCTAATTTACCGCTCGAGTCGTCGATATATCGATTACACATTGCCGCAAATCAGTAAATTCCCCTGCGATCGTTTGGCTCCTGCGAATTTCCTCGCAGCGGCAAGAGACGGCAATGGTAATTGGTTGCTGCTGGAATCTCGGGTAGGCGTCTTGTTACTGATTTATCGTTGACGTATCCGTAGGCTCTTTGGCTGATCGATTAGAGCAACTGTACGGATTACGTTCAGTGACCTTTACCGTGTACCTTCTAATACGTTTAATTGCTACAGCGTAAAAAGAATCTTCAGGTAGCAGAAAGCTATTCCTGTCACTTCTTGCTTTCCGCATGAAGACGCTTTACGAGCACGTTCCCAGGAACAAACGACGTGAACACGTAGATCCCGAACACCGCCATTTTCTTGGCGGTCGGTGAAATTCGCGAGAATTCGTCACGATTACTTTCACGTCCTCGACAGACGTGATTTTAGACAAGGAGTTTCGTTCGCTTCGTTCCACTGGATTTAATGCTGAATAGAAAATGGGGGCTACGCCTCTGTTCGGTATTTTCGCGCGAAAATCCCGTGCCGGAGGTCGGCTGATAATACAATTAAAAGAAATATTAAAAAAAAGAATGGCGGCTGCTCGTTACGGCCGGTGGTGCTTTGGCAAAAATAACGACGGCACGGATAATCCAATAAACAAAGTGAAATAAAATGTCGACGGGATTTACCCCACCGAAGATATTCCTATCCCGTGTATATGGGCTTAGAGAATTTTATTTTTAAAAAAACTCAATAGACCTTTAATCGCCTTGATATTGCGAATAATTCACGCGTATTACTTGGCAGTAAAGGTATACGGATAATTGACGGGGTTGGATATTTTTTTTTGTTTTAATTAAGCCATCCACCAGAAGCGATTACCTTGAGAGGGATGGCAAAAAAAGTCCTTTGGGATTTTTTTTTCGGTAACAACAGTCTGCGAAAATGGACGTTATCTTACAGAATACGGAGGGCTATGGTAATTTCTGATGTTATGCTAATCCCATTACGTAATCTATATATGAAGTAGGGCCTAAGTAAGTACTCCCTTTAAGAACGGATACAACATGGCGTCGTACGCTTTAGTTACATTATACTCAAGGAAGACGTTGAAGACATTTGAGATGGGGATTCCTCTACAGCCGCGTATTCTTATTACTTAATTATATATATATACACACACGCGTCTTATCGCGGCACTGTATTATTATACAAGAACCAAGAAACTACAACCCGTTTCTATTCTCGCTGTTTCCAGGTAATGTATTTCAATTGTTCGACGAGGAAACGAAGTTTCCCGGAATGAAAAGAAGTCGTAAACTCGCGTAGACGACAGAAGATTCGCAGAGTCGAAAATGGATTAAGGCGAAGCGTCGCGCTGAGACGCGTAATGGAAGCTAAAATAAATTCGTTGGGTAACATGATAAACTGGCGTTATGCGGACTGGAAAAGTAAATGGAATAAAATAAAGATAAGAGGACACGAGCGAGGAGGAATTATTATTGGCGATGAGGCTGACTCGCTGGGAATCCTTGCGAATTAAACACTGGAAAATTGTCTCCATGTAAAAGTAAGTCATAGATAATAAAAAAAAATATATAAAAGACTGGAACCTCGACAAAGCAAGTCTCACCCGACTGTTGAGTCTGTCATATACATATATATACATTCCGTAATTGCTTAATTAACGGGAATATTTCGAATGCTAATTACTGTTTCTGTTTTTATTACTTTTTTATCAGTTTTCATTGTCGCTAACAATGGCGACCGTATAAAAAACTTCTGAACGTACGTGATTTCCTCTAAAGAAAAACAAACGTGTATAGTTCGCAATGGGCACAGTTGTATTCTCGGAATTTTCCTTTTTTCATTATAAACAAACAATTCTCCGATAAGTAAATATACGTCAAAGGTCACGAATTCATAAAAAAATGACGTATTCAATGACTTTTCGAAGAACGAGGTCGAAGAACGACGAACGTCGAAATAATTGATGACTCAAAAGAAATTCCATAAGACTTTCCTCCCACGTTGTTTCCGACGACTTCCACGTAATCGATATAGAAATTGTTTGATCGGTTTGACGCAATTACTTGGATTCCTTATACTATTAATATCGAATTAAAAGAAACATATTTGCCTTCAGTCGAAACGTACGTGATGCGTCGTCTGCTGCTTTCACACGTGTGATTCATGTTATTAACGCTGAATGCAAATCGAGATAAATACTTGCCAAGTGCGAAATAGATGGGTATATGCTTTCACGTTTCGCGCAGAAGCGAGAGAAAAGAAAGTGCCCTCGGCAAAATTGTTATACCCCTTCCCGGAAGCTGAGGGTGTTTCGCGGGATTTATTACGAGGCTGAAACTGTGCGTGGACCATAAAACTTTTCCTCTCTTTGCAACGTTACGTGGATCATCCCCAGCCATGAGATTACAGTCGAACACAATCTCCGTAACGTTTCTTCCTAAAAGTCCAGCGTGCTCGTGCCGGATTAAGCGGACGTTGCGAATTTCTTACTTTTTTGTATTTTTTTTTCTTTTTTCTCTCTCCCTTTCGATTTCTTTCTCTCTCTCTCTTTTTACCTCTAACTTCTACTTTCATCGCGTCGTATTAGCCGCGTAGATAGAGCAAACAGTAACTCTATTAGGTTCGGGTGTGCCGAGCATGGCAAGGCGTTTCCGCAGTGTAAAGGCTCGTTCGCATCGCTACTACAGAACTATGCTGCATCGCAGTAACAGATTGTACCAACGACGACCGCAAGCCCTCGTACGCGTCCAACGTTATTGCGCACTCCTCTAGGCTTTTACGCAGACCAACAACGCGATTAGGCTACTGGATTTGCATGACAAGGGACTTTCGCAACTCGTGCGAAAACACAAACACGACGCTTACGTAACATGGCAGGGAACCGCAGGAAAGAATTTTCAAACGACGCTACGGTAAGCGACTGACGGTGGCAAAGTAAGCGTGACATTTTTCTGTCGTCGTAGACAAAATTTGTTTTTTATTTTCAAGCTGTTTCGGGAAATTTGAAAATTCACTTTTAATTCGATTAAACGAATTCGCATACGGCAGCGAAATTTATCCTGTTTATGTACATGAAATTGGTAACATTGAATTCATTGTATGTCATAATTATAATGATCGTTACACAAGAGGATAAGATGGCTTCCTTTGTCCCTGAGATTTTTTCTCGTTTCAACGAATTTTCCAGCGATTTTTTAAGGAAATTGGGTATTGAGACTTCACGTGTTGCTCATGACCCTTTTTGAAACGATCCGCAAAGTGAAAAGGGAATTGAGGAGATAAGCCTGAAAAGTGAAAGAGGCTGGGATGATAGTCGACACAGGGCAGCATCTTCTGTATACGTATTGCTTTGATCTCGAGAGCTCCCTGGTATACGATGCTATTGTCCGGGGAAAGAAAAAGAAGACCGCCGTAAATAAAGCGATCTCTTGTCCCTGGTCACACATGCTTCATCTTTTCGGCAGTCCCAAAAAAAAAGAGCTCCAAGGTTCGCCAATCGATTATCTCAACACAATTGATTTCACAATTAATCATTTTGGATACGCGGAACCAAACGATCGATTTCATCAGTCGACTACGGAGCCAAGGAAATCCCGACGAGAAGATGATGATGTCACTGACTCATTTCGAACCAGGTCGAGGAGTCAGATGAGAAAGAGTGTCTACGATTTCAACTAGTAGATGATGCACCCTGATGGGAGCGATGCTCTTTGCTGTATATTTTCAAGAGGGTCGTAGGCCTCAAAAGGCTACGCCAGTTGTCGACGTCACGCACAGATACCAGCAGAGTGATATTAAAAAAAAATCAATTCATTTCGAAGCATATCGAACGAGTGGTGAGCTCGGCGTAGGGAGGGAAAAAAAAGAGAAAGAAAAAAAAGCGAAAAAAAGAAAAAAACAATTCAAGAGACACGAAGAGATCGGTTCTCCTGAACTGTGAGCGTTTGTCTCTAGGACGACGGAAGTCAATGACTTGGTCCTTGGATCGATTGGAAATATTTAAAGCCAGGTCAGAGTCGCGGGTCAGGTTTCCTGCCGTCGCTAGACTTTCGGATATCCCACAATTGAATAACGATTTAATAATATTCCGTGTAAATGCATATCTATCTTTTTATAATTTTCAAAACCATATAAATAGACAGAATCGTAGATTGTTCTGCTTATAAAATTTTACAGACTTTACCAGACAAAAGATGAAAAACTATTATAATCTGTATCACCCTTTGCTGACCTTCGACACGTTATCGTATATGTACGGTATACTTAAAAAAAAATTGAAAATATTATATAACAGATTTCGGAGATAAGATTTATTAATTAATTTTTTATCTATACCCTTAACCTTGTCATATCCGACGGGAAATCCAATTCATCCCCATAACTACCCTCATGCCTCTTCGTCAAGTTTAGATATACTTCCGCAGCGAAAGTTCTATCTTAAAAATACGAAAGACAAAATCGTTCCCTCCACTTTAATATAATCGGGTGACTTTAATAACTACCCTTAATCGCCCCGAAAAAAAAAATACGTCAAACTCTCCCTCGATCAGCGGGACAGCGCTGGGAACGCAGATGGGAGTTACGCATCGAGGGATGAACGGGTTTAACGCATACCGCAAGGGTGAGTTCACAAGTACGTACATAACTTCGTTCAATCTTCGTCGTGACAGAAAATGGCCGTTCACTCTCGCCAAATAGATATTCGTGAATAATATCCAAGACAAGACCGATACTCTTGTAGCCAGCAAGAGAAGTATACGCCATTACGGAATATCAAGATAAGCATACACCGCGAAATGATCATGAGTGTCAACAAGTGTCTTGGCACTGGCTTGCATTGAACTTCGTCCATGCTTGGCGTAGTTTCATGCCGATCAGCCAATAGGGAAAAAGGTGGAACATTAAAGGAATAAAGGTTGAATAGAAACAGGGGAGTAAACCGGATACCAATGGTTGTCAAGACATTATAATGGTGTTAGGGACATAAAAAAAACCGCCAATGGAAACCACCCCTATTTACTCTGTATAATATATAAAAGAAAGAATAGTCAGCAATACGTTCACCCTGTCGATGCGTTTTCTGAAACGTGACTTAGAGGAATTTTATTTTTTCTAAAAAAACCTTTCGTTTCTTCCTTTCCTTCCATTCTGTTTTTATTGGTCCCTTGCGACTATACTTCCGGTATGACGATTGTAAGCCGTGAGCTATCGAAAGGATCGATGGGACACGCAATGTGTGCGTCAAATTCCAATATGTAGTCCTGACCTTATTTTTATCGACACGAAAAAATGCTCACGGCTTATGTTTTGTGGTAGCGATAGAAAATCATGAAAAAATGAAAACTACGTTTGCCATCTTAGATCCGCGTAGTGGAAACTCGTTCAATCGGTCGATCTTGGTGTCTGCTTACCTTTGAATCGGCTGGTATTAATGTAATCGTTAATAACAGGATACTCGATCGACGTTCACGATCGAATTATCGATAAATCGTAAGATCGAGATTTTATCCTCGTATCGATTAGGCCGGTTCACTCTTCGTTGTCGATTTTCGGCAGTGCCGGCGATCTACTATTAGCTACAGTAAACATCTATAATAGTCGAACGGTAAAACTTGAACGAGTGATTAATGTTAATTGACAGTTATCGATTGGTCATCAAATATATAGATGTATATGGATATACGAATGTATATAGATTTAATTTAAATATATATATATATCAATGTTAATATTTAGCTACCGATCTCTTCGGCCAAATTTTATAGCGATCTTTGTCGGAGCTATTGTTAGGTATAATAAATGTAAAATAACCAAGATTTATATCGATTTAACGTGTAATTCGTAGCAGTGACTCGTAAGGATCGTAGGATTTTATAACCTGCTGTAAATTTAGGCTCTAAAGCGCGTCGATCGATTCGCAAGGATTAAACCTCCCTCGCTTTTAATCCATCGGTTTAATTCTTTCCTTCTCGCGTTCCTTTTTGTCCAGCTATCTCGCGCAGCGTCATATCCCATGACACGATATATTTTCCACAAATTATTTGCCGATCCCGTATCACGTAGCTTATCAGCACCACCGTTACGTCAGACAGCGAGTCACGATCATCTAGGAGCGACCAGCCGATTTTCCGTTTCGATTCTCGTTCCGCTGTAGCGTTGCCTCTCGAAACACTTAAAACGACACGATCCACTGGCACAACTTCACAGACACACACGTACACAGCACAAGAAGACACAGAATCACCAACCGAATAAAATGACAGAATAGAATGATTCGGGATACGCGTAATCGGACAATGACTTTCAACGATCATCAGTCACGCGCCAAATATTCATTTCGCGTTTATACCTCGTGCCGTTCGATTCTTACGAAATCGCAAATCTGATCGACTTAGAATATTAACATTTTACAGTGATAAGGACTTTGACTCGTAGGCCACCTATCGACGACTATTAGGCGACTCTTAGGCGACTTTTAGGGGACACGAAACTGCCCAACAACCTCAGAAGCACCGATGAGCCTTGGTATCACTACTATTTTATTTTTTTTCCTGACTTTCTTTCACTCAATGACGATTAACACTCACTGACGATTAACACTCACTGCAAACCGGCAAGTGCCGTTCCGTGAACTCAACTCCGTAGGAATTGCGCTTGAGGTAAGACTCGGTAGGATTTCCCGAATGAAAATAGAGGCGAGTCGTCTCGACGGCACTCTTCGGCGATTTCCGGCCCTTCCCGCGAAACTGGCAGCTCTCGCGTACCTCCTGGACAAAGGAGGATTGGACTTTTTTTGACATTTCGCGTGACTATAGAAGGAGAGGGCGACCCGTACTGGGGCCGTAGGCCGTGTAGCACGGCTCCTGCTACTGCCGGCTGGCACAACGTGCACCTTCACTACTAACGGAGGGAGGGTAGCTCCCTCCCATGGCTCAACATCCCACCCCATACCTCCCCACCGTATCTCTAACCACCCCTACGGCAGAGGGCTGTGTTTCTCTTCGCCCGCTACCACCGCCGCACCCTGCGATCACCCCCTCCACTATCCAACCCCTAGTCCGACTCCTTAACCGTTTCCCCCACCTGAAGAGCTCATACTCATTGCGCATGCGCGCTACTTTGACAGGGATGGCTCGCGCCTTTCTTGGTACCCCGATGCTTTCTCGCGGCAAAATGCATTATTCACAGCCAGCGCAAACTGCATTAACTTTCGCCTTCTTTCCTTTTTACTTCGAGGCTTCCACTGCTGCTTGGACCTCCACGCAGGTACGGGTACCAACCATGCAGCTCGCGTCGATCGATTGCGTGTGATTGTCTGGACTTTTTGTATAACCCATTTTTTTGTTGTTATCGTCAGGTAGTAGTCGGACGAACAAAGCGGAGGGGGGTGGGTACCACGACGTGGGACTTTGTCTCCATGAGAGGTTCTGGACTTGCGATCCGAAGCTTCTACCAACCACGTGTCGCGATGTGTTTGCCATTGGCTACGGAGTTTCTCGCAAAATTAATTTCCCTGGAAAACAATGTCTTTCGGTGGCATTATATAAAGAAAGGAAACCCACGTGGGACTATTTCTTGCCCGGGGCTACTGGTAAACATTAATTCGAACCTGACTTCGTAAGCTACCACTCGCAATTCGATTGGCCATTTACAGCGCGCGTTCCAACGGGTTTGGTTTCTGCTGCTTCGAATCGTCGCAACTTGTGCGCACGGGCCCGAGCCCGACTGGGAATGGCCTGGAAACGGATTTCGAGGGTACGCGCGTGCTTTCGGAATTGCAGGCCTAGGATCTGCCTGAAACTCGTCAAGTGACGAAACGTTGTCGGGCGGCCACGCGCCGTCCACACACCAACCACTCCATATTGATTTTCCGCCTTGGTTCCTACGTTTCGCCGAACCGCTTCTAGTCCTTGCTGTTTCTTCGTATTCTAGGGCTAAGAGAGAAGAAGGGAAGGAGAGACAGAGAGAGAGAGAAAAAAAGAGGGACAGACTGACTAGAAGACAGATAGATAAGTTTTTTCTAATAGAGACAAAACGAATGAGATCCAATATAATAACGTCCTGTCATCCAGGTATACTTTGGAGGAGGCAATAAAAAGCGTCTAGGAAAAATATTTATCGAGAGACAAAAATATCTCACATAGATATCCTCCTTTCCGAATGTCAATTCACGTGGCGCGTGAGTTATTATTGAATTACGTGATTTTTCCTTGAATTTCGTCACGAAATTTCAAAGTCATTCGTTGCACGTGACGAGTTCTTTGTGCTTCGGGAAAACAAAGGAGGACTAATGTATAAATTACAAAAATTTACACTGTTCGTTTCACTACTTCCAATCGATTAAATTACAGTATCGCAAGCCACGATAATGTCGTACTCGTTCGAGCGAAAACTATTTGATACGTTAAACTTGATATATGCGATAAACGCGCCCATAATGTTATCAAACTTTCCTTCCTTTTCCATCGCAACAAGTTTTGCACTTTTTTGTAATTGAATTGCTTGTCGATACTTTATGCCGTAAAAATTATTTCAAGAAATCACAACGCCACTTGTTCATATAATATTATATGATATAATAATATATAATATTATATAAACAAGTAGCCTTATGATTTATAGAATATAACATTATTATATAACTGCATATAATATTATATACAAGCGGATGGATCTCATTGTCTTTCTTGTACCAATGTCGATACGCCACTTAACCTGTACTTGAAGTGTTCTACGCAAGCACTGGAAACTCTGGAATAAAGAAAATAGTTGATTCTTCAACCGTAAATAAAAAAAGGATCAGGAATGACCATGCGTTTGGTCGTTATACTCTCATCAATCAGCAAAATTCATATGCTACGGATTCGCGGGTCAGTTCACAGTCCGACTCTTCTGTTTCTACGAAATTCTTGGCAGATATTCGATATCGCCAGATGGCGTATGATATCTCCAAGAATAAACCCGATGAAGAATGTTATTTCAAAGCAGAAAAGATACCACTTCATTTTTCATTGTATTTCTCAATCCCCTCCAAGTGATAACACTTAATCCGTGATATCTGAGACAGATTTCTCATTAGGCAAAAAAGTCGATGTCGATTTATGCTAGCGATCTTATTGTTATTAGTTAAATAAATAAATCATACAGATTTACTGTAAGAAAGTTTGTAATAATTTCTTTTTTCAGTCTCAAGAGATACCAAGCACAGAGTGCAGTGAGTCCCAAGGGTCTTTCTCTCACCCTCTCTATTATCCCTTCACGGCACCTACCCCTTTCACTCCCTTCTGCCACACCCTCTTTTCTCTCGATTAAATGAGGCTCGAGGGTCGATCCAATTAAAACTCCTGCGCCTTCTAAGGTCCTGGATGACCTAACGGAGTACGCATGGAACGGTCAAGCATTTCGGACGATAATGGTCAAACTATCACAGTTATCAAGTACTTGAGATTGATGATTGTTATGAGGGGTTGCTAAGGAATTTGCGAATTTTAGATAAGATACGATTTGATCGGATCGAAGTAATTCGATACCAATTGTTTATCGGATACCTGCGTGCTATTAAAATTTTGAAAAATTCGTTAAGCGCGATAAACGAAGGATCTTTGAAATTTTTTGGTTGAATGTAAACTAAGGCAATGATGATTCCATGATTTTATTTATATTGTCGATATTATATTTTTTTAATGACGCAATCCGATACACCGAGAGCTATGTAAGGTTTTCTTAACATCAAAGAAAATGACTGTTGCCGTAAATTAATATGACGCTGCTCTAATATATTTGTCGAAACACTCGCCCGAATTTTTTTTATTTCTCCGGCTTTTTGCTAAGACGCGTCGCCCATTATTAATCTCAAGAATTTAATGTACTCGGAGATTCCGGCATGGTAATATTTCGTCCAAGACAAGCGAAACTTTCCGTCTCGCTGTGGTGGGAGGAATAATTTTACGTAGTCGAGGTGAAGTTATAGCGATCGTTACTGCAGCCCTTCAATGGCCAGCAATCGAATATCGAGGATAAATTCCAGGGTTTCGGGGAAGTCTTTAAATTCGAGATGGCTAAGAAATTCCAGCATTCGTTAGTTTGCCATTAATTGCCACCAAGAGGATCCATTAAGATGAAAGCCGATTAAAGTTAAGTGTTCATTCCACATTGACTACTTAATTAAGTGATCACTGGGGATTTTATAATCGTCATCGAAACCTTCGCAGTACTACTGCCTGAAGGAGTCTAACGTAAAGGGTTATTCAAAAATTCAAATACGTGGAAGAATACTTAAAAGCAATAATGGTACGAAGCAACTGCAAAATTTCATTACAAGTGCAATAAGTGAAAAGTCAAAAGAAAATTCCATTGAAGTTAGAAAAACAAAATTAATCGAATTCCATATCCTTAATAAGATTTTCCCAACGCTTCGTAAATTATAAAAGAAAAAAAAAAGAAAAAGGTGATACAGTTTGATTCACCCTGTACAATTACGTCTTTCATTATTTTGAATAACTTCTTTAATCGAGTCACGCTTCAAAGAAAAATATCAAAACAGTTACTAGTCGTATCAATCAAAAACTGCAATATGAACATTTTTTTTTCTTTATCGTCAGAACTTACGTTTATTGTCAATTTCAATTTCATTTTAATTCAAAATACCTTTATAAACGTTGACGTATACGAGTATTTATTTATTTTAATGTAGATGAATGTTATTCGCTCTTTATCCAGATTTCACAGTATTACGCAATCAAAAACAAAACGCATCCACTACAAAGCATCGCTGCTGACTTCGTTCTAGTTAATCTCAACATGACCAAAATATATAACATACTCAACGACTGACCACCATTTTCCCCTCTACATCTGCTTAACAAGCCATTTACTACCCCTTAAGTTCACAGTTCAACTACAGCAGCAGCCAATTTCAACCTTGACGAAAGACTGCGACGGGCCTTGCATTGTTCTGTGGCTCTATTGTCAACGGAATTCCTCATTGACCCCTACAAGCTAGAAATGTTGCGTACTCCAACTTTTGACACAAGCCATAATTAATGAAACGTTAATCAAAGTCAAAGAGACAATTAAAAATTTCTTATTACCCCATTTCCAATTGGAGCTTGAAACTCCTGTCTTTCATTTTGTGTACGTTTACCGTTCGGTTGTTCAGCCACGCTACTAATTATCAAAGTAAAATAATATCGTTAAAATCTACCAGAATTTCCGGAGGGTATCAACCGTGAGAGTTTTCCACCATCTATTTGGATCCGTTACGTCTTTCATTTCACCATTGTGTTTTGCTCTTTCTGCTTACCCTGTTCTTCCGAGAATCCTTATAAGCCGAAATTTTCGTTTGAAAATTCAAGGGTCCTTTTCGAAATTTTAACTAGAGCCTATACGGGCCTAGTGAGGCCCTAAGCAGACCCTGGGGATGTATGAAAGAATATTTCCCCCCATGGAAATAATATATATTCAAAATATTAAAAAAAACATATTTCAAAATATATTTGAAATATATTTCGGATATATAACTTTTTGCCGCTTTTCATATACCTCAAATATATGAAATATATGATATATTACGTTATCCATTGACGAATATTCTCGGCTATTTATAGAATCCTATATAATTTCGTATTCATTATCAGAGTTAACGTAGCGTGTTAAGAAATTTCGTATTGTCATAGAAACGCGCCTTCTTAGTTTCAATTATACTTATTGTTAGTCGAAGTTCAAAGTAGAATATCGGGCATGACTGTGGATGGAAAATCTATTGTGGTATGTTGGCTGGCAAAATTTGCACGTCGCAATGTCTATACGTATATATGTCGTGGTTTACTAAGCTGCGCTCGTATTTGTTCTCTTCGCAGTTCGACGATCCGTATACGCTGTTGTCAGCCATTGAAACCACGTACGCCCCTGAATATATAAATATTTTTTTGTTTCAAGGAAACATCGCGATATATATCATCTGGGTTGTATCTGCAAGAGCATCCCGAAGCGCAGCTGATTAAAGCTCGAAACAAACTTGACTCACGCGACGCCATGTTTTACGAACCATAAGGAAGGGACGGAGTTAGACGGAAAATATGAATACAATTCTTTTTAGTTACAGAGTGGAAACGTTACGTTGAACAAATATGTTCTTTAGTTCCTCTGGGTAACCGAAGCGAGCTGATTCGAATTATAAGTATCTTTTTTATTTTTATGATACAGACAAAAAAGTTTCTTAATTGTTTATTTAATGTTTTGAGTCGCATTTAATTTTTTTGTCTTTTTCATCGGATGGTATTTCTCGTTGAACCGTGAGTATACGACCTTTTTTGCATGAAATATGGCACGAAAGAGGGTGGTTAACTTTTTATGTTGATAAATTATTATGTTACAGGGTTATTGTTATTATATTCATACATTTCATAAAGAAGTTTCCTATTTTTGTGATATGTATGTTATGCGGCACGAAATGCAGCTATTTTCTGCACACAGAGGGAAAAGTACAGCGGCCACGACAAAGAGTCGGTCTAATTTATTAATGAAATTCGAAGAAGGTTGGAGACGAGATGCACTTGGATTACTTTTCGTTTTTACGGACGCCATTCTGAATTTGAAAATTTTTAGAAAATATTTGAATTCAGCGATACCGAAAACTCTCTATTAGCACTTTTCATGCAAATCGGATAAACTCCTTCGTGCGAAGCACTTTTGGCCCGAATTGATTATTTTCGCTTGACAGTCAAGGGGTTAAGTTATGATTATGGAATTTCTGTGTGCAGCATCGGGTAAACTTTTTCCGCTCAACAGATTCAAGACACTACAGCAAAAAAGAACAGTTTCGCGTCTCTCATGGAATCTGGATCTTTCCATACAGTCGGCATCTAAAGTTAATAACTTTTACCTTATTTTACATTATTTTACTTTATACCTAACTTCAAGCAGGTGACAGTCGGGAGTTAATGCAAAATGGTTTTTCGTAATACGATCGTTACAGAAAAACAAAACTCATCTTCTTCTCGACAAAGATATTCAAGGCATAATGAATATTTGATGGGGAACTCGAAAAGCAACGGTTATTGTTATTACTTTATTTTTTTACAATGATTTAAAAACTGATGTAAGAAAAATAGCGAGTCTGTCTCTTCTTCTTGAGGGATATCTTAAAATCTCAATGAGACGGTGTCTGGGATTATTTTCGTAACAATAAAATCAGATTGTTCGATTTCTCAAAATAAATTGCATGAGGGATATCCATAAGTAATGTCGTTTTTTTTTAAACTGTTCAATAATTTGGAAAAAAACGACATAACATATAAGTACCCCTAATATCATAATTATTATTGAAAAATTTCGTAATACAGAAATAAAATTGAAATTCTATATAATTTTGAATCAATTCACTAATATAGTCAATGCACGAGTTCAATGCGTTTTTTTGACAGTTCGAAAACAATGAAGTCTTCAGCAAGCCACACGTAATTCTCCGTAAAATTTTCTGTTACAAAGTACGCTTGTGCATGATTTTACACTGAAATTTATTTTACTATTTTGGCATATATTTCCGTAATTTTATGGAAAGCCACGTGTTATCTGCTAAGGATTGCACTGTTTACAAACTGTCAAAAAAAACAAATCGAACTCGTGGACCTACTATACGCGTAACAGTCACTCGCCGTATTTTTTTTAATATCTGTCACTTTTTTCACCTACTGAAGAATGCATCCTCCGTCATTTCGCGTTTCAATTCTTCGTTCTCACTTTCTCGACGAGCTCCACTTTTTCAGAACTATAATTTCAAAAAATACGACCTAATCGAAAATCAATCCCATTACATCAGAAAGTGATCACCCTTAATCGAAAGTCACGCAATGCGACATATTCACGCGTACGGCCAGTTCTTCCTTTTCGTCTGATATGCTTTTAGTCCTTCTAAAAGGACAATTACCGGACCAACAGTCAATTGGTAAAAAGTGACAGCAATCACTGGAGACTTTTTGATAATGGCTTTCTTACCCGAATGATAAGAGTCATTTTCAACAATTGACTTTCTAAGGGCTATTATGAAGATTGCTTGGAATTTAAGATACTCATGTCGCTTTCAGCACCGCGGTTACACAAGTAACCAGCTTGTACGTGAATTCAGTTGTAAAGCAACTTCAGCCTCGTCTTTTATCTGCCATTCAAGTATAATACAATGACGTCATTGTTGCTGTTATTAAGAGTGCACGAACTTGGGTAGTATTCTTTCTTTGAGTTAAAAAATGCGAAAGGAGCGCTGGCGTCCATCGGCAAAGTCAATACTTTCTTGCATTGGCGTATATTTAAATGCTGTTTGCACGAGGGGTTGAGCTTTGAAAGTAGAAAAGAATTCTCATGTCGCTCTTCTGGAGAGTATTGGTTTCTATCTATGTTTTCTACCGTTTCCCTTATTCCTTGATTTCATAGGTCCTGCATATATTAAGCAGAATGGAAATCAGTCAGAAACTTTCTTTTAGGTAGCTTACATTGGCAGGTTATGGAATTCAGGTTCCTTGTGAAAGGAGACCCTCACTAGGAGAAAATGGGGTGAAGGACGTTGGAAAAAGAGAGACTGGAATAAGTTTCAGGGAAAAATTGCAAGAAGTTTCAGGAATTTCATGCACTGGATTCGCTGATACTCTGCTTGGTTTTAACCGTCCACCATTTTGCTTTGGGCGATGCGCAGCTTCTAGAGTATTACTGCCATTTAGTTTATACGTTTTCTATCGCTTTTCAAGGCGTCAGAAAAATTTGCTAGAATTGTGTCCAAATGTGATTTATTTTTGACGGTGGACAAACTGTTTGTGAGATAAAACGAAAATAAATTGAAAATTGATCAAATAACATTGGATTTAAATTCAGGTGGAAAATCTACGACGGGTTGATAAAGTTTGTGTTGATAATATTTTTTCTACCGCAAGAAAAGTGAATACGTGTAACGTATTGTCGATCCACGAGTTCAATGCATTTTTTTTTACAGATCGCAACCAATCTAATACATGGCAAATCACACGTGGTGGTTTTCTATAAAATACCGTAAATATGATATATACTAAAATAGAAAAAAAATAATATATTTAGTGCAAAACCATGCATATCCATACTTTGTAATGCACACTTTATGCAGTGACACGTGTGCCTTGTTAGAGACTTAATTTTTTCGATTTGTCAAATAAACGCTTCGAACTCGTGGACCGAGTATAGACAACATTAAGTTCAATAAACTTGAATATATTTTGTACATACGTGAATGTACATTGCATAGACAGAATCATGACCTAGGTCAACGTAGCCACAAGATATAAAATAAATAAACGTATTTTCTCAGAGCCACAAGAGCGTAAAAACACTCACAGTCAATTTCCTCGTATTTTCCCAATTACGACGAAGCGCCTACCCCTTCATTACTTAATTAACAGAACTTGCGAATTCTCGAAATCGAATGCCTCGAGTAAAATTGGGCGTACAACGTAGGTAGCAAGAGAAATATTATTTGTCTTGAGAGTGTTGAAAATTGTGATAAGGCACTGGTGACAAGAAGGACAAGACAGAAGAAGATGGAACAAGAGAATGGAGAATACGACCGGGAAGCAAACCAAACAAGAATCCTTGGGTATATCGTTCATTTGCGGGCATCCCTCATTCCGTATTACAGGGTTAACATCTATAGCTGGGTCAATCGGGAAAGGTCACCGTCACTTGGCAACCAGCCAAAATTCGCAATACGCGGCGAACTACGTGTAAACATTTGCAAGTACGAATAGTTATCGTTAATCAGGAATAATGCAGGGGCAAAGCTAATACGAGAATGCAGGTAGAGGATGCCGATGAATATTAGTATGACAAATATAGGGGGTAGTTTGTCCCTTCTGATCGAGTGTTACCAAGGGTGTGAAGAGTCCAAGGGAAGTTAAACGGAATAGATAGAAAGTTTTGAAGTCGATGCGGATCTGGATCAGGATTGAAAAAAGGGAGGGAGGTTAGGTGGAAGGTGGGTGCAACGAGACTGACAGGAGAAAGCACTTAAAGGTCCCTGAAAGAAGAGTATTTGGTTCATGGAAAGGAGAGAGAGGGCAAAATAAAAGGGGAGGGGAAGAGAGAAAGAGAGAGAAGGAGAGGAAGAGACAAGAAGTTAACGAAAAAACGTGAAAGACTCGAATGCGCGAAACATACAGAAAAAAGTATACCTGCTGCCCCCTGGGAACAGTCTAGCCACTCGTCGTTATCGTGTCAGCCCATAAAATCCAGTCGCGTCTCACACGGTCGCGTCGCGACGTCTCGCGCCGCGAGCTTTTCTCTAGCGTTTTTTCCCGGCGCTTCCTACACACTTCCCATCTGACGGAGAGCTCGATTAACCCCTTACTTTACAAACTTTACTCGTTTCAGACTCGTAAGCCGACCTCCGACTATCGACTAGCCCCGTGTCACTCAATCAAATAGTCGCGAACTAAATTACTCGAGTGAGATCATTTGTTCAGTAATGATATAAAGGATATACGTAGAAATGGGTTTTAATTAATTTGATATAATCACGGGTTGGAATGGATGACTTTATTAAAAAGCTCGAAATATCGGCGATAATGGAATAGGGACTTGATGATTTTGTTGATTCTTGTAAAAGTTCGTTTAAATCAATTGAAAAAATATATATACTTAGATACGCATGTAGATGTCTGACAATTTTAATTGGATGATATAGAAAAGTTGAGAAAAGATAATAAACTTAGACTGTCACCTATATTATAACAGAATTAAGTACTGTAATAATAATGAAATATAATTAATTATGTAATGAATAATGAATTAAGCCACGGAGCTTAGGAAGTTCTATAGATATAGTCATTTTCTTCTATACGAAGCTTAATAACTATGGAAAATTTCCGTAGATACTACAGTGAAACCAGACCGACCCTATTTGCTTAGATGGTTAAAAGGTATCCCGTGAATTAACTCATCAACCGGATTGGAAGTTTTCAAAGTTTTTACAATCTTTTTAAAATGCATCCTACCAAATAGCGAATCGGTAGGAAATTCAATGAGATTCGATAGATTCGATTACCCCTTAGAAAGTAGTGGTTTCAATCTTATCGGTCGTTTCATTTGAATTACTATCGATTAGTGGCTCGGCCGAGAGTGCGCACAATGCGCAAGAATATTTCGGTATCGCCCGTTAGATGAAATATTCAGGGGAACGCAGACGCTTTGCCATTTTGCACGTTAAATTCTGGATGAGAGATAAGTCCTCCAAGGAAAGTACTTGTGAAATTTTCGGCTTTGACGGCCATAAAGGATCTAAGCCATATTTAATAATGCCACTTGTTTTTAGTGGCGTTTAAAAAAAAAACCGTTACCCTTATCGAGACGTTTAAGGCTTTTGAATATTTTCGCGCACTCAACATTTTATTGGTTCATAAATAAAATGAAAAAAAAAATGGAAAATTATCTTGATTCCTACTGAGTGTCACCGATTAATTCGATCCCATTAAAATGCCTGTAGCGAAATATTGGATTTTACTGATCTCGTAAATTCTTCGTTAATTCCCTGCCTAACGGGTATCGCCGCGCGATTGGCACGACGACAAATAGCCGTTTACGCGTGCGAAAAAAGCGTCATTAAATGAATCATTCGTTCGAAAATAAAATTTTACCCAGAAAAAGTCTAAGGGCGTATGCTGTTAACGAACTTTAAGGAAACCGCCGTAATTACCCGAGTCTATGTCTTGCTACTGCGGGTGTGCGCTAATAATTAACCCAGGAAGAGTAGAGGAACTGCAGATAAATGGCGAAAAAAAAGAAGAAGCAACGACAACGACGACAACACCGTTGACAAGAATGATTTATTATGGGCTGTGCTAGTAAAACTCCTACAAGGGTAATTGTCTGTCAGGATAATTCCTACAGTCTTTTTCGTCGTTTTACATTTTCTTACTGTACCTACGACATAATTAATAATCGGTACCAGCTGAATGCCGAAAGCGCATAGGGAGAGGCAGCGGCTCAATTTTGCAAACGTTTAATTTAACTTTCGGCCAAGCAATTTCCGATAACGGGTCACGTGACAGTCCCGCCACCTGGAATTCAAACGCGAAACTACATTCACTGTCGAGACGATTGCACAAACTTTGACTCAGCCATTGTGAATTGCCACAACCTCTTGCGTCAGTGTGCAAGCGCATGGTTAATGCATGTGTCTGCTTGGTTGAAGACTTTTTTTTAACCTTGCACCTGTACCGATGCAACTGATCAGTTGATTGATCACGTGCAATCTTTTGTTTACGTAGGTGCAAATTCGCACCACCGGTTTTCTACATATTTCTGTGAATCTCTATACGCAATCGACTGGATCCGGTATATCCTTATGACGAAAAACTTTTTTTTGTAAATGTCATCATTATCATTTGACTTGGAACATTTCGAACTTTAAAAGATACTGGTTAAAAATTAAAATTGATCAACCAGAACCAGTGATATAAGCTGTTGAAAATAACTGATGCGAATTTGTATTAGTGTCTAAAATTAAGGGTGCAAAAATAGATGTGTAAACGAAGGATTAGAAATCATATATACAATTTTTTTCGTATGTGCACTGTCCTTTTATCGAATCAGCTGTTCGCATTTTATGGTGCATACAGAGAAATAAAGTTGTCAAATTAAACGACTGGCATTTGCCAATTCATACGTCTGACAGAAATTTTAATAATGTTACTATACCGTGCAGTCAGGTTCCCGTCCATCGCGATTTCATTAACGCAGCTGAATATATTCGAAGTAAAATTTTAATATAGGAGAAATATAAATAACATGACGGAGTGAAATATTTTCTATTTGTCTCGATATCACGTCGTCGTCTATTGGAATTACAGTTTGTTTCATTATATGTGGATATTATTGATTCTCAGCTGTCACATAAAGTAAATAGAGACATACATAATACAGGCCAGTAATCAAATTGATTGTATTTTCTTTGATTCCTTGCCAAGGTCATCGCCATTCTCTCGAACAAACTTTCAACAAGCTATAGATATAGATATTGTTTGGGGCATCAGCGGGGTCGTTAGCAATATACAGTAAGTTACAAAGTTGGCAAAACTAGAGGAGAGAATAACAACCCCCAAATTCACGAAAACGTGTGCGAATCTTTAAGGTCGAATAGAAAATGATGAGAAATCTCTTGATAAATCCGCCAATGTATAAAAGGGAATTTGTTTACTTGCAACTGGTTCGATAAGCTATTGGTTTTCGAATAACGTTTTGCCCATCACCTTTGACCTATTCGACTGGGAGGATGGGCTGTCTTCTGGGGGGGGGGACGACTTTGGGATTGGTAGTTGCTCGTTTATTTTCTCGGCATTCAAGAGGTCGTCGTTCTGGAAGGAACTTATAGACCATAGCTGTCACTGTCACCGTCTCAACCCTCAACCCCCTCAACCCTCAATCCCCTTCAACCACTCAACGTTCAACTCTCAACCCTGCACTATAACAACCTCCCTTGCAGCTTCAACATCAACAGCAGCCCTCTCTCAATTTCTCGTAGTTTCTCTCCCTCTTGCTTTTCTTTCACCCACTCTCCTCACACTCTATCCCACTTCATCCCTTAACTCTACTCTGCTCTTCGTACTCTCTGTCGCACTCTTCGAGCCTCTAGCATTCCAATCCCCTGATTGTTCAGAGATACGCTTGTCAAGTATGTAACGTACAATATGTCAAGTTCGCAATTCGTTTTCCCAAAGCACAATAACGCGAACCTTAAGGCTTTGATTCTTTCTCGTGTTTCAGTTTAGAAGCTTTGTATCCTCGATTCAAAAAAAAAATTGTCGAGTTTTTTTTTCGAATCATTGTTTCTCATGTATCTAGAACTGCGTGGAATAAAATATCACCGTATTCTTTTTATTTCTTTTAATAGCTGCAAAGATAACTTGAGAACGAAAAGGGACGAAATATCAAAATCTTTCATCTTTTATCGCAATTTTATTTAATAAATAATAATGTGTTAATCTCGAGCATTATTTTAATATTCCATTTATTCGGCTATCATACTGTAATGTGTGTCATGAGTCATGAGAAACCGACATTCAAGTATACAATAAAATTATATACAGTAAAACTGTACTTACATAAAACAAAGGTTATAATACAATTATATAAAGAGATTTATCGATTATAGAAAAATAGCCAAAAACAATATCCTTCAACTTCAATGAAATACCGTTGAAAAAAATTTGTCAAATCAACTCTAATCCTTTATCCTATAAAAATATCACATTACGAAACTTGATAATTTTCATCTGCAATCAGCGCACGAGTTTATAATCCTGCTAAGTATACACAGAGATTAAAAAAAATAATACAATGACGTACTACGTGTCAAAGCAATTAACCAATGAATTTCAGTTGAATTTTAATTCAGACTTTTGTTTCCCCCATACCAAATACTCCAACACACAGTAGATAAGTCGATTATTAAATAAACGATCCTTATATACAGTCGTCATCGGACCAAGTCAAATTCTCAATGAAACACCCTGTGTCCCACTTTTTCAAGCAGATCCTTTACCACAGGTCAAAGTATAAGTATCCACCCTCACGAATTATTCGACTGGATTGACGCGTATGATTGGATTAACGTTACATTCTACTGCTAGAGGAGAAATGCGATTTTACATTGGACGTTATTGGATATCGATACTCGGATTCCTGTTATTTTCAGGTCAATCGCAGTAACGTCCAATAGAATGTTTTCATACTGAAAGAGAAGAACATAAAGCTCCGTTTTCAAGGATTTTTTTAAAGGCAAGCTCAAGCAGGACGACTCCACGCTGCGGGCGCGTTCGTTGGATCGATTCAGCGGAGCGTCTGTTCTCGCTCGAACTAAAACGACGCCTTATCGTCCAGGAAAATTTGCCTGCTTTTAAAAGCACTCCCTCACCCCTCCATCCCTCCAATCCTTCTTTTCCTTTATTTTTTTACCCTCCACCACTTCGACTGGAAATTTAAAATCACCGATGTACAAGGTTCCGCTTTGCCTCGCTGGTCCGCAATTATTTCGCGATAGTCAAACTCGACGATCCTATAGAACTAATCGAAAAATAGTATCTGCAAGAGTGTTAGTGATTTAAAAAAATTGCGGTAGCGAAAGAGAGGTGGGGTTAATCACCGGAATTCCGCTTTGTAGATTTCAAATTTAATTGATCGATCAAGTGGTGTATTATGCTCCTCGGATAGGTAAACTTGTACTGAAATCCATGAGAGACTCTTGTCAGTTCACGCCTAAAGTGGATTTCTCTTATATTGAAAAATCCACGAGTTTTTATATATAATATCGCAATACGATTTTGCATTTCTTTTTATACACGTATATATATATACGTACGATGGCAATATCTTCGCAAGAATAATAGATGCATCGTTTTGCATTACAATAGGTCAATTTTTCCATTCTGTAATATAAGATATAATCAATCACGTTGTAGTTTCATATCAATTTTTCTCTATTGTAACAAACTGTCAATTACCAAGAGTAATATTTTTATTGCTGAATTCAGTGATTCATCTCATCTATATTCAAAATAACTAACACGTGTATTTTTGCTTTTTAATCGTGTGCGATTAGAATTTTTTGATTTTTTATAGAAGATTATTTTCGGATCCGCAAAAAAAAAATTTACATTTTCCTCATACGCATTGAACTTCTGCATTATCTGTTATGTCGAATTAAATGAAAATGATAGACGATATTATCATATGTTACAAGCATGATTAAGTGAAACGTTCGATGCTCGTAAATTTTCACGCCAATGGAGAATAGTAGAGTGAGCGTGTTAATGGTCAGACATGTCCAATGGGAACTTCGTATTGCATAACTTGTATAATCCGAATCGTAAAACCGATTACGTATCATTACGCAAATAATAACAACCACGAAGCAAAACCAGCTTTCTATAAACAGCCCCTAACGATCGAATCCCCCGCACACCCGTAATTTCGACACGATCCCCCCTACGTACGGATAATTACAATTTCTTGCCAACTGCCAACAGTAAATCTATTTGCTTTTAAGGCACGACCTTTGCAAATATAACAGCGCGCTGTTTAAACGAAGAAAAAAGTATTTGCTACTTCGGCTTGTTTGACTTTTTTAATAAAGATGAAATAATAGCTTTAACAAGAAAGTGAGTGGATACTCAAGTGCTTGATATAGCGTTTCTGTGATGCCCTAGGGAATTTCTTTTTTCTTTTTAAAATAAAAAAATGCCTCAGAGAATATTTAATGGTATGAATATGCCTGTTTCCAAAAACGATATAAATAAGAAAATATAGGACCGTTTACTAGTGTGTGAATTTTTTATGGAAAATATATAGGGCGACCGATACCGTTTAGTGGTACTGTATAGGAAGTTTTGGATTTTCTACCAATCAAAGATATCGACGCAGATAATACCTATAGTTATGGAAGATTAATAATAAAAATATTTATCCATTATTCTCTTTGATGACTTTCTTCGACCTGATGGAACAAAGGAAAGTTTTACGTAGTATACGCGAAGACCGCGAAAAATAATTAATGAAACGAGCGTTCAGACACTTCGGGAAATAATTCATCGTCATATGTAACAAATCGTCGTCAGTTTCAGGTCGGACATACAATACTCGATTCGGAGTAGCGAAGCGACACGATAGTAGTTTAGACAATCGCACGGACTCTCGACTCAAGAATTTTCTAAAATGAAATAGTTCAGCCAATTCAAGATAACGGAATTTATATCGGACTGATACAGAATAACAATTGACCAATCTACCTATAACAGTAAAAAGTAATATTTACTTCTTTTAAACGTCAAACCAATAACTGAAATAGATACCCTAAATAAAAAATATTTAAAAAAAACACAAAATACGGAGAAAAAAGGAATAAAACGGAATAACGTTATAAAAAAAAAAGTAAAAATCCATACAAACATAATTTCGAAAGAATTCAATTTTAATAAAACTCTGTACGTATATAATATTCGCAATAAAATAAAATCGCCTATTACAAATTTTGCGTCCTTGAAAATTAACCCTGTGATTACACCCGCATGCTCCTCATTTAAGAAGCTTACTTGAACAGCCTAAATTGCCAGTATTAATAAAAAAAAAATGTCGCAACAAATTCACATTGTTTACCAACACTTCGTACAGGCAGTGAAGCAATTATTTGTCTACTAACCAGACAAATTTAAGCCGCGACCGCGTTAATGAAAATCGAAGTGGCTCGAATGAAAATTGTCTGATTGCTAGAGTCCGCAGGTGCCACGTCTTATGAATATTTAAACTTGCCGCATTACATATACTATGAGGTCTCTCATTGTTCCCCTTAGTTTCCGGAAGCATCTGCCAGCTCCCGGTGATTAACACGTAAAAGAGAGTGCTAATACTCCGCTCTAATTTCTCGTATAAACGACAAGCGTCGTTTTTGCGTGCGCTGCGAGCTGCACGTAAAATCGCTACGTATCTTCAACCAGTAGGCACCATAAGGTTTCAGCCAAGAAACGTAAACTTGTTAGTTTTCATTAAACGTCGTTAGATCTCCACTTAAATTTACTCCACGTGAAATATCATGTCGCGTGAACACGATACGTATTATCAAAACATGGCAAAACATTGTGCTGTAATATAATTAAAATTAAGACTCACCGAATACTGACGATCATTAAATGAATAATTAAGCACGGCTGTTGTATCGCTCAAAGTTTTACTCACCTGAAACAAAAGACAAATGATTATCAGTCGCTGAGGTTAATGGTTCGATAAATTTTTTTTCTTTACTTTTCTCCGATAGCCATTCAATCGAAACCAATCATTCATTTATCCAGTCATTCGTTATTCCATATTCCAGGCGAGCTCCACGGATTCCAAATAAAAATGGACGAACGGTCGGTCGTTGGAACTAATCCAGGTGCGCTTGGCTGCTTTTCTATATTTACGCTTTTTATGATCACTGATATGAGGACGCGTGTCACGTAAACATTATTACTTTGCCGACCCTTACCGGATGAAAGAAAAGGGTGAACACGCGTGGTTTGCCCTGACATAAAATTTCATAGAGTAAATTTCAGCCCTCTTAAGACTCATAATTATTCATGATTTTGCGAAATAATTAAAACGCCCTAACACGTATGCTGTATGGAGATAGGAAAATCAGTACCGGCTTGATAACGTTGAGAGAAGTGAAACGTTGATAATGTAGGGGTGGGATGAATGGCTTTCCCTAAATACGGTTAATTGCAAATAATAATAATGAGCGAGTCCGATGTCCCTCCAGATTCCTCATTTTCCATTCACTCGTTTCGCGTAGTGCCACCAAAGCCAACAATGACGGGCCTTGGACAGTGTCAAAGCGTTGACTGAAGTAGTAAATAGACTAGGCATCTTATAGGATACGGCGTCACGCCAGCCTGGGTGTCACAGGACACCTACAGATCGACTTTATCAATTGAAATCCTATGTATAGATATGTATTGCACATATCAGAATCGCGCGGCACAGAATACACGGGAACGTCTAGTCTATTTATATTAAGTCAACGGTCAAAGGTCACCAGTCGGTAAGGTAGACACACAGATACCAACCTCAACGTACGCGAGGACTGGCGATAGTCAAACCGGAAGAGGACACTGTGAAAAAGGGAAATCCGTCAACGAATACTAATAGAATTCTCTGAGGGCAATTCTCTCTTGATTCCACGAATCGGCCAGCTCCATCTGGCAACTAGCCAAGCTACTATAACATACGGTACATTGCACAGACCGGCAAGGTCGTTTCGGATGTTTGAACGGACGCCTGGATATACAAACACGTGTACGATAAGTGTTTGCTAATCGGTTGTCTTTTCAATTTTCAAAAATGTAACTGACCGTCCAATTAGAGTGTGCAAAAACGATAAATCTTCGTTCGCTGGTACTGTAATACGCTTTATTTCACTCCGTGCGAGAAATGCAGTTTTACACGTTGTGAAATAAAATTTTGTTCGATACTCGTGCGAAAAACCTTTTCTAAACTCGTGTGATTATTGACACTCGCCTTCGGCTCGTGCTGCAAACTCACACTCGTCAGAAAAAAAATTGTTGCACTAGTATCGTAAAGTACTATTATAATTTCCCATTATAATAGAAATTTTCAAGAAAACAACCCAGTTTTCTTTTTTATTTTCTGTCTTTTTCGAATAAATTAGCTAAACTGTATCCTTCAGCATTCAAATCTACATTGAAGACCGTTACGGAAAGGCGTATACATGAATGAAAAAAATATGATTAAAAAAAATATGAAATATGAAGTCATATTCGAGGCCAATTGAACATGCACGTCATACGTGATGAACACGTTCATCCATAGGGAGTCGAGCCACCTGTCACTGGAGAATTTATCCTATCTAAACTAAACCTGAGTGTTCTTCCATCTTTCGGAGGTTGGCTGCACGTAGCGAATAATGTTCCGTTTTCACGGCGGGTGGCGCAGCAGGCAAGTATTATTAAGGAAGTACCGAAAGACTAGAGACTCGACAGTCTAGACCAAATATTCGCACACAGCCACATAGTACATGTTTAGTAACTGCCGAAACTCCTTATGCGTACTATAATATACAGCTGAACCCTAATACTTAGGCATCTTGGTTTAGAGACCATTTACGGATTATGAGTATTAATGTGACCTAACTTAATAATTCACGTACTGCGGCTTAGATTACCGTCGGACTAAAGCGTATTTAATGAATTCAAATTTGTGGATATTGGATGAACGTATTTTGACGCAAGTATAATTATCTTTCATATGAATTTGGTTATTGTACCTTTCGAATTAATCATACTATTCTTGCGTTGTACAATCTTATGACGGGCAATCTTATTAATAATGTAAATAACACGAACGTATTTTGAGGAAACGTGATTGATAGTAATACCTTTTGTATTTAATTAATTCTGAATCAGCAAGGATGATACACGAAGCACTGGTTAAGGTTAGACTTCAATAATAAATGTTGACATTCCTTTATGCTTTGATGTACAAGCCTACGTTATGAATTAAAAATAATTACTTTAAACGGAGTTACAGAAAATTACAGGCTTACCACTTTTGTGATCGTTATAAGATTTTAATGGCAAAACGTTTTAACGTGACTAATAATCGTCAATAAAATATACGTCTATTACAGCACTAAAAAATAAAAATAATACGTTATGTAATTATCCCTAATAATTATGAATTTCGTGTAATGAATTGCATTATATAATTAAAATTGAATAATTTCAGGATTTTAGGAATTCGTCATTAAAATGTCTTTGAGCGCATTTGAATAATTATTAATTCATTACAGTTTCAATATTTTAGGATTCAGAGTGAACTGCCCATTGACGGAACGTCACCCAAAGAATGAACGAAATTTCTGTTTAGCGAAAATCTCCCACCTACGTCAACGAATGTACTTTTTTCCTACAAAAACGAAAGTTTTGTAGAAAGAAAGTGACATTCCGTCAAACTGTACGAATGTTTTATATAGACGAAGTTTGCCGTTTATCTTTTATCATCAAATGTATCGTTTTATACTTCAAATCGATTTTGAAGTACCCATATTCTACTTTATTCGCATCCATTCAAATTCATTGGCAATCAAGTAAATAGTGGCTATATATTAAAGTTTCCTAAATGCATTCCTGCCAATCAATTTCCATTAAGCAATGCTATTTGATGGGAACAGAGCCTGGAGCTTGAAAATCAATTTATATCATAAACGATACATGAATTGATAAGGGATTAATAACATTTCCATATACGCTATACTCAAGGTTAATACAATTCTGGAATATGTGCCAAATTTAAAGTTCAAGAATGATTATCAAAATAGTCATTAAATTACAGAAATTATTGGGAAGTAAGAAATATTCTTATGTAAATGATTTTGAAAGATGTAAGACAAAACATATTTATACAGCATCCTATTAAAAAGTCATTAGATTATTTTGATATCAAGATAAAAATAGCAGAAAACTGATATATCTGGTTTTAGAATAATCAAAATGTAAGTAGTGGATATATGCGTATCAACAGATAATATATTTCGAGTTCAATTATATTTAATGTTCTAATTTCTAATAATCAAATCACTTATGTTTGATTAACATCGACTTAATACTTTGGAATAATGCAAAGGATAAAAAGATATAAAATATACAAAATTGTACAAAAAAATTTAGAAATTACATCTTCATCCCTTTTCAACCTCCTTCCTAAACAATCCCAACGACCACAAAACGGAAGTGTTAAAACAGAGCCTATAAGGGCTGCGTTCACACTGTACCAAACAAGCATTAAGAACACTAACCCAATGAAGATGACTTCATATTGCTCCTTCGCGTCATCCTTAGAACGGATGCGGCCTGAGACGACTATTCAAGACTACATATGGCGATTTCGGAATCTTGTGGCAAATAAAACGCAGAGAGCGAAACGTTCTAGTAAAGTCGTTACCCAAACCGCGAAGGGGCCAGCCATTTCTCTGTCAGGATGGCCATTAACCCTTTTGGAGATGGTTTGGCATTTCCGGGCAAACACCCAAATCCCGCTTACCGACTGCTTCTCTCGTATAATGTGATACCAGAATATCCCACAAGATTCGACATCACGAATAGGATACTGAAGAGAAGATCGTAAGAAAACAGTGTTACAGGAGTAAATTTTCAGTAGGCGTGTCCGAAAAACATAAACTTAAATCGATTGTCGGCTGCCAATAGGAAATGGCAAATTCCGTCAAGAATGTCAGAAATTCTTTCTTAGCCAAAAGGAAAGAAAGAACGAGCCAGCAAACGGACGCTACAATAGCAGAAAAAAATAAGGAAAAAAAATGGAGACTATCGTGACAAAACAGAATGAGAAAAAAAAAGGAAATCGGATTCTTATACGTCGATCGCATCAAGGATAAAAATAAACTCACCGCCATCACTACACCTTGGTCGTTTAGAACCAATCTTGTCCTAGCTGATACGAAAATACGATTCTGTTTTCTTTTATCGAAGGACAAAATCCTTTTAATTCCCTTCACGGGCCTCTAGATAAACGTGCGATTTCGATTTACTCGATGTCTACGCCAATGTCTTCCCATCTCTTTCTCCTCGTTCTATTTCGCCATCACTCCCTCTACGTCCTTCCGCCACCGTGCTAGCATCTCTGCGTATACTCTTTGCACACTGAGAGAATACAGGGCAGACCCACCTAATACAATTTCGTGTCCATGTCCTCTGAAAAATACACGATTTCCACTCGGCGTATGCGGAATTTAAAGAGGACAACTCTGAGAGCCATCCACTTGCCTTGACCGTACTAATACGGACAATCGCCACTGTCGCATTGTAAATTTACGAAGAGTGTACGAGTCCTTTCCACGTAACAGATAGCGATATAAATAATCTCATTCCTCTAGGTTGTGTTAACCATAACAGTCCTATCGTGATATTCCTTGAATATACAAATTTTTCTAATGAACTGTACGATACGAATGCTGCGATCATCTTACGAGTAGTTCGTGATATCATTCGTATTGTCATTTCTACTTTTCTTACTTCGATCTACTCTCTCTCTCTTTCTCTCTCTCTGAAATTCCTTAGATTTTCTTTTTCTCATATAAATTCTCTCACGATCGGTACGCTCATGAATTTTTATAAAACTTCTACGACACTCGATCTTACGACGAATATATTTATCGATTTCGTCATTCACATACTTTCAATTATCAGGGCCATTACCGATGATGCTTTAAACCCGGTGAATGAAAAAGCTCTCGAATTCAAGGAAAAGCATTAGGGCAATTCCGGATGAAAAGATTGTCGAACGATGTGTATTTGTCTTATCGGCACGAAACAGATTCCTTCGTTGTTGATCTGTCGATAAATCTTTGCGGTTTTCGTGTGTCGTGTTTTCCACTCGTTCGACGATACGTCTGGCCTGTCGACGGATTTACTACTTGTGGATGTTCTACGTCATTGTTAACCATCTAGAAATAACGGAATACCTGAATTTACAAAAATATCATTTCGACTTTGCGTTCTGGTAAAAGTCTTCTTATACCCGGGGGAAAATCTTGACAATCGGCCAGAACTGTTTATAAAACGTTTTGACTTCCTCGCACAACACTGTACTACTGGATGATAAATGGCTGACACTTCGGAAATACCGGGACATAAACCTCAGGATATTTTCCTGCTTCTTTTTATTATCGATACTAAATAATCGTTTTTTTTCTCCGTTCGTTCCTCCGACAACTCGAAGCCTTTTATTGTAATATTTTATCAATGATTGCACCGTTTATTTTATTTTATAACTGATCTTTTTTTTGTTATTTTTCCGTCAGAGCTTTGCATTTTTTGTCCCTTATTATTATTATGCTTTGAATCGTCTTTTATTCATGCTTGTAAGGTAATGGTTTGACTTCAAAACCCAAGCATATAATCTTTTAGCTTTCATTTTTTATCCGTTCAATCTTGCTCCAATTTTATATCTTTTAATAGATATCACGTGACGCATTATTCTTTTTTTTTTCATGAATTAACGTGCATTCTGATGCGGGTATCGCTTGAACAAGATATCAACCCCCTATACCCTTCACTACAATGACATTTTGCCCCATTATTGTGGTATTTTGTTAAAGCATTTTTTTGCCTACTTTTCTTTTTCTTTCTTCGTCGCTCTAGCCAGGCTAAACTTCTTAAAAAGACTTCGACATAAAAGCAAAGTATAAAGTAAATACCAACACACGTCCCACCGCGACACACTTGAGGAATCATCAAGTATACGTGAAACAGGAGTTTTATACGTTTAATTACATTTTTCCAACATTTTAAACACCCACCCTTTGGCCAAATAGTTGACAGTCGCTCGCCACCTACATTTCACGTGAAAGGAACCGCTATGAAAAGTAGCAACAAAGATCGAAATTGAACCAGGTTGAACAGAGTTCACCGGGGGTCGAACGTAACATAGGTACGAAGAATAACCTGAGACGTTGAGGTGGCTTCTAAGAGGGGGTCAGGGGTCAGGGGTAAGGGTGCAGGAGAGTAGTGCTCACTGCGCAGGGTTGTATACAGAAGTAGCACTAGTGAGAAACTAACCGCCCGTGCCTATGTACCGGGTGGCCATGAATATTTCAGTCGGCGTAAGTGTTTCTCGCCGAGACTGCTGAAGGTATTTCAAGTTTAACAAGCCTCTTGAAACGTTTTTGGCAATCCCAACCCCTTTCTACCTATAATCGATAAAATGTAATGTCATTTTCCAATTTTCCCGAAAATTACTGCATATTGATGTCACGTAGTAGAGACGACTGAATTGATCGATTACGTAATAAGCGATTTAAAAATGGCGATTACTTTCACACCTGTCCATGCACTTTCCATTGTTTATCAAGGTTTGCATTTCAATCTGCCTTTTGAAATTTTTTATCTTCGTCAAGATCTTTTCACTGGTTATCTCGTTTCGAGGATGAACATTCGGTCGTGCCACGAAATTCATCGTTCTGGGGCATACAGTGTTTACAGTCGAGAATTACCCACTGTCGTTCATCTTTCCTTTCCTCGAGTTCTTCTCTTCTATCTACATATATGTGTGTGTGTATATATATATATTATGTATGTACGTGCAGAAAATCGTATAGTCGGTGTGCAGTAACGTTGGCAATTTCATTCCTTTGAAAAGGCAAGGCAGGATGCTAGGCGCCAATTTTCATTTAGCCGACGACGACGTCCCCGAGGAGACTAGAATTTTTCTTGTGCAGGACGAGCGAAGAGGACGGCAACGAGCGTCATATACACTTAATGCATTTAATAAGAAATGAGGAAATGAAGGAAGCCAGGAATGGAGAGAGATAAAATTAGGTAAATTCATTGCTTTTAATCGCAATGTCTAAAATTTGAAGTTCCTATCGGTTAAAACTCGTGAACTCGTATGAAAAAAATAAATGTAGAATATCGGGGCAAACAGGTATGCCGTGAAGCGCGACAGCTTGCACCATGGGGTCGAGTATTATGCATTCGCCATTGAAAAAATAAATAAATTTTGCAGATCTAACATAATCAGTGTTGCGAATATTTGCGCATGCATCATTTTAAAACCGGAAGTACTGATCATCCGATTGCAAATGTTTCTTTGCCTTCTACATATGAAACCTAATTTTTCATATAAATTCAACCCGATCCTTTTCAGTGGTTCGTCCAAAATTTTGGATACAGAATTTTGATGGTAAATTTTCTAAATTTTTGGCTTGCGCAGTTTTCAAATCGGAAGTGTTTTTATATGCAAACGTTACTGTGCCAACTACATTCGAAACTTAATGTCTCGTATAAATTTCAAATCGATCTGTTTCAACGGTTTGTTTAGAATTTTGGACACTGATATTTTCGTCTACACGCATACACACTCATATACATAATCCCTTTTTTTGCAATGGCGATTGCATAAGACACTCCCGCATGTTACATACATGCGGTCGTACCTAAAAACTCAAGGTACATGACACGACTAACTTTTCTCAAACTACGTGTAGCGTACTTATTAGCTCGATAGTTGTGTTTCTGATAATTCACCAAGCTCCTGACAAACAGAACTGCTACCTAGTACCAATTATCGTCGACACCGTACTTTCCGGCATGATTATTTTGCGACTACAAAGCGACAGATACCATACAATCGCATTTTCTCGTTTAAAAGATACCATAAACTGAATAACCAAAAATACTAGTACAAAGATTGATCCGGAAAATCAATTAAATTTTCCTATAACGAATCGTCAGTGTTATAGTCATACGCGAATTTATATGTATATTTCAGGTATTGCGTAAAAGAAAAAAAGGGGGGGGGAGTAAGAAGTGAATAAGAAAAGGAGGCAAAAAATGAGCCGAGAAAAGAATAGAAAAGAATAGAATGTTGCAGGAGGTCGCGAGTAAATATAAAAGGAAGAGTGCCGGAAGAGCCTCAGCGGCGGAAGCTTTCGATCCATTACTCAATCCCCTTTAATCCTGAAGGAGCGGGAGAAAACCTTTTATTCGAACTTACGAGGTTCTTTTTGAGAGCGCAAGGGCTGAGCACCGTAGTGGCCCGTTGCTTTCTGATAAGTCTGCTCAGTCGCTGAGTCCTCTGAGCACAGGTTAGAGGCTCGTTATCCGGAAAGTCCTCGGCAACAAAATTTTGACCAAGATCCACCTCAAGGTCTTCCGGTTCACGTTCAATCGGTGGACTCTTCGGCGTGACGGTACTAAGCGGTACCACCTTGGCGATCAAAGTCTCGCTGCGAACGCTCCAATTGGAGCCGCCATATTTCTTCAGATTCATCAGATCGCCGATGCTGCCACGGACTTGATTGGTCAGCTGAAGATTGGTCCTGGACAAGGCCGGCGAGTGTGGTACGGACTCGGAACCTTTTTCCGTCGACCTGACGATGTCAGGAAGTGTTCCGTTACCCTGAAGTTTGTCAAGATCCGACAGGGACGACCCACGACGTATCCTGTGTCGTGACTGAGCGTATTTCTCTTTGAGGAATCGTTCCTTCTCCCGGTTAACACTTTTCGACGATATGGATGACCTCATGGCGAATAAACCAGCCTTCAAAGGGAAGAGCAATGCCCACTCGGTTGATCTGTCTCTGCTTTCCATAATTTTAGGGTCTAAAAACTCTTCGGATTTATCAAGTTGCTTCACACGCGATATTGAGTACCAATTAGCATCCGTGTAAAAATGAGTTTACATCATCAAAATTCGATGACTTGGATTGTCAAACTAAACAAACAAAACCTTCCGTAAAACGGAACTCTGCACTTCGAAATCACGGTCGACCAGTTACTGGTAACACTAGGCGTTCAACGTCGACTCGTTTATCATAACGATATGTAACATCCGGTCGGTCAGTGGGCCAGCCACATCCTGCCGATATCACGTGCGTAGAACGGTACACCAGAGGATCATTCCAGAAGTATCGTTCCTCTCCAAACAACGTCAAAAAAAAAAACAGAATTAAAGAAAAAAAATAAAATCAAAACAAGCTCAGAATAATGATGTAGTATATTGTCGCGAAGCCTCGTACAACAGTGAAGAACGAAAAGGAGCGCGAGCCTCGAGTGACGATGAACGTTTGAAGAAGGCTGACTAGTCGACCTGATCCGATAGGAGTCAACCTAGTCCTTTGCCATAGACCTCTCACAGGTTTTTTCACTTAAGTTAACACGACCCCCCTGTAGCGATCTAGTAAGCTTGCAAGAGCCTCTCCGCACTCAAGCCAACGGTACCACGACACTTCCGTCTAATAAAAGCTAATAACGATCGATAATTGTATTTCAGCGGGATAACTAACGTTCTAATCGAATAACCGGATACCAACTGGATGATATTAAAGTATTTTACTTATGACGCTAAACCCACGAAATGAACGTTCCTTCGATTTTTCAAATTTACTACGACCCCCGTCACGTGACGAATCCCAACTGAAGACACTGACGAAAGAAGACTTGCGAATGATACCTCAAACTTGCATATCAGCTGACGTGAACACGAGGACGGTATGTAGGAGTTAACTGATTAACCAGTGCGGGAATCGAGACCTTGCCTTCAAGGTGATAACGGCAGTCTCGTTATACGGGCGGCTGATTGCTGCATACCGAGTCTGCCCTAGATAGATTGCCCGAGGTCCTTTGCATGTCACCAATGTCCACGCGCGATTGTCCTTTAGTTTGTCCTCCTGGCACTCTTATGTTTTTGAATAAATTTCTTTTTTTTTAAATAAAAATGAAAAGGGACGTTAAAGTCACTTCTCATTATGATCCAAATCGCCGAAACTTGCGATACAATCAGTGGGCCGAACGCATGAGACGCAGAACGTGAAGGGTTCGGTATATCAGTTATGACTATCAGGTAAATTCGATTGATGATGGTAGATATAGATACGTCGAGTGCACGATAGGATCAGGTACATCAGAATTCCATGGAGAGTGGGTACCATTATCGAGATGATACTTCTTCTTGGACAGGATCCTTAGAAAGTATGTATAAAACCCATAGTGAAACGTTAAGTAGTTACCACATATCCTATGTAGATGACTAGGTGTTACGTAAGTACGTACATACAATCTGGTCCTGAGAATTGAAGCTGTGGATGCGAAAATAGCAAGAAGCTCGGAGAAGACTTTTTAGTCGTTAACTCGTCTCGGCGTTTCTTCGCGTTCCTGACGGTCATTAAGGATATACCCTTTGCTTCTGCACCCATGCGTCAGATCCCATTGCACTTCGTTCTTTCTCTCTTGGGAGAAATTGGTTCGAAACATCAATCTCACTTTAAAGCTGACAATTACCCCAGAAAGACGTGTTCCGGATGAATGAGCTAGGCTTTACGAAATTTCGAGGATAAGTGACGAATTGAGTTCCACAGCTCTTTGGATGCCAATTCTATTCTAATCGAGATTAGAATCGTATCTAGTCCGGTTAAGTGACAGGTGCGTACTTGAATTTGCAAATCGATTTACAACCGTCGGAGGTTACATGCTTTCGTTAATGGAAGATACGTGTCGGAGTGGCTTTAACCTGCAATGTAGATCCAGCATTGGAAATGGCATTTAGAATTTACTGTGACTCTTTGTGAAGATAATCGGTTGATTAATGGGACTGAAATTTTCTTGTGAACTGATAGTGAGAATTTTGGAGGTGAGATTGCTTGTGTTTACTACTTTTTGTGTTGTAGCATTAGGAACGACGATATGGACCAGATAACATATATATCCAAAAGCCGACTTAGAGATGTCTAAAAGACAACTTTTGTTTCATTAGACGCCTTAAAGACCACTTTTGGACATCATGTTTTATCTGGGAGGAGATACTCGTTACATAATAATTTTAAGTTTGTAGTTATCAAACGAATTTAACTAGATTTTGAATGTTACAAGTAAATGATGTTGTCGCGTTGATGAATGTGCGCTGGATTATTAATAAGCTTGGATATGGAAAATTAATGATGGAGTACTAGAGCGAGTATTTGAGGAAAATGATAGAACCTATAGTAACCCTGACCAATAAACTGGGAATCTTTTTTTTTTTTTAATTAACAGAGATCGATTGCTCTTGATGACAATTAACAATGACGGAGCGATTTCGCGTGTTTCTACGAAGGACCGAGAAATGCGGGTCGATTGTCGACGGCAAGGCGATTTTTCGACAGTGATTCATGATCGTTCGCTAAACGCTGAATCGTTTTGCTGGATAAGAGATGAAAACGCACACGTACGTAAACGAGAGCGTGTGGGCAGATAAGAAAACAAGTAAGAGCAAGAGATGATAAAGAATGAAACGAAAGGAAAAGACTTTTTTTTCTTCAGATAAATAACGAAATTCTTCAGTCCTTACGAAATGTACGTACCATCGCGAAAAATTCGATGATTTTCCATAATACATGAGAACGATAAAACCCTGCATAATAAACTCATAAATTATCCTAAAATACCAATAAAGCTCGATGAGCGGATAAAAAATACGCATTCTTATTCTTAAAGTATTAAAAAAAAAAATTAGGAGATAAAACCACTCACGTTAAGCTGCATGATGATTTTATTGTAGGCCCAACCCCATCGCTGTCTCGCTGTCATTTCCGTTCTTTCCTTCAACTGTGTTGGTACAGGAGCTGCGCCGACCAGGTTTAAAAGTTCCTCATCTCCTGGAGGTTCCGGTGGACTCCTGGGTGGTGTGTCCATCTGCACGCTTTCCTCCAGAGAAGCTTGCTTGGTGACGCTTCCTATGACAGATAACAATGATCATGATAGAAACTTTAACAAAATTGTTCGATCATCAAAAATCATTTGTTTCAATAATTCCGTCTTACCTGGTGGACTATCCGAACGTGAAATAGGAGGAGTTCCCTTGTACGGTTCCACGAGTGAATTTTCACGCGAAACTCGTATAAGTGCCTCTTCCCCTCTCTCGTACCTAAATCATCATCAAATTAGATATCAAGTATTATGAACTCTAGTATAGATATATGTATTTTATTCAAAGAAAAAATGCTAATTCCATAGTAATGATTACCTCTCAAGAGTCTCATCGCGCATCTTGTATTCCCCATTGACTGTGTTGCTAAGTACAATCTCGGGCTCATTAATTGATTCCTGATCATTGAAATATCCTCGCTGATAACTTTCGGCTCTTGAGACTGGTTGAAGTGCGTTGAAATTTTGCCCATAAGAACTGCCACGTGTCAGTTCTCTCTTTTGATAAGAATCCGTTCTATTCAAGGGTGGTTTAAAGCCTTCTTGATTGATAGAAGTATAAGAATCCTTTCTTGTAGGCTGAGCAAAGGAATCTTTTCTACCGGGAGCAGTATAAGGCTCTTCAACAAAATGATCTGAAGCGTAAGAATCTCCTCTTGTTAATTTTGGTTTCTGAGAATGACTGGACTGTTGGCTAATCTGACTTTGGTGGGACATTTGCGAATCCTTACGATGAACCTCTTTGGGCTCAATTTCAGGATATTCTTCGTCATCCATAATATCCTCCTGATAAGAATCAGTTCTTGCTAAACGTTTCCCATTAGCCATAACCGTCGTGTGAACTAAGGCAGTTGTGGTTACGTTTACACTCACGTGATTAGAGGTCACGTGATTGACCATTGTCGTTTGACCTTGAACAGAAGCTTGAGGAGAATCTACTAAAGTAGCTGCAGCTGGACTCGAATCCCCAGCTGTAGAATACTCGGAGAAGGCTTTGCGAGGTTGACTACTCCCAACTGAACTGACGGCAGTATCAAAGGAATCCTTGAGCTCGTCATCCCTAGATTCTAGAGAATCTGTATTCTGTTGCAAAAGTGGACTAGCTTTACCCAGTTTTTTAGTTCTCGACGAACTTACGGATGAGACGTCCTGACTATCTTGGCTGGGATAGAAATATTCAGATTCACCAGACGGATACCCGTTCGTCCTTGTTTGACCTTTTGGTGTTGTAACCGAGAGTCCAGGCACCTCGCTCGGTCTCCTACCAGCATGAGCTACTGGAGGTTCATTGTAATGACTGTCGTAAGATTCATGATAAGAGTCATCATACTGTTCTTGATAGTTCTGATATTGATCTGAGTAGGCATCCTTATAAATATTCTCTTGCTGATAATCTATCTTCTCCTCTTTACTATAAGGTACTTGATAATCGCTAGTGTTTTCCTGCTGCTTCATATACGACTCCTGATAATTGTCTGATACCGATGCTGGAATCTGCTCATAATTATCCTGATAACGTTCCTCATAACTCGTGGACGTGGTAACATTATATTGCGAATCGTATTGATCCTCCGAATATTCATTATAGACATTGCTAGCTTGATTGTTCTGATCATACGTTGTAGACGATACGGAAGTCGGATGCTGTGTGTATATCTGATTATTTTCATCGTAATTTGGGTAATTATCTTCTATCCTTGTCTGTGACTGATCATACTGATTCTTCGCTTCCGTGAACTCCTGATTTTTGTCGTAAACATCCTGATACGATTCCTGATAAGGCTGTTGATACTCGTCCTTGTACGAGTCCTGGAGATATGTATCTTCCACCTGTGGCGCGACGTATCCATATCCTACTTGATCGTAATTATATCGATCCTGAAGCGAAGAGGGATAACTTTCTTTACCCGACTGATCAAATCTATCTTGATAAGCAGGATCCACGTATGAATCCTGCGGCAGATTATCTTGACTATCATAAGCGTAGTTGTAGTCTTCATTAAATTCGGACTTCTGATAATAAGTATCCTCAGCGGTCGACCAGGTCTTCGGCAGCTGTCTTCCCGGCGTAGCAGGAAGAGACGTGGGTTTCCGGCCAAGAATAACACTACTAGGTTTCGTAGGGGTTGGCGGTAATTTCTTCCCCGTTCCTTCCTGTCGTGGCATCAGCCAATGCTGAGACTGCAATGCTGACCGACGTCGCGAAATTTGTCCGCTAAATAACAAAAAAAAAAACCTTCATAAGTCAATTCCTAAATTTACCTCAACACACTAAAATACTACTAATCGAATAAATTACTAAATTCTCAATGAATACCTGGGATCAACCTCCTCTGAATCATAGCTGCGTTGTCTCTCAAACGTAGGTCGAAAGTCTGGCCTATGGATACCGATACTGGATGCTGGTCTCTGAGACAAACTCTTCCGATTTCGTTTATTTTCATAATACGTGCTACTTCCTGAATACCACTTCCCTCCGCTATCCCATTGTCTATCTTCGTCGTCCTGACCATATCTAAAATTCAAATATACCTAATGTTACATAACGCATTCCAGTGACATACGAACGCACAGAGTTCTTCCAGAATCCATTAATTCCTTACCTCTCATCTTGATAAACGTATCCCGTAACGCTATCGTAGTACTCATTGTACCGGATATCCGTTTGACAATCAGGATAAGTGGCGCTCATCTTCCCGACACGTGTATCAGTTCCATATCCGTCCGTCGCATAGTGTGAGTGCTCATCGTAGAGTGTCGTCTGTCTTTCCAAGGATCTTCTTCTGTGAGGAGCTGCAAGACAGTTTTTATTTACAATTATCGAACAATTCAACAAAATCGATTTAATTAATCAAAATATAATCTTCCCAAAGACAGTACCTCTTTTCCTAGAAGATAAACTTGTCGTGGTACCAGGATAATACTCGGTGTCACTAAAAATCCTGGTATCAGTGTCGATCCTTGCTGGATAATCATAGCCCTCGCTGTACCAACCCTCTTGGCTGAAAGTATCAAGAATATATGTAAGAAAATTTCATCAATCTTTTACATAAAAATTCACGACGTCTTGAATGAGATGACACGTACAGTCGAAGAAGATCATTATCCCGAGCCAGCTAAATGATTCATGCAATGAAAATACTGTTCTTCTTCAGTCTTTATAGTCTGAAGGATAATTCTACCTTTTTTACTTTCTTCGAGAACTGATGGGTTTCTAACGATCTCAAAAAAAAGGTTAAATCTATTGTAAATGACGTTGTGAAAGAACCGTATGTAGAAATGTGTAAAAATGAGTCTATTCGTGTCCTATGGAATTTGCTGTTGCGTTTGATGATCGATGACGGTGAATATCGAGTGTAAAAATAAATTATCTGTCTAAACGGCTGAGGTTATACTATCGATTGATATATGAGAGCCGATTACTGATTAACAACGAACGAGAAGTTACGTGAGTATGTGTGGACGGAAGAATAAAACAAATTCTCACGGAGCTCTGCTTGTTCTTCGTACCTGTCTTCATGATCCCACGTGTGCTTCCGTCGTCTGATTCATGGAAAGAAAATAATATACGGTAGAGATATTCTCGTTAGAGAAATGTTTTTAAAGCTACGGCGTTCCGTTGCAATATACGAAATTATTGGACGTTCGACATCAGGAGAATGTTGCGAGTTGTGTATAGTGTGTTTCAGATAATTTCTAACACGAGGTAACTCTTGTCACAATTTCTCTCTTGTTCCATACTCTTCCTCATCCTCCATCTTCTTCACCTTACACATATTCCCATACGAGGTTCACGACTATAAGGAGAAATTGATTTTTAATTCAATAATGCTACCTGTGTTCCTTGTAGTGTCTGGGTCGACTGTTGTAGAAGAGCGGCTCGGAAGACTCGGCACTTGGTTGAATCGAGTATCTAGCTGGTGGACCCTCCTCAGGATAAGGTTCATCGTACCGAGGGCTATGACCTCGACCACTGTATCCCCCATAGGACCCAGGTGCTAACCTACCACCTACCGTTGGTGGAATCTACAAAAGAGGAAGCAGTCGTTGGATATGCTTTTAATAATTATTAGAATGTAATTAATACCTGATGATCGTCTCTCTCGTAACTATTTTCACGTGAAGTCTCTAAAGAACGTTGAGGCGTTGCCAATTGGTTCGCCGCTGTTCGGAATTGGGAAGCTGAACTGTTCGCACCCTGACCGCCTACGGGGTAATTCAGATCCGAAGTATAATCTGAATCTTCCGAATAACCAGCTGAAAGTATTAAAAGTAAAATTTAATTATGATTAGGAAAAAGAAAGTAAAGCATGACATTTGAATAGAATTTGTATAAAAAATTGCGCGCCAATTACATTGTATCCGATTGTCGATAAAGTAGTGACGGTAAGTTACCCACGGAGGTTTATCAAGTTAGCCAAGAACAGAACCAGAACATAAGAAGGTGAGGTTGCTCGGTAAAGAAGAGTAATTCTCTCAACACTAGTGCTTACTTTTGTGCATTGAAATAACAACGAAATGTTAAAGGACAAGAATGCTGTATACTGAGAGATTGAAGTGAAGTAAAAGCCATTCGCTTAGATAAGATTAGCGGTTCGATTTTTCAAAGTAAAAGCAATTGTTCGACTTCTTGAGAATCGAATAGAAGGAGGACGAAGCAACAAAGGGAAAAAAAAATAAACGAAACGGAATAGGCGAGATACTTAAGTCTACGTTCGCAAGTACTTACAATGGCCTATATTGTAGAGTATCTGTCGGCGTGCCTGTTCCGCCCGTGCCTCCTGGTCCATTGTGTTGTTCAGCATTTCCAGCTTCCTCTGCAGGTCCGCGGCCTCTGTATTCTCCGGGTCTTTCGGACAAAGAACAAATCCTGGTTTAATCTTGGGACTCGAAGGAACGTTCAGAGTTTGTTGGATAAATGGATATTCGAGAGCCGGCGTGCACGGCATTAACTATATCGTGAAAGACATCTTTTGTCACATCGCTCAATGCAAGTTTAGCTTTAGCTGGGACGTTAGACGCGAATCGCAAGATACATATGCGAGAGACGACAAAAATATTACATGTTCCAGAAAGTGAAAGACTCGTGAAATATCTCACAAAAAGAAATTCTTCCAAGTTTGACCTCGCTTACTAAGGATAAATAAAAGTTTGACCTTGGAAGTCAGAAAAAGATTAAAGGATGCGACAATCCACGTGCTCTAAATCTTGGCTAATTCGCATAGTTGCGACGGGTTAAAACGTTCGCTAGTGAATTAGATGAGGTGTGAAACAGTGCCTTATTTTTTGTCACTAAAAAAAGGTTGAGAAGGGGTAAGGTCTTCGTGACGGGGTATTTTGACCTTTGCAGGCTATCGCTTAGCGCTGGATTTTTAATCAGCATATTTATACCTTTCAAACGTACGTTCTGAAAGAAACCTTTATGCGCACCCATGGACTTCATTTTCAATAAGAAAAAAGAAAAATGTACCACCGAATTTACTGGTGGATCATTTGGTTTGATTAACGGTTTTTACGGCAACGGCTAGCTGGTACGAATTATGTTACCGAAAACATCTCTGTGTATTGAATTTAATTCAATGGACCATTTACACGTGTTTTCTATCAATATGTAGAGACTGATCGTGGGAAACACGATGCACAATCGAGGCTCTATTTTACTACAGAAATGTATAACGTATTTTTCTCGTCACTGTATCGTACGTTTCTATATCGTACAAGCCTGGTAGTTAAAATTACACAAGTTTTCTTTATACACCGGGTACGTAATGCTAACTCGTTTGAAGTTTCGAAACGCTTCAAAACTTTGTGTATGTGTTTATAACTACCGCCGTTTTCTTCCTCTTAACGATAACTCTGCTAATCTTCCCGTCGTCAAGTACTATATCGATCAGTTTACGCCATTTTGCTTTTTGGAAAGACGTCAAACTTCGGGCTCGCATAATTCATTTCGAGACGTATTAATCAAGCCGTCAGATTCTATTTATATTTCAAAAAATCAAATTTTCAAAGGTCACTTGTTATCACTTTTTTTTCCTTACGATAACAAGTCTTTTACGTAGTGTAATATATACTTATTCCTAAACGGATCCTGTTAATCGCAAAATTTGATCTGTGTCAATTACATTGTACCCTGTTAAAAAAATGTTTATCATTTTTTTTGTAAATAATTTTCGAAAAACCCGTTTTTATCAGTTAAATGCTTCTTTTCGCAAATCTTTTGTCAAATCGTCAATGTTTCTTCAAAGCTCTCCTTTTCCCCGCTTTTATATACATGTGATTCTATGTTACGTGTCCGATTGAACATAACCTCAATGTTTCGTCGTGATATCTTTTCTGCAAAGACTGACGTACGTCTTACTTGACAATTTTCTATCATATATATCGACAAGGCATGATAATTCAATTTTAAATTCTCAAAATCTTATTTCATTCCTTATCATTATTTATTGTTAAAAATATATCATCACCATTTCAAAGTAGTCCCAAACGTACCAGGACAATTTATGCTAATTTTAAGTCTTAATTTATGTCCGCCACAACACGAATACATAAGGGAGTTATGATGAATAGCTTATAGTCTGCTAGTCTTTGCACTATTAAAAAAGCCTAGCGTGTTCATTCACGCTTATACTTCTTCGTAATGACACTGAAAAATATGTTTATGTCGTGACTACGTGCATTTTCTTGTACAAGAGAATTCTATTCTCTAAAATCCTGCAAATTCTAAAACAGATACGTGCATAAGTTTGGACACGTTATATTTTTATATGCTACAAAGTAATACCTTCAATTTTTTTTGTTAAATACTCTTCTCAAAAAATTCAACTTTTTTCTAAGATCATATCAATTATCATGCAGTATCGCAATGCGAATTCGTAAATTAAATTTTTTTTCTAGATCGTCCGCCATATTTGGACGTGACGTAATTTGTACCTTAGACGTTCGATTATAAAATTTTTCGATTATCTCAGCGAAATGATTTATTTAAATCTTTCTCGTAAATATCAAAGTGTATCTTTTATTATTAATAATATTGATATTCTTATGGCATTGATATTGTATTCAGTATGCACCCTCCGTTATGATCATCTTATATTATCTCGCCTGTCAATACGGATTGAACGCAATCTTACAAAGAGGGAGAATTTTCACAAGGAATATTTTCTATTCCGAGCAGCGGTGCTTCTCCGACAATTTCTTGTTCTTAAGTGCCTTCCATTATTTTCAAGTCCGTGTCTGAGACGGTGGCTCGCACAATCGCTTTTCTATAGTTCAAAACTCAAAGGTATACCGCCTACTCGAGTGCCTGCACGAAACATGTAGGCTCTATTATAGATATCACCAATACCATTAAAATGCCAATCGATTCCCGTGGACAAAGGTACAGGAATAATTTATTAAAATGTAATTCCGTACAGCCATAATGAACAAATAGATTGGCTTTTACATGAAAATCAGAAATAAGAGATACCCTGTCATAGAAAATGTCCACCTAAAACTTGCAAGCGTAAATTCCTGTCTTTCCCATGACGCTGTTAATATGTTGACTGCCACGTCACCCATATATAGGTGACAAATGCACTTCACCAGGGGTCAAGTATACATATATATATTTTCGATGTCATAAAACGGCTAAATAACCATGGCATGACAGAATTTTTGAAAAATATAATGTGGCAGTCAAAGTGTTAAATGATCCTTAGTTAATTCATATATGATCAATTAATTACGACGAAATCAATTCCAGAAATCAATTCGATTAATGCAAAAAGAGCCTTCGACGATAAGAATTATCGCTAAAAATAGTGTCGGAGCCTATCGTCCTGAGTGTAATTCCCAAGATAATAAGATCGTGACATGAAAAAGTAGCAAACCAAGAGGTTAACGAGTAGTCATTGGACTCGGTTTCTTCCTTTGCCCGTAGGTTATTCTCATTACGAGTTCGGTCGCGAGGGATGCAATTAGAAAAAGGATCAAGCCGAGGAGTTAAAGTTCGTCGAGCTCAACTCGATTCCTAGTCCGTAAACAATAACGAATTTTTCCCCTGAAATCCAACTCGAATCATAGCATCCTCAGCCACTACTTACTCCTTATAATTTTTCACTGTTCTCCACCCCTTCAAATCCGACCGACACTTAAAGATTCAGCTGCGCTTTAACTGTACGAGAAAAGCTTGTACTTTCGCCATCTAGCGGATTTCTCGTGAAACACCCGAAGCAACGGTTTGCGATCTCTTCGGTTACGTATTTCTTTGCCGGAATAAAGCAATAAAGTGACGTAATAGCCGGGGTAACAGCTGCCCTACGATATATTGACAAACTTGAACGCGTCTTCTCGATGGAGCTCTTCTTTTTTGTCCATTTTATTATTTCCTACACTTTCGTTCAGTCCAAAGATTTCTCATTCTTTCGTAAATTTTTCTCAAGTCTTTACTTTTACTTGAAAAGGAAACCAAAGGAGAGAACGAATGACATAAATATTTTCGTATACCTATATACACACATACATATGTGATAAATCACATACGAGTATTGTACATGGATAAATTTCATATATTTGAAAAGTACACTCCAACGGTCAAAAGCCTCGAGATTTTTCTTATTGTAGGAAAAAGGGAATCGCGGATCCAACTTATGGCACGAGAGTATTCGAATCGATAAGGTATCTCACTGTTGCTAAGTTCGATACGACGGATAGTAAATGGCGAGGCCCAAGACCGACCGCGATATAGTCGATGTTCGATACCCAATAGATAGGAAACTGTTAGATGAGAATGATTCGAGGCCGTTCCGAATCCTTTCCATTATTCGTGAATCACGGTCTTCCTGTGCCACTGAGATTTCTTTCTATTCAGAGGATTTTACGAAAATCCTGAGAAACTCGGCGCGTTATCCATTTTAATCTTATTTTCGTTTTTTATCAGTATATCACTGCGAAATCCAACGCGTTTACGATAACTTTTTTTTTTTCATATCGACATTTACCAATTTTTTCTCTCCTAGCGCTACGGTAATTCCCATGCAATTCCTGATAAAAAGGAATCCCTATAGGCTCTAACCCTTTTTTTTCGTATTTAGGTAAAGTATTGTATCTATAATTTTTTTTGGGAAATACTAGTGCATTGAAGTTGCAGCTATAATTGATATACGATCAACGTGATTAACACGAGGAAAGGGACGCGACTAATTTTCTTTTAATTTTATTTTATACAGACTATTCTTTTTCTGTTGCCTTTCAACGTGAAATCACGTTAATCGTGTTAGTGACGCTGCGCGACAATTGAACAGTGGTAAGGTTCTAATTGTGAGATAGAAGTCCTTGCGGAAGAAAGAAAGGAGAGAGATGAAGAGATTGAAATAGAAATAGAGAGAGACTGAAAAGTAGGGGTAGGTCAAGTAGGGTCAGACCAGCTACATTTACAGTGCCGCAGCCATAGCTCTATGCATCTGCAGGTACCCTCTTTAACTTTGTTAAACCCCCTTACCCCCCTTTCAAATATTATCAATTGTCTCACGACCCGTTTCCCACCCCTATCTATCGCTAACGTTCAATTTGGGCAATTTACTCGCAAATTCAAAACCAAAAAATTCACCCTCTTGTGCTATCGCCGCGCCACTGCGTCCACGTGCTGTGCTTCTCGGAAAGTGATTGTGCATTGCTTAGAATTTTGTTTTCAATAGTCAAACTTTAATAGTAATCTTTCGGAAGGTGTACGGTCGAAATAATTGTTAAGTAAAGAACGTAAAACCTAGAGTAATAAAATGCGGAGTCGTAATGGCCGTAAAAGATTATGTAATATACGTATTAGGGGTGTACCCATAAGTAGCGTCATTTTTTAAACTGTTAAATAATTTGAAAAAGGGACATTACATATGGGTACCCCTAATATATAAAAAATCTTGTCGTTATTTATTTACCGCATGTTACATGTAATTCGTCCTTCGAAAAATTATTTATTTTTATCTTATATAAAAATATTATTCCGACCATTTACCAGCATCGAATCTACCAGCGACAGATAACTGACGACTGATAACAGTACTTTGGACGTATTGCACAAAGTTGTTGCGCCAGCGCTCGTTTTGCTGGTAAATTATTATTTTCTTTTAATGCAAATACCTCGCGAAATGTTTCATCGTAGGAAAGTATGGACTAGTCTAAAAAAACTTTGTTTCCCCTCATAAAGAAGGGGAGGGTGTCTACAGCGTGCGTTACTCGGAGCTTGAGCGTTCGATGTCGATATATAAATATATATATACACACCATACGATGGCATAAGTTAATTCGAAAGAGAGAGATCGAAAGATTTGAAAAAAGCAGATAGCATTGGAGTGGATAAGAAAAATAGAGAGAGAACGACGACAAAAGTCGGTCCTTTCAACGAATTTTGAATAACCCGTGCGTCAAAAGTGGTTTTCCGAATGAAAAAAAATTTTTTTCGGTCAACCGTACTCTCGACGAATCAGGTAGACACGACACAAAAGATAAAAAGCTGATAACATCGAACATCTCCATCAGGCTATATCCACACGTTTAACACGCAGAAATACACACAAGGCACGCACAGACACCCGCGGCACAGAAAAATAGTCGAAAAACACAGGTTTTGTCGGAAGAAGTGCAGTGTGCACGTGCCCCTTTGGAAATTGATCGACAAGCCACCAGAGGGACGCTTCATCGTCGATCTCCATTATTCATGTAAACTCCCTGTATTTACGATTACTTTACGAGGAACGATCGAGCGATCGAGTCTAATTAAAAGACGAGAGAGGTCGAAGGTCAGGGCTGTGACCCTGAAGAAAAATCAAAGTATCATAAGGTAACCTTGACGAAGCAAGTTCCAAAGGGCACTTGAAAAAGAATTCTCTGGTGCAGTGGCTGGCGAGCAAGAAGGGGTTGGTACCGCTAAGTACGTACAGCCCTTGTGTCCCGATCCGTGGACGCAGAGTAGAGAGAGGGTTAATGACCGAGACAAATGACTACGTCATTTCCGTTAGTTAGAGTCAGCTAGAAAATTATACTGAAAAAGCGATTTCGAAAGATTCTTTTTTCAACCCCTATATTCGTACAGGGTACTCGTTTACTATTGACTGTCAATAAAGTGTCCACGGATCGATCCACGGCCGGAAGGTTTTTTAACCGGGGGTGTCGAGCGAAGAATTGATGATTTGTCGATCTGATGATCTTGAGGGTACCTGAGCCACACGTGGGCCGGGATGCTCGCAGCTTCATAGCCGTTTCGCTTGTGAGCAGGGCTTTCCATCCGGTCGGTGGATCGCACTTTCCTGATCAGTCAACGAACACGATCAGATTGTCGATCCTAAGACGCGAAATCGCGTATCCTATCGATCTCTTGTCGATCTCAGACACCGCGAGAAAACCGCGAATTCAATTGTACTGATACGCGAATATAAGATGTTGCGTGGAGCGATTCCAAGAGTTGGAATATTTTTTTAGAGATTTCGAAAATGGCATAAGTAGGTAATAATTCGTAATTTTTTTCGTGTCCTTTTAATTTTACATAAAATATAGACTTTTTGCGATAATTGCCGCAGTATGCTTGTACACCTTTATGATAAATAACAGTATGACTTATTGATCTTGAAATATTGATTACTTTGGAGCGAATCAATCGTTTCGCAGGTATAAAGATAAAATCGAATCATAATTGGCATCTAGACGTCCAAAAAGGCCGTGCGTGTTACATAATTTGGCAAGATCGAGGAAAATGCGAGCTTTCGTGATATCCGAGAAGCAATTAGTCAAGTAAGCCCCAATTAGTGTGCTACCCTTAGCCAGTTGTTCAACGTACGCTATTATTAATACAGTCGTTTCGTGCGCAACGCGTGGAAATGTCAACCAATCATTTTTTTTTGTGCACTATAAGGATGGATTAATTTGATTTCAGGAAGAGAAAGCGAAAGAGAATGCTTGCGAAAATGAACAAAGAAACGAGAGAGAGACTGTATTGACCCCAAGCGCACCGTCTGACCCCGACAGTCGTGATCTACTTTCAGGCCATCTCAAAAGGACATGGTAAAATTAGAAACACTAATGAATGCCATGTACTGAAACTTTTCTTTTTCATTCTACAACGATGCCTGAATTTTAGAAATACATAAAATTTGGATTATAAAAGAAATATTGTACGGATAGACTTTATCGGTACTATGGGTAATAAATTGTATGAGGTTTTAGGGGACGTCATAAAGAATTTTAACAGATAACTGTAATCCCATACTTGTATCTATTTATGACCTTGAAATAAATTAGAGTCCATTGAAGGTGGAAATAAAAATAGAATGATCCGATCAATTTATGTCGCTATTTAAAGAATCAGCAGTATCTTGACAAATGCGAAACCTGCGACGTTCGATTATTTAAAAGAAAAATTCTATGACGCACAATATTTGATAATGAAATCTTTGAAATCGTTCAAAATTTGTGAATCAAAAAATAAAATCATTCATAATGATATTCAAGGTGCGATAAGTTTACCAATTTGAAAAGAACAATTAGTAGTTATCTTACACAACAAGTATCTTATTAATGATGGTGGCTGTGGATTGGGTAAGTGGATAGTGATTTATCACTCTCTTAAGTTCTCCTGAATAAACCATTCGGCCAAGAGGGTTGCGACTGGGGGATTGGACTTCCGGTCGACGTGCAGCAGCATAAATGTACAACTTACTTGGAAACTTGATTTTCCTTTCGAAGAATTGAGCGAAGAAATTCTCGAATGGCGATAACAAAATAAATCAATAAATAAAGACGGAAGCCAGACAAGCAAGCAAAGACGGAAGGAAACGCGAGAAGTTTGGGAAGTGTAGCAGCCAAGAAAGAAGAGACAAAGAAATTCCAAGATGTACAAAGGAGGATGGTGCCCAAGGAGTAGTTACATAGAATGTTGAGTACAGAAGCGAATTGAAATATAGAAACGGTAAAGTCGAATGGCGCAGTAAAAGGAGACGAAGATAGAACTAGAAATAGAAATAGAAGTAGGAAAGAAGAATAACGTCAGCAGTATACGGTTAACATATGGCTCCTTTATATACGGACCCCTTTTTCCTTATTTCGCAACACGGTCAAGTGGAACATCGTGTGGCGCAAAATAATTTGCACGTCACTTCAAATAAGTCGTGGCATTGCTTAAAAGGAAAACTGAAAACAGCTGTAAAGAGGTACCACATGGCTGAATTCTTGTTGGATCTGGATCTGTTAATTGCTCTACATTCAGTCACCCGTGAGTTTGACTTAAACGTCAAATTTTACAAATGCTAGACTGGTCTTGCGTTATATCCTGTATAGGGGGAAAACATCAAGAAACCCTGCCGGAAGATTGAGGTAAATTCAGAATTTCATGAAGTAATTGTAATTTAATGACTGCTTCTTGTAACCCCTACGTTTATCTTGTGTCGGTACGTTGGTAAACTTTCCAAGAGGATCGTTAGAGGAAGGAAAGTCTTATTGATCTGTAGTAACGGAACGTCTAGACGTATCAGAGAATCACGAAGGTAATATAATGTACGTAAAATCCGAATCAGTAATATAATGTACGTAAAATCCGATTATAAAAATGAAAACAAGAATTTCGTTAAATCCTGCATTTTAACTATATATCTTGACAACTATTTTTCGTTTGATAACTATAATATCTTTTGTAGTCGATAACTATAATTTTCCAACTGTGAATTTAAAAATGAAAAAAATATAAAACTGATAGATACAGAAAACGATTTTCTTTATCTCTTCCCTCGAGTGGTATTTACGTATTTTCAATATTGGTTGCTGACGTCAATACCCTTTGAAAAATCATGCAAACGAGATGCCGGGGATGAAGAAAAAGAAAATTTCGCCTTATCGTTCAAATAAATTCTCAATGATATCAAGGAAATGGTAAGGAGTACGAAATCGAGCGTCATCATATAGAATAGAGAGTATGTATCCAGACAAAAGATGCGCATGCGCATGCCAGAAATTTTGTTTACGACATTTAGTATAGCGTCGTGACGTCGTGGCTCAGGGTATAGGATTTTCCTTCAATTTTATTCGACTCTTCGTCCTCCCACTGATAACGACTACTAATGAATCTCCTGTCGTACTATTGTATAATCGTCCAAGTACACGTGGCGGACACAGTTGGCAATCGCTCCACGTATCGGAAGGCGAATTATCGTACGTCGAGATCGGCAAAGTTATAAGCATGCAAAGTCGCGCGCGTAAAATCGCCCGAATATTCAAGTCTTATCAATCGCACGTTAAAATAATGGATATTTGAAAAACAATTGGACAACTTACCGAACGGCAGCTCGAAACGGCAGTCTATAAGAAGTGTATGGCCAGTTGGGGATTTGGTGCCGACTACTTCGCCACCTCGCATTTCCAATTCCGAATCGAGGCTGACCCATTGTCCCGAACCGTCCTGTAAATCGAAAAATTTATTAATCTAACTTTTACCATTGTTACCATTTTGCGTTCCGTTCTCGCAGTCAATATATGCTTCGTTATTTCTGTTCAGTGACTCGTATTATACCCACGTATCTTTGCAAGCGTGGATGCATCCTGAGAGGAGGGATTCAAGTGCTTTTCTTTTTTTTTTCCCGAAGAAGAAGAAGAAGACAAAAACCTCCTCAACCGTGAGTCTTCGTTCTCCCTTGAGCTATCTTCGTAGGATCAACCGTTTACGTGTAGATCATGATAATACTCTTGCCTCTGGCTTTGGTTTTGCAATAGGTACACATTGAAATCGTCTTCCATTTGCTGTTTTCTGTGAAATCAGTTTTTTTTTCTGATTACGGGAAAGACATCGAGGATTTTTGACTGGCCTGAGGCTTATTCATTATGAATTCTTGAATTATTCGCCAAGACGACGACTGTAGGTAAGGGAATACTTCATTCAATGAAGTATACAGTGTATATAAATAAATATATGGCAAGAAGGGTGTTCGAATTTGACGGCGTTGATATCACTCAGATAATTCTTTCGTATCTTTTTGGATATTTAATTTTCCGTTAAACGTAGCCAAGTGGCGCAGACGAGGTCGGTCAATAGTGACGAACTAGGATGCGGAAGTAGATCGTCGCCTCGAAGACGCGTCTTGTTATTACGCAACGCGGTCTTATACGCTCGTTAATCTCGCGTGACTCTGAGGCGGGAAAATTTGAATCTTCAAAGCGACGAATTCAAAAGACGAAAATGAGTTTTTAATAAGATTTAAAATTAAAGGAAGTAAATCTGTCAATTTTATTCGAACTTACGTGCCCTTTGACCTTTTCGCGTTATCTTGATTGTACCTATCAGTTTTCGTACCGGTCGTCGAATCGACGTCTTTTCGCAAACTTTTTCGAGTACTGTAACAAGTTGACTTTTCAACTTTCCTCAAGTTCGAAAAGTCCGACCATAAAAAAGTCGATACTCGCCCGATGCAGAACCCTTTGACAGTTGGACTTTCCTCCAGTTTGGCTAGGCATGAAAACAAGAAACATTCCCCTGGCGCCCGTTTGCCTCGAATGGATTTGTTTGTCCCGAAAATTGCCCAGTGAATTATGATTCTGTGGCAAGATGGCGCTTGGTTGAAAACAGAGGGCGAGAAGGTCAGGGTTTCACGACTGCCTTTCGAATTACTCCTTACCACCTTTCTCGACCCACTACCCTCTGGAGATAAATGTGTTGTTCAATTTTACAGAGTTCATACATCACTACCCTTAAAACCCAACCATTTGGGACTATTGAGTAATTAATTTCGCGGCACCACCGTTCGCGCTGTTTAAAAAAATAGGGTAGGTGGTTTAAGAAAAGAATATTTCATCTACTCTCAAATAATGATTGACGGTGCAACAGCGAGGGGAAAAAACCTACGAATTTCTTGGTGAATTTTCCAAAGTGGTGGATTCGTATTACCTGGATGTAGATGGGGTGAATGTATATACGAAGGGGTAGTGGGAAAAGCCGAGAAAGCAGTGCAGAGAAGAGCAGGGACTATCTGTTTGAAAAATTCCAAAAGCACGCTTCCGTCGTGTAACGGAAGAGTTCTTTCTTTAGGGGATGAAAATGTGCTGTGAAATTTAACTGGAGAAAAGAGAGACGATATTTTCGTTAGACGAGGATTAATGACGCGGGAATGTAAATGGCTTCGGAGTAAGGGTTATTTTCAACGGAAACGGATTACCCCGGACTAGGAGGTAGTCTGTTAAAAATCCCTGAAGTACCTAGATGTATTCCTATTATTAGAAATCCTGGGAAAGCCGATCCTTCGACCTCGCCAATAACTTACCCGCTAACGATTTCCGTCCAATCACTCCGCGATGATTCTACCCGATAATGACGTGGCGTAAATGCGCGTCAGCTATTTTACATGAAATCAACTGCCAGCGTCGTGTCAGTCGTCACGCTGACGTTTCCTTTTCAGTAGGCTAAAGTTAAAATCTCACGGGAAGCAAATTAGTCCAGCACGCACGTTCGTTCCCTAGATTAGAATCTGTTCCGGCGTTCTAATCAGGCTACCGCAGGAATCCGTTTCATCCACAAAGAAAAAACACAAGGGTTGACTCTATTCGAACAGACTCAATTAATAAAAAGTTCCTAAACCTAAAATGGGCAAATTCACAACGAGCCCTAAACGCTAATACACTCATATCTTGGTCTCTGGTCATTACAGCATTATTCCGGAAGTAGATAAGCACAGGGGTCAATTCACCGGATCCTCACAACACGCAACCCTTAGGTTGATAACAATTAAGCAGCAAGACTTTTCCCGCCAATTTTCTTCACGCTAAAATCATGCATGAAAAAAACAGGGTAGTCAATTAAAAATAACAGTAAGCGACCCTCCCGAACCCCTAACCACGTAACCGAGAAAATTCCACGTCCATTACGTAAGTAACGTTCGAGCGACAGGGGAACATAACAATGACGTAAGAATTTTCCATCTTCTAAGAACGCCTACGTCTGACGTGTGATCTTTGCTCCCAAAGTGGTTATATACTGCGTGGGTAAAATATAGACCGGATGCTGGAGAATGAACGGCTTCGTCTACTTTCCTCCCGCCACTGTTTGCGTAGCAAGCAATACGGTTACTCAGGATCCTCCTTCGAGATTGCCGTCTAACATTCCTTTCAGGAGCATGACGTCATACACGGTATAATGCTCAGCGAAAGCCGATCTACTCTAGGACAGCTTGTGACGTTTGAAAAGCTATTTGCCAATCACAACGAGCAAGTAATCCGATGTCCGCCCAGAAAGCCTAGGCTTATGTATATTAGTATCGGATCTGGGAAACTGATTCATACTGGACCCGTATCTCCTTACGTAGATCTAGTTTGACTAATATACTAAATGAAGTCGCGATGCTCTGATTACACTATGACGTATCCAACCAATAGGTACTTGGAGCATTCGAGTCTTACGACGTCAAGATAAAATCATATTACCAGTCATCTGGTAACTTCTAAGCTCGTCGAGTACACGCGAATATATCGTTTGCAAAAGTAACTAGATTTCACAGCACTTGCACGAGGCTTTGTCAGACTTCAAGAATAACACGGATATCCCGCGCGGTCTTTCACGTAACAAATGCGAATCCTTTTTCGAGAATACATCGAGACATTTTTTGCTTGAAAAGACACGATCGATAAGGGTCGTGCCTTCGTCACGGTCACAAACCGACTACCCCACCCGAGCATCGATCCCTTAAGATTCTTCAAGATAATAATAATTAAAAAAAAAAAGAATTTCTCACTCGATTCCACAGGGACGGTCAAAGTGAGATCTCACAATCGTTACGACGTTTACTTGATTAATCAATTCTCAAATTTACACAAAGTATTATTAGCTTACTGTTTACCCTGCTTATCTTTCCCTTTTAGAATTGCCTTTTGTTCCAGCAATATTTACCTTGCCTGGTAATGTACCGTGCATCTTTTTTAAGCAAAGAAATGACAAGGAGATGGGTGGTAATGAGAGGGGGGATATAACAAGCAGAGAGGGAGGACAGGAAGTGTCCCAGGGAACAGAATTGACGAGAGTCACAATAGCTAAGGACGAGGGATGGTGCGCGAGGGAGGGGGCGGTGAGCACGCGAGAGCGTTGTCAAGGCCCTGAGTCATTCGTTGAGCAAGAATCGACGTTGGGACGAGTTAGACGTTGGAATCCTCTGTGACGGAGGAGAAAGGGGTAAGATAAAAGTGGAGGAAAAGGGTTAGAATGGTGGCTGGTATAGGCGGCTATCCACTACTTACTACCCACTAGAGTTACTTGACAAACCTCAGTCAGCGCATTTCTAATATGAATCGAACGTTCCTGGCATGTAGATCTCGCGTGTGCGGCTTTATGAATATTTTAAGCTAGACCTGACCCAGATTGTCCCCACGAGATGGAAGCACCGTACCATTTCGCGATCCTTCATTGCAGTCCGTGTATTTCTCCAAGTAACTTCCTGAGAGCGATGTCTGTTTTTTTTTTTCCCCCCCAAGAAACAAGTCCTAGCCAGTCGAACCGGACGTGCCTAAGTCGAATTGAGTCGCGATGAGAATTTTCGACAATGGTCAAGAAGTAAAGTGATTTTTGAGGTCAGTCGAGATCGTTGACCTGAAGGTGAACAGAAAAAAAATGGCCGGCATGTGTTCACGCATTACACCAATAAAGTTTCTCTACCCCCAACGATTTCGCTGTTTCATTGAGCGTCTCGACTTGGCTTGTTGCCAGGTGACGTCACTGTCCGCCGTGGGTCGTGGGGGGTTAGGAACGATGAGACAGGAACGGTGTGCAGAGAGCATGGACGGGCGTCCCTAGTTTACAGTTGGATCCTCGGAGCCAAGCGAAAGACCCGTCACGAACTACGGTATCCTCTAATCTAATTCTCTAGGAACCACGAAGACGACGTTGCAGACGAGACTCTGTTCCCACGAGGAACTAATCCTTCAGACATCATGAAATGCAACATTCGTGTGAATCCGCAATATATTCTCACCGCCAGGGATGAATATCCCAGGGGCGTGGGATAAATTCCGATAATCCATCCATCCCTGGGGAAAGACTTACTCGTCTTAAGAGTGGATAAGCATGGGACGAGTACGTTGAAGCTCTTCCGAAAGAATAACAACCTGCGGATCTTTCCAATACGTCGGTACCAAGTTGAATTCATTTCAACAGTAAATTCTTTGGGCTTTAGGCTCGAACGAGTCTTTGTTTAACAGGAAAATTTATATTTAGTACTTAAACGTTTCCTACTGCTAACAATTTTCTACCCTTGATCATCTACTCCTTGGAAGAGTGTCGGGTCAACTTGAAATGGGATGGTATCCGTTGTGCCGGTAAGACAATAAATTTAGGATCAAAATGATAACAGTGTCTCATTACGTACGTTGAAGATCTTTACGTGTCAAGTTTCACGTCAAAGAAAATAAAGATCGCTCGTATAATAGGGTGGTTATGGTACTTGACGTGATAAGAGGTATAAGACTACGCGGGATTAAGAAAAAGAAAAAGGAAAAAAAAAAGAATAAGACTCCAAGGGGGACAACGTAAACGTAACCCCCTACCCTTGTTTTAAAGATGTAGTTAAAATCACGGAAACCAAAACGGTGACGAAGGAACGAGAAGATCGTGTAGTATGAAAAGGGAGTGTAAAGGTAGAGGAGCTAGTGAGGGTGGGATGGTTATTAGAGACGGTAAAGATAAATGGGGGTGCAGTGGCAGACTATGTTTAAGCGCAGCCTGATATCGACAGGAAGGGATTAAAGAGGGAAGTTGATCCTATGACGAAAATTTAAGGTTTCCGTCAAACCTTTCAATGTTGAGCCTATCTTCTTCTCTCTAATATTTCCCCTCTTCATTTTTCTACCCATCTTCTTTTGCCTCTCCTTTCCTCACTCACGATCAGCTTCTCCCATAGTTTAGGGTGGCTTGTTTTCCCTGTACTTTACACCCATTCAAATCGGTGGTTACCGTAACTAAGTCAATGGCTTGGAGTAAAGGATACTGATAATGGTGCTATTTTCAGAAAAAAATTTTAGTTTTTTCATTCGATCCTTAATTTTGTCTCGCAGTCAACAATCACGAAATGGATCAGATCATGAATATTCTATAGAGAGCTTAGATATGGGTGGATTATATTGGTTATGGGAATAATCCAAAATGATTACGTCAATGATACAGAGTCAGGAAAATTACAGCTACCCAGACCCATCACCAGCCAGGCATTGAAGTTAATAATCTTAAAATTATCGACGAGACCACTCCGATTATCGGCGCCAGTCTGAATGAGACGTTTAATCGAGGTCAATGAGATCATTGACTTGGTTTTACCAAAAGATCCTCATTTTAACTAGGCACCTAGAAATACCTAGCAGATCTTCTTCACGTCGTTCCCTAAGTGCCTCGAAGTTTTAAGCGCTTTGAAAAGTCCAGAGAGAAAGTCGTAATTACGACAGTCTCGTGTATTTCGCAATGACACTTACAGAGCAGAAATAATACTAATTAAATCGGTTAAGGTGGATACTTATTTGTCATTAGGGACATTATAGTAAAGAGCAATTTAGATTTTTACATTCGCAATTGCTGCCGTCTGGAAAGTTAGAGACTCGACGAAACGCACGCTCTTAAATTGCTACGGGGAATATCGCGCTGCTGGAAAAGCGGCTTTAATTGATTCCAGAGAAACTGCTGTGCCAGGGGGTCAGAGTGAAGGGAAAAAAATTGAGGAAGGTAAAACGGAAGGAAGATTTGGTGGGTGACAGGAAGGACAGGTGGCTGAGATACGGTTTTAGCTCTCTCTTTCTCTCCCTCTTTCATCCTCTTTCTTCCCCCCCCCCCCCCTCTCTCTCTCTCTCTCTTAGTTCGTTCCACACTCGCAAGAGATACGTACGTTCAAGGGTGTATTCAATGCTAAGAGGATTTCCTCGTGAAACCCAATCGAGCGAGTGTGAAAAACTTTCATCGACTAGCTCGACCGGCTGAGTAATATATGCGTAACTACTAGCTCCACTTTCGTCCGACATTAACTTCAGTAAACAAAAAAAATTACAAGCACAGTATTGTGACGTAATTAAAATAATTGAAAAACTGTTCTTTTTAGAAGATTTACATCGCCGACGTAACGTTACTATTGTATCGCACAGTATATGAAAAGATACCGCAAACGTATATAAAAGAAGTACATACAATCGATTTGATTGCTGACAGAAAGATTTGTCAAATTCTCACGATCCAATATCATCGTTTTATCGTTAGGGTTGCAATTTAGCCGAAAGTGAAGCATAGTCAAGCGTGTCCTTTCTCGTGTTCTTGTACCGTGTCCGTGACTTCCGGTAGCCGTGTGTTGCTGTTGGTGTCGGGTAAGGTGTCTGACGATTCTTGTTGTCTTTGGACAAGTGGGACATGGCGTGGATTTGACTTTGTTGTTACCTCGTTCGAGTAGGACACTTCGGGTAATGGAATGTAATGGTAGCCCAGTGCTCGGTCCCACAGCATCCCTTTGCTCCATACCTCGACGAGCAGGCCCGTGTTCACGTCGTTGGTTTCGCTGTGTCAGACATATACATGATTAGAAAGATAAGTAATATTACATGCGAGAAACTTGATATATGTAATTGTATTGTAAATTGGGGCTAATGAAAGATATGGGGATTTTTAATATTCAAATTCTGTGAAATAATACACAAAAATAGGATCGTGGTGGGATCTTAGGAATCGTGCTGGTTAATCTGTTGCTAAGATTTTGAAAACAATTTTTTTTTTGTAAAATAAAGAATTTACGAGTCGGAACACAAAAAATTTATTTCAGTTATTGAATTGTGATTAGTGCCAAATGACGCGGTTATTTTTCTATTAGCGAAACCGAATTGGTTCGGAGCCAGTATTTAAATTGCTTAAAGGATAATTGTTTCTTTTTTTTTAATGTAAAGTTGTAACGAGCTGAATTCAGGTTTATAACTTTTGAATAAATATATATATTCGCTTTAAAATTATATCAAATTCTGCTATGGTGAAATCGGATTTTGAAATGCACCATCTCGCCTCGAATTCTAATTTAACAACAGTATCTGTTGCATGAGTGTGCACTAACTTTGACATTTCCTTTTATGTCATCGGTTGCGTCATACTATGCAGAAATATAATCCGAAGTTACCATATCATCGGAAGATGTATGATATTGTCAACTAAAAATTCAACTACGATGCTTTTAAGAAAAACAAAAAACATTAGAATCGAGTCACGTTATAAGGCCTTTCGTTATAAGGCCACTTCCCCGCTTTTCATCATGAGTGTTCTCCCCACTTAGTTTCCTCGATAGAGAGCTCAATTTCACGTGACATCTCCAATTTGACATACTACGATCATGTGACCGGTCCCATAACGAGAGCCAAGGGACACTCTTCTACAAAAAATAAGAATTGCCTACAATCACGTGACGGGGCTTATATGGAGAGTGGGCGACAAATTTTCACTGTGTGGTAGACCACTACTTCTTGGAATTGTATTCCCCTACAGCCCCGAAAACGGTCTTACAACGTGACTCGACTGTATTCCTTATTAAATAAGAATAACGAAATGTCATCAAGATGTCAATGAAAAGGATTTTGTAATGATCCATTATGCTTAGGAAGTGGCTTAAGAAACGTCACGGTCGTCATTCAATTTTGTCTGTCACGCTTATTCAAGTTGACTTACAAAAGAAAATCTTGTTCCCAGCATGGATTGGCCCCCTTCACGGTGACTGTGGTCGACTTGACATTCTGCAGCTTCAGCGTGACGTACGTGTTGAATTGTTGCGCTAAAAAAGATTCGAAAGAATCGTTGAAACGAAAATAATTCCAATAGAAACGAATAGTCTTATATCTTTCACAAAATTCATCTATTTTTTTCTCTCTTACTCGTGAGTATACTGCGTCATTTCGTTCGAGTGAAATTCAATCCCGAAATTGATACTTGACGACGATTGGCCAATTCCCGTGGGTCTCATAAAATGAACCAAAAGAAATAGTCAAGTCAAAAAATCTTGTATCGACAACGTGAGAGTCGTAGAAAAAAATATCTGACAAATTTCAAACATATTTAAAGAACACTGTTCTCCGTGTACGCGTAGAAAAATACCTACAGGGTGTCTTTATTGTAAACACAATTTATCGTCTGAAAGGAACTGAACTTTGTGAGACAAACTTGGGATCATATATCATCATCCATTTTATCCCCACCCATATTCCCATTTCCAGCGTGTCCTCAACCTTTATCCAAAATTATGTATCATAATACATGGCGAGACTTAAAAATAAATCAGTCAAATTTCATTTTATAATTCAAAAACCTAACGCGTGAGAAATAAATCAATTTCGTCATTAAAAAAAAAAAAGAATCAGCGTAGACCAAATATCGAATAAATATATTTTTAAAACTTTCAATTAGCTGTTTATCTATGCTCGCTCACTTCTAGGTATTTTTAGTATTGTAAACACTTGATATGCGTCATACACTCCATCGCTGTATTTTTATCAACACATTACGTCCACCGTTCACTTAGAATTTCATTCTCGCGTAATTAACAAAAAATCTACATATTTAGCCATCTTGTATAACAACATAATCTGTACTACAAACAAGCAGTAATAACACAAATATACGGAAGAAATAATAGCTTTGATTTTTATTAGTTGACTTCGCATATATTCAGAATCGTGACGTCACGCAATTGTGATGCATGTAAGTTTTGCACGCGAATCTATAAAATCGTGAGTGAAAATTGACTAGCCCGGTTGTCGTGCGTGTTTGGCATTGTTACACGATAAACGATTAGCAACAATTAGCAACAATCTCAAGTGGTCGTAACAATTGCTGATTTACGACACTGTACACGTAAAAAATAATTACTAGAGCAATATTAAGACAATATTTAGTTATATTTCTGTTAATATTTAGATAACAACAAATTTTAGTAGCAGCGACAACAATTCTGTCAAAATTTACCATTGTGATTTTACAATAAGTCTCACTAGTTTACTTTATCAATCCTACCAGAACTGTTGTCATTGTCACTAGAAATTTTTTGTTGTTCAAATACTAATCATTGCTTTAGTAAACGTAACTATAAATTTTTCTCCGTGATACGATAGATCCATTTGTGAAAAATTTCAATAAGAACTAATCTCACAAAATGTGAAAATTTTTAGCATTTATCGTTAGAAAAATTCATTGAATATCAAATCACAAAGTTTTGCTCATTCATTTTTTTTCTATACAAACGAAATTCTTTTTTCTCTGCCAAAGGATAATACCGTAGTGACACTTCCGCGCTGGAATAAAAGTTTCTCTCGTTTCCGCTAGACTATTCGCAGACAAGCAATCGTCAGTGTTACGTCAAAAAAAAACCTATTCGACAGAACGAAGTCCAAGCTGATTTCCTGGTTACATTAGAGTCTCTTAGAGAAGCATAAATATGAAATAGCTTTGCGTTTTGCGCATGCACCCTTACGTAGAGAATGCGTGAGTGATTGCAGACTGTATATCACAGTAATAACTAATACTGTTCTACATATACATTTGCAATATGTATATATGAATATATAAATGAATATAACAACATATAACGTACGGTTATCTACGTCATAGAGACTAAAGTATACACATATCCAGTTATTCAGCCCAGACGCATCACCTGAACATGCTTTTACCGTAAAAATCAGACAAGCTTTCAGGTGGTGGCGTTTGGGTTGAATAACCCGGTACATAAACATGTCAAATGTATCTTTCAAAGACCGACTGGAGTTTTAATCTAATCTGGTGAAACGAAAGACAAATCAAGCTTATCACAATTCTGGCTATCTAGCAGTGGAAAAATTTTGAAAAATTCAATGAGAGCAACGAGCTTTATGGTTCTCCAACTATGTTTTAAATATCTTATACCTTTGACCCACGTCTCCAAAATGTCAATTGCACCCGAAAAATACGTTCGCTCGAAAAATTCTCTCCTAAGCATACTTTCAAAATATTTATACGTAACGAACGTCTCATTCTGCGTGTAACTGACTTGACAAAGTAATAAAAAGTCCGGGACGAAAAACCTTTTAGCAAAAATAATTAGTTAATTTAATGAGTGCCGGATTTCTACGTCAAGTATCCTTCCGGCTGTTTTCTTCCGCGCGATGAGAATTAAAAAGAAAAAAACAATGCGACAAACCTTGGACCCCGACGAACCTCGCCTTCTTCACTGTAACAGAAAGAGAAGGTATTATTACAAGATCTGTTTTTTTTTTCTTCGTACATTGTCATATCACGTAATGGGAGATAAAAATTTTTCAGGCTCGATCGACATATTCGAACTTATTTAATGGTACTTTTATTAAAATCCTTCGGCAAACAATTATTATCGTGTTTGACGACATTGATCGATTTGTTCAAACGACTGGGGAAGTTTATTCGTGTTAGATTACCGATAAAGCACGCTTTGAGAGACTCTTTTTATTTTATGCAATTTTATTCGGCTTCTCCCATGAGTTCAATTCCAACTGGATTCGTACTCCCTGTACAATTATTTATCATGCTCTTTCTTTTTGACTTTCTTTTTTCACCGGGCATCAATGATAAGTTCGCTTTTTACATGATTCAGGTTATGTCTACTTACTTTAGTGACTCAATTTTCTTTATTGACGCATTTAACAATGGACGCCTATTCCTTTTTTTAAAGCTACAACGATAAAGTTGTTTGTTGTGTAATCCAGCACCTCCTATATACTCAGCTTTATTTCCTAATTGACTGTACGAGATTCCTTGGGTAACAGTATCAAATTTACTTGATTACATTACACACTAATTTTCAAACCATGTACTCCTGTATCCACTTAAAATTTAATATCGTTAACGTAATCCTTAAAAGCTATCAAAGCTTAATAATCGTGGTAGCGATATTTTTAATGTATGTACTAACACACACGCGGCATATTCATACGTTTGTAAATATGAATTTTATTGAAATTTTAAATCTTATTCGTCGCACGTGTCCTACTAGGAAAAACAACCCACCGAGATTAATAGTACCTACTGTCGATGACGAAATAGTAATTAAAAGAATGTTAAATAGGAGAAAATAATTAATTTTAATAAGATTCACTATATTACTTTCTTCGATCATACAAGAAAGATCTAGAACCAGAGTAATTAACCTTCCTTTGTATTACTTAAAAAAATTTTTTTTTAATCATTTGTGGTGATTACTATTTCGTTAATTAATATTATTACTAATGAAGGTCAATTAGTTTATATTATCGTTCCTATTGGGAAGACGTCTATTGACGTCTTAAGGATGTCCACGAGAAGTGTCAGTCGACTGGGTTATTCGAATTTGTTCCGATTACGAACTTTAATGATGCTAGACTTATCGGGAAGTTTAGTAAGCTATTAATTACTTATTGTAAAGTTTAATCATTCATCAATACTGTCCGAGACGTAGCATGACTTCGTAAAAACCATAACAGCAAGTAAGAAATAAATTCTTGCAACACGCATCATAATATTCGGTGCCTATAACTTTTGGCTAAACTGCAGAATACGACTCCCTCTTGCAGTGAACTGTGGATTGTATAGTTTTTTAAAATAGGTCCTATTTGAAGGGAGTCGTATTCTGCAGTTTTACCTAACTTTTTTCTGCCTTGCTCATATTTGCGTTACGTAAAAATTCAATTCTTATTCCTCACGCCTGTTATCACTGATTACATTCTAATATAATCAGAAACTTTCTTTTAGTTTATGTACACAATCACTTCTCTTCCTTCAAATGTTCCAGATAAAAAATTGTGTTTCCCGAAACTTTCCTAATCATAATCATCGCGTGTTCTCATCTCTATCCACGCCTAAACTATTTTAATAACTTCCATAACATTTCTTCGACTTTTATGATTCTAACACTTTCATAGCGAGATTAATGGCTGCTTCATTCAACTGACATGAGTGCGAAATATATATGTATACACACATAGAGATTGATATAGCTACAAATTGCCAATAGAAGACAAAAAATAAGCAGTCTGATACTAATATCAATAACAATAACAATTACGACACAATACTAATACTAATAACCGTAAATACAAAGCCACGTGCGTTCCATCTAATAAAAAAATATGTAACGTCATTAGAAACCTCTTGCGCCCAGAAACTTGTGTGAAAATTTTGAAGAATAAAGTACATGAACTTTACCCGAGCGTCTTAACAGAAGAGTGCACAAGAAAGAACACGGAAGAATTGAGGTCAAACATCCCTTAACACACTAACCCTTCTCCACCTCCAGTACAAGTTCCTCACTATAAAATTTTAACAGGACTGTTCAATACTTCGTTATTACACTTTTTCATTCCTTTATCCCCCCCATTTCAACCCTTTACAGCGTCTCTTCTGTACCTTCTCGAATCAGCTCGCTGTCACGTTTATAAAGCTTTTCCGCTGTTTTCCAGCATTTTCTTCTTTCTACCTTTCAGATAAAGGCAAGTGCCACACGTGCACAAGTGTGTACGCAGACAGAGTCTGTGTATACGATTAGATGTAAATTTCCGTGACGGACTACAAGCATCCCTTAAAGCCACTCTCGAGGGCCACCCCTTTCTGCACGACCATAACATACTCTGAGGCGTAGTACAGTTTACGAAGGACACGAACCAAGAGCATTTTGCGAGCGTTGCTATACATATGTATGTGTGTGTGTGTATATATGTGCAAAATAATGGAAAATTAAATAATCTTTAAAGCTACCTGTTGAAAGCCGACAATCTCAAAGTCCTTGGAAACTGTAACATGGTTTCCCAGTATACGACATTTTTATCGCACTCAATAATGAATATAGCTAATCCAAGAAATCCATTTTTCCTTAACCTCTTTTGACCTCTAGAACCATATTGACACACGCGAGTATACGTATACGAGCACTAAGGACGTGCAAACACATTGTACGTTGTCTATAACGGAAAAGAGAAATTTTACGATATCACCGCGTGACGGCTATTGATCACCGATAATATTTTACCGGTCCACGTGTCATGGTGTTCTCTGCTCTATATGTCCTTCAAAGGTCACGAAGCATTTTTCGCGCTTGCATTTAGTCATCCCTTCACTCCCTTGCGCCGTCGTATAATACACTAGCTAAAAGAATGTTCTGTTGGGAACGCTCGAGCGATTATTAACAGACCACATCGTCTAAGAATCCTGAAAGGCAAACGAGATTATTTCCGAGACTGTTTTGTCGCTATGAAAACTACTGAAATTTTCAAAGCAACGTACATCCCACCTATCCATAAAGTCACGAAGCTACGAGGCGACGACGAAGTTGCATTCGAGAGAACGAGTAGTACAGTAAAAATTTCTTTGGTGGCGCGTCGCTCGAGAGTGGCGCTCTCTGTGTGATGAGAAAAAGAACGATGATGCAACGTTAACGTCAATGTCAACGGCAAAACGAAAAGCAGCCTTAACGCTTGGCATTACTCTTCCTCCTCTTTAGCTACGAGCGACTCGAAACAATGGCTGCCCACGTGTCAATGTGAACGCACCGAGAGTTTCTTCAACGTGGCGCCGTCGGGTACGGGACCAGTGCGGGACTATATTGTAGGTTATTGTACGTGACGGTCGTTCGTGTGCTAGTGTATCTGAATACGTGTGTAGGGATCGCATCGAGGGTGGAGAAAGGGGATGAAAATGGTTTCCAGCCTTGATTTTTATATGACACCCCTACTGAACGCCTGCGCATACGCATACAGGTATAGTATAGACGCACTTACGGGTACTACTCTCGTCGGCGCTGTCGACGTCGTCATCCCTGTCGGTGTTGTGCTCTTTCACCCCCCTTACTACTACCTCTGCTATACTTTGTCATCCTCTGATATACTTCCCCTCCTGCGGCAGCGACCCCTCAAAAGCTATGGCGAAATGGGTACACAACGGGAACTGTATTACGGCCATGTTATTTATAGGCTCTATATTAGAAGCAATATTTACGCGAAACGCGTAACGCGATATTTTATCGTTTCATTATCATCAACTGGAGGGGATGAGCAGCTTTCTTGAACCGAGTCGCTATTTGGAATCATCCCTTGAGTATCAGCAAGGATATCTACTTCGATCTTCCACGTCTTAACGTCTTGACGCTTTGCCACTTTTTTCATCTACAAAAGGCTACCGCCGACGCTTGCTCTCTCTCTTAGCCATCCCCTTCGCTTTACTGAGTTGCTGCCACCCTTGCTATCACCGTCAGCACCATTTACATTATCTACCACTACTACTACTATTACTCTTTATTGCCAGTTCTCAATTGTGGCAGGTGTTATTGTGCGAAATGTGAAAAATATGCGTAAACGACTGCTGAGGGGTAGAATGGTGATATGATAAACTCCAAAAGATATAGGGGATGAAAATCCATGTGTGAAAATAACGAATGAACGGCTCATGGTTTCGGAAATGAATAACACGTTTATGCGTTGCGAGTAGCTGTAAATAGTGAAGAATTTTTTTTCTGAGTAGTTTTATTCGATTTCATAGTATTTCGACAATTTTCTAATTCGTTGAGATAAATAATGATTCTTCTGAAAAAGGATTCTTGATCTGGTACGTGGGTCAAGTGAAAAAAAAATATATTAATCTTGTATCTCGCGTAGGAATGGGCATAATTAATTATCCATCCACATTGACGGTGCTTAACGAGCTTTTTTCATTTCCCTTGATGATCTGACCGTGGCGATTCGTAACGTGTGTGTGCATGCTTATATGTATACTTATATAAATGCAGACCTATGTTTTTCGTAAATAATACTGATAAATAGACTTGGCAAATGAATTCAGTCTGACATATTTATCGTAATTAAGATATCGTCAACGAACTTTTCAAAAGAGATTCAATTGATTGTCAGTATTTTTTTAATAAAAATTACATACAATTGAAGCAATTTGACATTGATAAGCATCTTCTTCGAATTTAAGAATAGGTACACTAAATATCAATATTTCACAAATGCACTTTGCTGTGTATTAAACAATTTCCTTGCTGATAACATCACGCCACAGTCTGTTACGCTATTGGATGATTCGATATTGAATTATTCGATCACGCATGAACGAGAAATACGTCGATTCCTAAATCAATAAATAAACGATATAGAATTTCGTGTTACGTTATTGAACGTACAGACTGACGCCATATTATCGATGTTAGTATAATCTCACGACGGTCGAGGGTGAAATAAGTGAAATGGATCCCACAGTGTTTCATAGGAAATTCACTACCCTTAATTCTTTCTCTTACAATGCTTTCACATGTATCTCCATTTCTTCCGCCATTCCATCAGTATTCTAACATTACTTTTTCATTATTCGATTAGAAAGCCAACACGATGCGAGAGATTACTAAAATAGAATGTATATAAATATATAGCCTCAATTTGTTAACATAAGGGCAACAATTAAGAATCGATCAATTATGTTGATCACTGGCAGTATAATACTTGATTCAAAGTTTAGTTACTGCATCTGATCGAATTATCCCAACGCATCAAGAAGGCAAGATTAGATTCTTAGTATCCATGACAGTATAAATACATATATGCTACAAATTGCTTGTATATATTTATATACTACAAATTTTTATAAAAAGTATTCTCTACTTCCCTTAATATTAATCGTTCTCTTTTCCAGAGAATCTTCAAGACGTTTCGCCGGACAATTGCATCATTTATATTAATAAACTCGACACTTATCTTCTGCTTACTCTTTATCGCGATAACGTGCCCTTTGCTTTCCGAAGAGATTTGACCAGGTAATAGAGAGGTGATTGGCTGAGTGGGTGAAATGGCAGGTAAATTGATCGAGCGGAATTTCCTTTGTTTGAACGTAGCAAACACTGTCGGCACGCGACAGTTAAAACCGATCGGTACTTATACCTCCTCCGTCTTGATTCCCTTGCCAAAATAATTCCCCCCCGAATATTTTGATAAGCCAGTATTACGTCGATCAGGAATTTCAACGTTACAAAGAACTAACGATAAACTTTGACCCAACCGGAACGTCTCGTATCTATAAATGCTATAGAATCCGAAAGATACGTCACAAAGAATCTCCTTTCCACCTTTATTCGATATCCTTTGTCCGTCCATCTTTTCCTCCATTCGTTTCAATCGTTTGACATTTAATTCCCTCAGAACCAATACAGCATTCTTGCGCAATCTCACGAACATTTAAGCCATCTAACCCCCCGTGTTTAAAATCACATTTTTCTTAAATCAAATGACGATTTTCAGGATGAACCTTCAATTCATTTTTTATGCCCTATACGCGTCCCGTTGGACTCATGCATAGTTGGTGGGTCGGGAAAGTTCCTGGGGTCGCGAGCCAAAGAAATTCTGTCGAGGGTGGCTGAGGTGAAGGGTGACGAAGTTAAAGTTTTCACCACCCCTCGCTAGCGAATTAGTTCGATCTAGAGTGGGAAAAGGGGAAGTAAAAAGCCAGCCAGACCTGTTCGGCCATGACTATAAGTATATATATAATTAAAGTGACTACGAGGTACAACTACCCTTGCAACTACCCTATCTATATGTAAGTATAAATAACCAACCCCTGCACCTGCCGCAATCCACTAGTTAAGAAGTTATTCCAGTGGATCCAGTAAGCTTTCTGCCGAAGGGGGCGGCAACTTTTTGAAATTTTCAAACAATCTGTGTTCGTTTTATAGCGGGTGAATTAATTATTCTTGAGGCTCTATGATTTCAAGTATAATCTGTCTGGATCTAATGAATCCTCGATTCACTCGTTAAAAGTCATTTGGAATAAATCCAGGAAATCTTGACAAGATACTAAGTATAATTTCGAGGATGGTCTAATGTCTCGCCTAACCAAATTGCTGGATTTACTTTTAATGGGATGTAAAAATCTTTAAGCCACCCGTCTATATAAGATCCATTATTTAGATTGGAGCAGGATCGGAGTATGGAATCTCGATGAATTAAACATAAGAGACTTTTTTGTATCGTTAAATTTTCATATCACAAAATGACAACTGCGATATATATTAATATACTTCTATGGCAATTCTATGATAAAATTTAAATTTGCATGCTAATCAATGACTGAAGATCATCGCTATAGAATTCCTGAATAATGATGACCGCGTATCGCGTGCAACGTTGTTCCACGCCAATCATTACGTTCATTTTAGTATATTTACAAAGAGTTTCGTGCACGATATTTTTAAGACATTGAAATAGCATATATGAGTAAAAATAAAATTTTTTAAGAACCGAATCAATTGAAAGGAATATATTAAAATTTAGTATAATACGTAGGTATTAATTTCTTTTTAATACTGATTCATTACCGTGTAATATCGAAAATTAATTTCTAAGAAATTAAAATATATTTTATATACCAGTGTGTAAGTACCAAGAATATATTTATTACGAAATTAGCATTTTTAATTGCAGAATTAAATAAGTACTGGTACATTTAGTGTATGGTCTATTAATCCCAATGATATTCGTAAGGTATCCGCAGTTTACTCGCTTTTAAAGTAATTTTTCTACAATGCTCCATCTACTTCAGATAATGACTTTACTCTTGTATCTTCGAAGATGCTGAGGACCGCATTAGAGAGGAGCGAAAAAGATAATCTCTTTGGCACTCTCCGTGTGGTTTAGTAGCTAATTAAATAATTTCTAACACTTGTACCATTACAGTGAACGAAAGTATATGAGTAATTCGTATAAAATGTAAGTATTCTTGTGTTCATTTAATTACAGTATTAAGGGGATTCCAGACCTCTCATCCTGTTATTTACAATTTTCCGTTTACATTTGACTCGCATGGTAAATGAGAGATCCGGAATCCCCTTAATATAATAAAACGTCTTCTGTAATGCAGCTTACAATTACCCTTGAACATACAGCAAGGGTCAAGTTGCTTCCTCGGAGATTAAAAGTTACAGGAAAATTATATTTAAAATAAGCGCTTCGCCCCTGCAGCTAATTACGTAAGAATATTACGAAACGAGACCCAATTAAATATTTCATATTTAATATACAGCGTTTTAATAAATGAAATTCGTCTGAAGATTTTTAACACTGTGGAGAGTATGAAAAACTATCTTTCTTATTTGTTAACGTATACTTTACATTTTCGTCAGAAATTATCACGTCGTTGTCACTTGCTTTACATAGTTTTGAAAATTCTCGATTTTTTTTCTCCTGAAATGTCATCAGCATTACGTTACGAAATTCTATTAAGTAATTAGATGTTGCTGTCTTCAAAATGAATTACGTGTACCGAGTTAAAGAGCGATAACAAAGTTTGAAACTAACTATTAGGTAAACTTCATTACCTCAAATAGTTTGAACGCTATTAATATCTAAGTGTGTTAATTTGCCATGGTATTTGACATTGAAGAATTTTTTTTTTCATTCGGCATCGCGAGCAATTTATTATGTAATATAATTTTGTTGTATGAATACAGTGTGCAGGGAACATGACATACTTTTATGCATACATAAAGTATACATATATATTGTATGCAAATATATCCACAGAACAGTCATATGGTCCTTGTCGATCGCAACATTTTGCAATTGCGATTTAATCAACATCAAGTCCCTTCCCTTGAGTCGTAATATAAGATATATGTAGCTAAAACATTCTTTTATATCAGCGTTATCACTTCACGTGATAAACAAACAAAAATCATGACGACAATCAATTTCACAATTTCAGCATGCACGATATACGTTTGCATTTTTCAGGAATCGTCATCGCCCTTTGAAAAAGGACGTTGTTGCTAAAAATTACATTTTTAATAAAAATTAATATTTAATTTATACAAGATAAGTTTCTTGTTGTATATCAGAAAATGTTTCTGGATCGCCATGTACGGTTTATAATCCATAAAATGGCATCAAATTTATCGAATAACGTAAATAATTTTTTAAAATTTTATTTCAACAATTAATTGTACATTCCAAAATATTTAATTAATTTCATTTTGGCTTGCTGAACCCCAATAAAGTTAACGAAGAAATTTTCTTTAATAAATTTAAAGTATTGAAAACTATCGAATCGAATATTGAAAACTGTCAAATCAAATATTTTACAAAAGCTTTATTATTAAAAAAAATGTTATACTCAAAAAGCTATTGGTTGCAAATATGCTACATTGTAAATGAAAGCAAAGCAATTAGTTCAATTAAACCATAAACTATGTTCCCATGTTCGGAATATCAGTAACGATCACGTAACTCCATCAGCTTTGTTGCTAGAATATAGGGAAGGGATACATAGGGAGGTTCGATAATTCGATAAACCTGATGCACCACCTTGCATGCAATTAACCCCACGCCCTTCGTCCCATGCAAGTGACCTCACGACAAAATCAGTAGCGAAAGGCCGAAGGGCTTCTACTTCACGTAAAGGTCGCAGTGTCAGTTTCGATTCAATTATCGACATCATTAATGGTCAATGAGTCGCGTCCAGATAAAAAAAGTAGAACCGATTTCTCGTGCAGAATTAACAAGCTCGTACAAATCGGTAGAACAATTAATCGGATGTTGCGCAACAAAATAAAATTATATCCCAATAACGTTCGATACTAAAAAATTTAATAAAAAGGACAACGCGTAGTAGTTACGAAAAACCGTGTAATAAAAAAAAATATATATAGGACACTAAACATTTTTCAATGCAACAAGGTAAAAAGAATTGAATTCATTCGGTCAACAAATGAAATTTCAAAAACGATCTATCACCCTGAAAAAAGTGAAAGTGAAAAGCGCGTAGGAGCAATGAGTCTGTAATTAATGAAGTGATTTCGTAGTATGAGTGAGAATTGGAGAGGGGTACGTTCCCTAGAGATATTGGGTGGGTAGGAGGTGAGGGGGTAGGTCGGAAGGTCGAGAGTAATGTCGATACTGGGTTTTTCGAGTTCACCTCTAATCATCTCGCTCGACGATTAATCCCTGACTAAAACTACGCCCGTCAGATGATAAACATATCGCGAATCCGACGGATACAAGACGTCCCGAGTTAAAAAATAAGTCCTGCTTCGATTCTTTTTCGTTCTTCTCGGCAGTACGAGAACAGGATTTATAAGTTTTGTTTTAGCCCGGAATACGCAACAAATAGGCCTAAATCCGGGCCAAAAGGACGAGATCAGACTCATTAGGACGTATTTATCGAAGGACTAGCCGTAGATTAACGTGAAGAGAACGAAAGCAGACCCATGAGGACCAAAGCAGTACTTATTTTTTTTTACGTACAGTACTATAATTGGTTTGAGAATTCAAAGGACTCCATTCATATAAAATGAAATGTGGAACGTTACGTGGCTGGGATCGCGCTTAACCCGTCGTTGTCACAGTTAATTTTCTGCATCCAACTTCGTGACGCTTTAGTGCCAATTTGGCTTTTGCGTTTTCAGTGGCTTATATATTCGGTTTAAAGTGACCAATTTGAATTTACCTTTTTTTTTTCGTGGGAATAGCCCGGGCCCAAGCGACTTAAAAGAGATACACAGGAAAATAGAAAATCGCTGCTGCGAATTCGCACTAGTGTGACAACGAAGGGTTAGGTACAAAACCATTCATTACGATTATTAATATATATTTACGCAGGATTTTGAATCTTAGTACAATCTGTATATCTTTAAACAATCTTTAGTCTATATAAATGTAATTTTTTTAACAATTCTTAGGAACAATACCTCAAGATTGAGAATGAATCGTTATAATAGAGTCACGAAGGGTCTTTGAAATCATGGACTACTCAAGTAATATCGTATGTTTAGGCTTTGATGAAATTCAGTTACTCCCACGAAGGTCCCAGAGGTCGAGCATAGTGGCTGAGCATCTATTTAGCCATTCACCCTTGCAAAACCTTGTCCAGCTGCGAAGGGGAGTTTCAATGCCGTACAAGACTAGTGTAATAGTAGATCGGTATACGAAGTAGCAGAGTAAAGGTAGTATAGCAGAGCCGATCAAAGCGGACTGAAGTTCATTCCACTCGAGTTGTCCCAAGCCGTTTATGCTAAACCACTGAATTCGTAGTCCCAAAAAGATACTAAAGGAATGACAATTTCCTACGAGTTTTCATCGAATTTGATCGACCGGCAATGCGTGCCACGTGACTAACCCCCTCCCCCTTCTTGCTCCGCCTACCAACCCTCTCGAGGATTTAAAGGATTAGAGTAGGATTAGATACACGATGATTAATATTATAAAGAAAGAAGCTTTTGTGACGTCCTTTGACTTTGAACAGGACTTACAATTAGTTCAAGTACGATAATTCAAATGACCGTTTTTTTCCCCAAAATTCATTGTCTGTCAAATAAATGCAACGACACAAGAGCATTCAGCGAACGTTGAATTTGTCGGGTAACGAGCGCTTGAAACTGATTGTTGCCATTATTGTCGCGATCCGTCTCCATTAAAGGGTACTAGTATTTCAACTAGTGACGGTGTGCTAAAAAAAATCATTCGAAATTGCATCAGTATTGAGAATACCGACCTTTTTAATTTTGTCATTTATCGTAAAAATTCGTATTTTTCATTCTCGTCTAATAAATCACTGATGGTTATGAGAAATTCGTATTTTATGCTTCTAACCCGAGTACTTACGCTATTCATTGAATACCTCGCGGGAAGTAACGACCCTTTGATGCACGAGAATTCTTTCAAGACCCTCAGCGAAAAGCAATCCCCGTGAAAATCATTCTCCGGATTTATGGATTTTGTATACGTTCCCTCGCGGAAATTGTAATTTCTCAGCAAAAGCGGTAAGGACAACTTCCCAGGAAGGGAGTAGACGGAGACCTGAGTGAACCAGAGTAGTGGAGGGCAATTACCGCTCGTATATCTTTGGCGGTCGATTTTGCGAGTGCAAGTGTGAATACGACTACGTCTATATATATATATGTATGCGTATCTAAGTGCGAGTTCGCGATATCGTGTACATCGGTAGCCAGGTAAATATTGAGTGTGGGGTGTTGAGTGGGGAGTGGGATATGGTTCGAGGTTCTCGGGGGTTGGGTGGAAAGAGTGGGAGGAGGGCATGACCCCGCTCGCTGGGGTCAACCGTTGCACTATGCTCGTAGCAGCTCCTAGTCATAGTCATGACTTTGGTATATGCATGAATGTATGTAGCTTTATATGTTAAGCGAACAGACGCAAGCACGCGCAGTCGCGTTTATGTGAATTCGTTGATATGTAGATTTAAAGATTTACGTCAATCCTATCATATAGATATATTATACCAGCGAATGTATATATGCATATATAGTATATCAATTTGGTATAGACTTTATTATGATATTTATCAATAAATAAAGTATCTACCATTTGTTATTGTCGTATTTTCGCATCAATGTTTTTTTCACCAGGATTTCTCATGTAATTCGAGTAATCGACAATTGAAGCTAGTGCGAGTTAAGACGTCAGGATGGTACGTGAGACGTTTGCAAGGCTTTCTGGTGCTGCATCTTAGTTACACTATTGGCTTGGGCAACGTTGAGCAACGTAGTTATATTCATTTTAATCTGGTACTGGATACAGTTAGAAAACAGAAATTATCTTGTTTGTTGATCTACGTTAGTTATATGAAGATCAGTGGTTTCCTTGAGTCTGGATGTTTAATAAATATTTTGCATTTATTTGGTAGTATCGCGAATTTTATATTGAAATGTTTTACAACAATTAGTAGAATTTATTTGGTTGTGAATGAGAGTAGCCAGGAATAACTTTTACTCAGTGGAGAATGTCACGTGCGCGAGATAATGAACGAGAATCAAGAATGCTTTCCGATAGATTTCCCATTAGAGAAACACGAGATTGTGTTATCTGGAAGTGACGTCACCGGAAAGGTTATACCTAACCTCTTCCGGTGGACGCATGGATGGGGGTCAAGAAGCTTCTATTTAAGAAAAGGTTTGGTTACTCACCAGTTACGCTGAGCAGTGACATGTTGCCGGCCCCAAAGTCGAAAAAAGTACCAAGTACCGTCGGTGGCTGAGAGAAAGATGATGAGACAGAGAGAAAGAGGATGAAAAAGAGAGAGGTATGTAGAAATAGAGAAAAGACAGTGAAAAAGAGAGGAAGAAAAGAAGGCAAGGGCAAAGTACACTCTTGAAAAACTTTGCTAGACAAAAGCAACGTTGTCGGCACAGAAAAGCACACTGTTGAGATTTTCGGATATACGAGGAGACGTCGAAAATCGCGCGTCCTTCCGGTATAACACGTACACGTTGAACACGTTGTACACGAGATCAGCGCAAGCAACCGTGAGTCCTTGCGTTTTCCCAAATTCCTATATCGTTCATTGATCGAGAAACGTGAGCAGTTTGATTAGGACGCGTGCATAAGATGCGTCCAGTGCGTCCGGTACTTTTGAAGCATTCAGAGCGTAAGTGGAGATGGCGTGTAATATTGAAGAAAAGGATGTGACCGAGGACAAGGATAAGGACGAGGATGAGGACGAGGATAAGGAAAGGGTTAAGGATTGTTATGAAGGATAGAGAAACGACAGGGAAAGATGCTCTCGAGCGTCTTTTAAGGACGCAAGATACTCGCGAGCTCAATCCTCGCGATTTCTAGCGTTTTGAGGTTAAGGACGAACGCGTGTCGCGTCGGCGAGTCCAGCACAGAGACGAGAAAACGCGTTGAGATTGGTTCTCGAGTTGCAAGAGATCTCGGCTTATCACGGATCGCAGATAGGGTCACGATAACGGAGAGTACTGTGTTGGGTTCACACTCGTGTTGCATCGACTCGGTAAGGCTTTGGTCACGCGCAACGGCACAGACCCGTGCAGCAACGCCGTCCGTAACTGCCGTCTCGTCTACAGCCAACGAGAAGGATGCACCTCTGATGCGGTACCGAGAAGGAACCACCGCCGCTGCTAATGCTGTTGCTGTTTCTGATGCTGCTGCTCCCGTCGTACAACGCCGTCAACCCGGATAACATCCTCCAGGACTCTCTCGAATCGAGAACGGGTGGATTCCCGCAGGATCTACCAACCGCCGCTACCACTCGAGATCTTTCTACGGTTATCATATTCGCGTGCTCCCACGTCTTCCTCCAGCTCCTTCGACGCCTCCACCTTTGACTTCCTCCTTTCCACTTCCTAGCTGATTCACGTCACACTTCGTCACGAGAGAGTCGCGCTCCGTGTCACCCTTGGACTACGCGACACGCGCATTTCCCGGGACGCGATTACGCTGAACCACGTCGACGGAGGATACGACAATGAACGCTATGAGCACAACACCGGCGACGGCGACGGCGGTGACGACGACGACGACGACGACGACGTTCTCGTGAAAGTAGACGACGAGGACAACGAGGATTACTACCACGACAGTAACCAAGACGCGGACGACGATGACGTTGCGGAGTCTGTGCCAGGCAACTCCCGTTTCTCCGGTACTATTTTTTTTCTATTATTCCCGGTTCACTACGAGTTCACCTCCTCGGTGAAACTGTTACTTGCGAGCTTACGCGGACTGCCCGACGTCGAGCACTGTGCGGACGGAGACGCCTCCGACACGCCGCCGCCATCTTGCTACGTCAACGACGCCCCACGGCGACGACGCCCCCGAAATCGCTCGACGGATTTCACGGAAGTACCCGAAGGATACCTTCCTCCTCCACCCTCTACCGCCTTTACCCCTATATACATACCGCCACTATTCTATCGAGCTTTTCACCTCGAAACTCCGCTTCCAGACGTCGTCGAACGGTTCGTGCAACCGTTCAGTTCGCCTTCTGCAATCTCTAACGTTCTTACCGGCACGCGGACAAAGTCTTTTCCGATGCCTTCCTACAGCTTCTGGTTATTACTGCTCCGTCGATTATCCGTTGACCCAACTTCCGTTACGGTCCGTTCTGCTCTCGCGTGCTGGCGATAAATTATGCGGAATACCACTACCCTGTTAGACCCGTTAACGATCCGATCGTTAATTTCATTTCTATTCTCGTTATAGGCAGCCCAGTGAAATTGTCCAACAAAGTCAAAACGGATTCCCAAAATTATTATATTTGTACGTATAAAGTGATCTTGCTCTCGTTTCAACGTTCCTATTTAAATAAGTCTTTTCGTGCAACTCGTAGTCGCACCTGTATGTTGCGTGAGCCGCAACCGTATTAGTCGCAAAAATAAACCATTCGAGAGTTACACGCAATCCAAACGATTCCCTCTGGATATAAGAATCGTTACAACTTTTCCAAATGAATTGACCTGTACTATGTTTCTTACATGAGCACTTCGAAATCGTGCACAGTTATTACCGTTTAATACTGATCGTTTTATATCACCTCTGGATCCATAGAAAACTCTTCTACATTGTCAGCCATAAAACGATGATACCTTCAAATGTAATGTCGGACAATAACTATAGGTATACTGTAACTTTCTGCCAGCTGCCCGGTCTGTCCAGTGTCGACTCTTACTACTTAATGTTCGTCCGTCTGATTCATTCTTGTACTCTACTACTCGTGTCTGACTATTGTTACTTACATAGCTTTCGTCCGCTAGAAATTATATTATGAAAGAAAAAATAATTATAATTCTGGGTAGTCACTAATGTCTATGGTATAGTCTACACTGAGGGAACAAATAAAAAAATAGGCTAGGAGGAATCGTTTCTGACGATCTTTGTCAATATTCAATTTGTGTAGCACTTCGTGGCTTTTCGTCAGTTACCCAGTGGCGTGATGACTCATTCATTTTATTCATCAAACACTTGTCAGAACTTCATTCGCCGAAGTTTAACCTATCGCTGATTCAGTCGCCTTCACTAAAGTACCGGGAATTTCTCTTGAATGGAAAGTTCTTCTCTTCTCGCAAGTCATTCTTCAACAAGGTTCTCATATTTTTTTTAGGTTATGTCTGTACCTTGACTAGGCCTGGCAACGCTCCGCAACATATTCAGAGCTTTATTCGTAAGTGACACGTGTACGCTGTAAGACATTTTTTAAATATATCAAAGTATACGTGTTTAAGGTGGCGGTTGGCTTTCCTCAGAAATTTATTTCTGCTTGTCACTTTTTTTTGTCAACCAAAGAATTAAAAGGGTCTCACCTAGAGGTTAAGGGTTACTCACGTGTCTCAGGTATAATAAACGCAAGTCAAGCTGTTTGGTCGATGAATTCTTCGGCGACGAAAAACGTTGTGGCTTCTTGCTATAGACTTTCATAAAAAGAGTGTATTCTATGAAACAGAAGGACTTTGGAATAAGCGATTGGAATTCTTGGAATAATTAAAATAATCGAATAGTCTGTATTTATAATTACTTCGATCTTATTGTGTTGGATACTTTTTTCTCTGGGTTTTTTTTAAATTTAATTTACCTGGCGTTCGACTTATGGAAGATACGTTATACACGCCAGAAAATACAAAGCACGTATACTGATGAATATTAGTCTGTCATTACTTTTTCACTTTATTGCAGGAAGTGAAGCAACATTTTTTTTAGCACGTCTTCAGCACACTTTATGTATATTAAGTGATTTTAATTTTTCTCGTGTTCAAAAGGGCTGACTCACGATTAGTTATCAAGTCGCGACGGTTTAAAAAAGGAATAATATACTTTTCAATTAATAATAAATTCGACCTATTTTTCGCGAAGTATTCTTGGTTATAATTAAGTTTTCAAAATTTTTATTATTTCAAAACTTCACAACAGGAATAGTTCTCGATATTATGTACATTATGTATAAATATTTGAAAATAAGCCATTAACCAATTCAATAAACAATAAGAAATTTAGGAGAATTGCCTTTCTGTACTGAGATATTTTTCAAAGTAAAATACTTTTACTTTACAGAATAAATCTACGTCATATTCGTGACAAACGTATGTAATATAAAATATGATAGATACCTGCACCGTCATATTAAAAAAAAAACTAAAAATATCTACAAGAAAAGTTTCTTTGATAGAATTTGTAACACAAACCTTTTTGGAAGCAATTTGTACATTTATTTGACGTAAGCGACAGTGAGCGATGGACTATGTTGACTGACATTACCGACTTGATATCTTCCAAGCCAGCTGCGGACGATATTAAAATTATTATAAACTGCAATTTGGTTTTAAATTTAAACAACAACCACCAGTTGCGCAGTGTTCAATTTATTAAAAAAAAGAAAAATGAAAAAAACTGTCCAACTCTTCAGAGCGCGACAATAAAAATAATTATTTTAACTCGATTTCCACGCTACTTCAAATCTGCAGGAGTAATAATTCTACTAAAACGAATCATACAATTAATAATAATATAGTGGTATACTTCTATCAGTACTGCATAACATTTTTTTAATTTCGAACATATCTTTGCCACTTTTGTCACCAAAATCGCTACACGCAACGTTCGAGTGTTATCGATCGTTGCACTCGACATTTGCATTACAGATTTTCACCGCCCGAGGATCAACCTGATCGTGTATGTAAATCGCTTCTCGTACTCGTTACTCATATTACCTGTGAATTGATTTTCCGTTAATCGAGTGCCTCCGATTCTGTCATTTTCTGCTAAACAAAGGTCTTTCCGTGATAGAAAAGAAAGGAGACTAATGGTAAGAAAGATAAGAACTGAAATGCTGTAACAGACGCAAAACATCAGCAGCGATATGGAGGTAAGTAATGAGAGAGATGGATCAGAAGGAAGAAAAATTGCAAGAACGAAAGAAGAAAGAAAATTGTGAAAAAAGTTACGTCCTGAAGGCAACGTTACTTCGTGTTTACTGCGTTAACAATGACGTAGACAGTTTTACAGGTCGTTTTTAGAAATAGCCGTGGATTCATTTTCTACTTGCCTTCTACGGCAATAAAGCAGATGGGAGTGTCGGAGAGGACTTGTCATCTTTTGTAGTACACGCGAACTGGCTAAGTTTGCGAATTGCACGAATAATTCGCGCGATCCCACCCGTGAGGATAATTAATGTTGACGTGCTAATTAGACGTAATCGCACGCCAGGAGACTCGAGATTGATGGGCTGCATCGAGAGGAACAAACAACCAGTGGGCAACTGTTGCGCAGTTACTAAAAATCAAGGTGAATATATTTATGCTCACAGCAGGGAAAATATTAATCAGAAAAAAATTATCAAAAAGATATATTTTACATGTTGATGAAAATTTGTTATGATTCCTTAATAAGAAAAGTGTCTCTGTACAGAAAAAGTCACTTTCAATTCGTTCTTTGCTGGGCTTATAAAAAATTTGAAGGATCCCAGTTTTTCTTGAATATTTTAGAAGGTAGAATCTTGTGTAATTCACAAGACGGATATTTTTGGTAAATAGCGGTACAGACAAACACGGGAAATAAGATATGAGAAATTTGAAAGAAATTCCTCGACAGGATTAATCCTGCTATTTTTTCCTCTTCCGAGCTATGAATCAAAAATTCATGATAAAAAAAATGATCAAGTATAGAAAAACAATTATATGTATAAAATATTTGTTGGAATACCTTTATGCAAATTTTTTTAGCATAGTATAATAAATGCAGCTTTAATGAATACCTTGTTATTGTATTAAGAATATTAGGAGTATAATAAGTATAATAATCTGCACAGAATTTGGCATTATTATCATATAGTAAAATACTCTGTCCAATATTTGAAAGTCTCTTTGTTGGACCATATAATTCAATAATAGAAATTGATCTCCATTATTTCCAATCATCCATTGACAATCTATCAAAACAATTAAATTCATCAAAAATTAGTCTATTCCATTATCTTTAATACCAAATTCAACAATTCCACAGCTTTGTCACATAACGTTTAATATAACTTTTTAATTTGCGCATTACATTATAGGTGCTACTATTAAATTCTTTCCCACCAAGACTATTTTTTATAATGCTTAATTAAATATGAGCCATACAATTTTGAGAAATCGAATAAAACCAAAGTATTGAACGCCATTTACCCATTTGTTATTGCAATCTATAGTTGTGCCTCTTAATAGAAGTCAAAATTTGATCAGAGTTTCGATTAAGCCTTACAACTTCAGTCATCCTTATTCCCACGCAAATGTTTACTTCAAAAAGAATTTTTTTCCCGATATCATCCCTGTGCACACAATGACACCTAGAGTTCCCTCTTAATGTCGAAGAGATAAAATCTTTTAACCGATGAAATCATAATGTTTGCACTATCCTTATCCTTGCGTCGCCATTTATCGATACGTAAATATTAATTTATTGAATAGTGAATATTAATTTATTGAATATTAAATATTAATTTATTGAATATTAAATATTCAATATATATATATATAACTTAATCACTTTGCTTAAGCCGTTGATAATAAAACTGAGAAGAAAAAAAAAATAAATAAACGCAAAAATAAAATACGTAGAATTTCATCAAATTTCATATTCCACTTTTCATCATGACTTAAAAAAATGATGTCCTTTATTACAAATGCGCTTACCGTATATAGATATACAATTGTATACGGTTTTCATAAGCACGTAAGTAGAGCTTCAGTTAACATGAACACAGCCATTGTTTGAGTTTTACATTCTCTATTCACTTCAGGCGTATTGTTCATGCTTTATTAAAGTCAGGCATTAAACTTTTTCTTTTGACATGCAGTGAAGCATTTTTTTCAACACGATAAATGTCGTGTCGTGCAAAAATGTATTCTATACAATAAACATTAAGCTAATTTTATATCTACATTTTTATCCCCGCTCATCATCACGTAGCTAAAAATCAATGAAAAATCAACTTCACTGATTACGTCGAATCTAAAAATACTAAATAGTTACATACGTACAATTATCATTCGAATATATAAGTGCTACGTAATAAATATGTGGAATATTGTTTCTTAGGAAGAAAAATGAAAACTTTCTTAAATAGCACACCCAGTTATTTTTTTTTTACTTTTGACCTCATTTCAGGATTTAAAAAGTATCTTTTACTGTCTTGAAAAAAGTATCCGCCCGTTTGAGAGTTAAACCCGAAACACACTTGTCCCACGTGACGCCAGGTTTTGATATTCACACAGAAGTGCGAGAAAGACGGAAAATATACATATACATATATATATAGGTGTCATGTACAATGGAAATGTCGCGTAGCTTGGCGTCGCGTGGGATAAGTGTGTTCCCGCCTTTAAGCATATACATATATGGATCATATGTCGACCGAAGCAAAGTGTACGAGTAGTTGCAGCTGTATTGATCAGACAGGGTAGTCGTTCCATAAATGTAGGTACAGAATGACGAACGCGATACCGACCTCCATTACATTTTATTATTAATCACACCTGATAGTACTTCGATTCTATTTTTGAAAGTTTTCTCTTTCAAATGGGACTAGAACCTGTTTAACCAATAACGATATAGAAATTAAAATTCGATAAAAATTTGGATGATAGGAAATGAATTTAAATAAATTCATTAAAATATAACATTATATTATATATTTTATATTCTATATTCTATATTATATGTATATAATACAAATATAATAAAATACGTTTTGTTGCTCTGAAGAAAATTTACACGCTGCCTTAGTAGTGCCCTAAGATGAAACGTCCGGAATGTTACACGAGAGTTTTACATCAACGTCGATAAGAAATTCTTTAATGAAAACGAAAGAGGCTGACTAGCGAATATGATCAACAATTTAGTTAGGAGCCCTGATAAGTTTTATTAATTTTTTTATACGGGGTGCTTCTTCGACGGCAGTGAATTTAAAAATGATATATTGAGTACGAAATTTGAAAATTGAAATACCGTCAGATTCGAAACTTTCATTGAAAGTAAGGGCTACAGGGAAATTAATCATTCCATAATTAAATATATATACAAATCTGTTTTGTATCCAGCGAGTGCAATTTAAATACGGAGCCGTTCAGAAAATCGTTATAAAATAATAATTTACTGTCATCTCGGGCATCTTCAATCGTCATCATCAATCCAAAAAGAGACCTATATTAATTTATATCACTTTATACTGTCAATTTTGTTTTACGAAGATTCAGCTTCGTCCCATGAAAGCTATTGACGTATGATTTTGTAAGATAAAAAAATTCTTTCTGTAAGACATCCTTATTACGACTATTAAGTAATCAATCAGATTACATAATAATTATAAATATTAATTTTCCAGCGTATGCATATACATAAACAAAGTATTAGTGACAGTAGTGGTGGCAAGATGACGAGAAAAGATACGTAAAAATAGAGGATTGTCAGCTATTACAGAATCTAAGGGTCATCGATAGAGGCCCTCCTATTCTCTCCGAATTCACTCCTTTTATTCGACCAACCCCCCACCGACACGTAACCTCTTCTGGCAGGAGCCTGATGACCTGTGGGGCACTTCGCCAAACATACTCGAAGATTTCCAGATAGCAGACAAAGAAACAAGAAAAAAAAAGAAGTATAGAGAGACAACAATCTGACCGCCTTACCTCGCATGTTAAAATCAATTTTTATCTTTCATAAATCTTTAATCCATTTTCCACGCCTAGATACACAAATACTTTCACCCTCTAACGTATATAGATACTTCAGAATTTTTTATAAATTAAAAAAAAATACAACCCTCGTAAATCACTGTGGTACAGACAGGTAATTCTCCAATACGGTCGTTTGGGTGTTAAATACTCAAGGTAATGTAAATTTGTTGTTACCAAAATAACAACGACCGTACTGGAGGATTAGCCAGATAAATTGAATTTTCATGATTTTACTCTTTCTAATGATAGATCTATAACCTACCCGATGACAGTGGACGAGATATTTGAATATAATCATTTCTACAGAATCCAAACATCTTGTGACAATGTAGATACTGTTCAAGAGATTGACTCAGATATAAGGCGTCTGAAGCCTTCAGGCATGCAGAATGTATGACGTCCTAGGAAGTAACCATTGCCAGAGCTTGCAGCATTCGTCACCATAGGATGTTGTAAAATCGATCGGAGTTACAAGCGTGTCCTCCATCTTTGTCTATTCCTCCTTACTCATTTTCTTTCTTCAGCTCTCTCGCTCTCTTTCCTTCTTTCGTCTTCAATTCTACTTTCCTATGTATCTATCCTTGTCCGTTGCGCTTCGACTTCCTGCTGAAGTTATTTTATAACATTTAAGTTTTCTACGTCACCTAGGTAGATGCACTTTCTGTGAGTAGTCTGAGGCGAATCTTAAAGATAATTAAAATATCCACAAATAGTAACATAGTACATTTTAGAAGTGACATAGAAAATTGCAAGACTAATAAACAAATATTATTTTCATTTAAAACACTGACTTTTAGAATTCTCGACCTACTTAACACTAAATGTACCAAGCAGGGTCAAATCACCCCTTTCCTTATGGTAAGAATAAGGTATGTGTAAAGTACCGGTAGGTTTAGTGTTAACAATGTTATAAATATTAAATTTGCCTCTGTCTCTGTCTCTAACAACGATTGACTTCCGCTGGTCCTTGACTACTAGATCAACGTTCACTGCGTCTAATAATTTAAATAAAATCACTTTGCCACTTTGTCCTTGTCTTCCAGTCACCATGTCGTGTCTATTAACGTTCTTGTGGCCTTTGGAGTTCAATTTTTTGTTTCTGCAAAGGTAAAAATACGTAAATTTAATTATTTCTGTAATCATTTGTGAAATTTTATATTAATTTAATTTATTGACACTTATTTTTTATATACGTTTATATATTGTACATAACTGGGAATAATCATTTTCAGACTTTATACACTTTCCTTGGCTGTTTGATTCTGGCATCTTTTTAACTGACTGAGTCAATCTTTTTTAATATCTTCTGATAACTGATGCGTTTCAAAATGTTTCTGTAATAATAAATATCTGTAAGTTAAAAAAATTGTTACAATATTCTTTAGTATTTTTATGCTTTATAATTGTTTGTATAAACCGAATTTATATTGTATATTATTTGTTAAAAAAGCATTGTCTTTTCTTTCGTTATATAGAAATTAAAATATATCATACCTGAAGAGAACCCATATCTTGGGTCGAAAAGTCGTAATCAAACAAATTAAATTGATTTTTTTACCCTGGCTGCAAATGGTCAAAACCTAGAACAACAATTTATTATATATATGCAACCAACGATTATTTAGAAATAATCATAGATACTATCAAATTCGTTTATCTATAGTCGCTACATTACCGACCAAGTATATATTTAGTTTCATTGGTTGAAGAACTCATTTCAGGATTAATTTTTTCTGGAATTTGAACTCTTAAAAAATGCTAATCTTCGGGTAGATTTATTTAACGATGAGAGAAGGGTGCTCTAAAAATGTTTAGTAAATATGCGATCTAAATTTTGTTGTATGAATTTTTTACAAACCTTCTGACCCAACATATTCAATCATATTAGTAATTTGTTCATAAAATAACGAATGTATAGAAATTATATTATCAATTGTGCTCCCAGTGTATATTGTGTATATTTTAAATAAATATGCTTCCTTGTTAATTAGATTGAACAAACATTCATAGGAATTTTCAGAATATAGGCAAATACATGTATAAGGTAGTAACGTACTTTTTTTTATTTTTAAATGTTTATTTCATTATATCGTAATAAATGTCAAAGCTTTTAACAATAAAAGAATGCTTGAATAATGAACCTCTACTATATAAGGGAAGATGGAAGAACTGGAAAATAGCAAAGTCACTGTGTTCATATATTATGTATACATTCGTGTAATTGCTTCGATGAACTCTTCAGAGCCGATTTTACGTTTGATCGCGTGTCCCGTTGAGACCTATGTACACGGCATTGTTTCGTAGGCGTTCTATTCTTAGACGATACGACTTTATCGACGGCATTATAAAAAGTAACCATTATTTTCGTGCTTCTTCTTATTGTCTTAGCTTAGCTTCACTGAGCAAAAAATTTTTTCCTTCAAATTGCCATAAGTTTCTCAGGTTCTTACGCTTATGCTTAAATTAACTTTAATTTTACTCAGAGAAATCGCTAAAGAAGATCAAACTGAGTTCATATCTGATCTTAAACATAGGTTACCTGGCCGTAGACGCAAACACGAATGTTATTAATTACATTAGAAAATGATCCTAGCTCTATACTTAAAATATTTATATAAATACATTATTAATGTAAAAAGCCATTGCACCTGCTTTATTCATTTTTCAAAATAGTTCACGGTATCATAAAATGACTTATTATATTTTGCATTACGAAAATTTTTCCTCTAATTGAACTTAAACCGCAGGTACCATAAATCAAAACTTTGAGAAAACAAATGGCGTACGCGTAGTACCTGATGTGAACGCTTCCTTCGGCAAATGTAGTCAGTACCGGCGGATGAGTTGTAGATAAGAGAAAGGCTGGTAATGGTAGATTATGAGAATAACAAGGAAAATACACAGATGCCGCTGAAACCGTAACTAACTGTCGAAGAGGTGAAGGGGCTCGAAGGGGCTACGGTGGGCGAACGAATAGGGAAAGAGTAGACAGACCGCCGTCTCTCTTCAGAGTCTATGCCATCTCCAGCTCCATCGATGGTGTGCTCGCGGTCGATCACGTGGTGAGGAAGCTCGGACCAATCACAGACCGAGAGAGTACCACGTGATCACGGAAATCGAAATGGTGGACGTATCGGGACGCAGGATTCCGAGAGGAGTCGAAGGACGATAACTGGGCAAGGGCCTAGCCGTCAGCCGTCAGCCGTGTCATCGGTGATCGGTTCACGAAAATGATCAACCGGTTCAATAACGTACGTTTTGCGTTCGTCGGCGCAATGCGTGAGTGATTACTAGACAGTTTAAACAAGTGTCAAACTGACGGCCTCTCCGTATTGCAAACGGTTCTCTACGTGCGAAAACGGCTGAGAGGAAGAGATAGACGAAGTGAGATAGAGGGAGAAAGAGAGGGAGTGAGTAAGAGAGAGAGAGTGAGAAAGAGAGTTAGAGAGGGAGAGAGAGCAAGAAAGAAAGGAAGACGGGTACGCGACTACGAAGCGCGCGTTTACATCTCGTGGCGTGTCTTGCGACAATACTCCAAACGAGGAACAGGTACTGACTGTGCGAATGCGAAGAAACGACAAGAAGACGGGGACAGATAGTAGATCGTGTCGGGGGTTGGGCCCGAGAGGCATGCCCTAGTCCCGAAGGAGCTCTCTTTGTGCCACGGATACAATGTTAGGCGTTATGCTTTCAACTTCAAACGCGTTTCTTTAAGGTAGGAAGATTCTCCCTGTTTTCCCCCAAGTATCTCTTGTGTATTGTCTATTTGAGCTGACGTTTGGCTGTGTCTTCGCTTGAATTCCTTGACTTAGGTCCGGTTTACTGTTGACGTTCACACGAGCGAGAACCGCGACTTTCCTGATTGGTCGATGTTTCTGTTCTTGCGATATTCGGCCAATCGGCACACCTCGCTTTTCTCATCAGCGCCTGAATGTCAGTCGTGGTCCAGGGTTGTCGCTGTTTCTTATTTCCGATTTCGAGTATGTCACGGGTGCAGCTACCGCGAGATCGCTAAAAATTCTTCAACACTGGGAATTTCAGTCAAAGTATTTCCTCGAGGTGTTCTTGGATGAGCACATCCTTTGCAAAACGTGCATGTAAACATTCTGTAAGTTTCCTAAACAGAGAGAACTAGAAGCTACTGCTTTTCTCCCATAAGATTTTTATTGTCTTCCTTCATCATTTCCTAAAAAACATCCTCTCATTGGGTTCAGTATTTCTCGAAAGAAATATTGCTAGTTCCGAAGTAATAGTTAATTTTTATATGTAGCATTTATAAAGGTTAACTAGAGTAATGCACCTGCTTTGATTTAAATGCAGCATAGAGAATTTTGACATTTTATATTATTAGTATCAATTTTTACAGAGTACTCTTGTAGTTTTTGCTACAAATGTAATAATAACTTTGGTAAATGTGATATTATTTAATTCCTGCCAATGTTAACCAAAAATAATGGTTAAGTTATTGATGCTGTTCCAAATTGCTTATATATTTTTTTGTGTTTATTATATTGACTACTATGGCTACGATCACATTTTGCAATATTATATTGCAGTGGAATCATGTTTACGCTGTATCTAAATCTAGAAGGTAGCTTGTTTAAAATAAATGTTGGCTCTTTTCCAAATGAATTTACATAGAAGTCCTCAGAAGCACGATATCATCAACTACTTACGACATGTATCAAGTTCCAAAATTATAGCTCCTAACCAAATAGTTTTAGTATATATCTGTTTGTCTATGTAATAAATGCATATACTTCAGTGTTATGTATATTTTTGTTGATTACTTCTTATTTTTTTATTTCAGATAACAGTTGCTGACAAATGCTTCGATAAACATGCAATTGTATTAGTTCTGAATGGTATGGGACCTGTGCGTAATAGTAAAAATTATAGCAACATACTAAAAAGAATATGTGAAAAGACAATCTGCCTGTCAAAAAATAGAGATTTCTGTGCCCTAGTGAGGAAACTACGTTACTGCTTGTTCAACAATCAAATAAACAACCCACACATAGTTTCAAACTGACACACATAAACTTTGTGATAATAGTCAAACAATTCACAAGCTTGTTCTAATGGATTTTCCATATTTAATGCTGATTATGTCACACTTAATTAAATAGAGGATTGTTTAAAAGCAATAGTGGACCTTTGACTAACAGCACTAGATTTACGTGTAATTTAACCAATGAAATTAGGTGCAGGTATTAATCAAAAGGTGCAATAGTATATGATATTCTGTTGTATTGACTTGAACCTCAATTGCAAAGTTGAATGATAATTGATGAATATTGAACAATATGTAAATTGTGCATAATAAGAAATGGAAAATGAGATATTAGCATCTATTATATCAAATTAAATTGTTGCTTAAATCTGATAAAAGTCACAAAACGTTTAAACAAACACCACCATTAATAAGCATTCGAATACGATCCTGGCGATAACAATAATTTCGCGATGTATAAGCAATGACGAAGCTGAAGCATTAAAAGTTCTTAAATAATATTTGTAAAAGATATTTCAAGTATTTTCATCATTCATTGTATGTTATGGCGTAACGAAAAGAGGAAAAAAAAGAAGGAGCTGTATTCAAATATTTCATGGACGACAGAAGAGAGAATTATTAACCCTAAAAAGGATAAGGTCAGTTTAAACATATAGATAGTTTAAGGACACAATTAATCACTTTCAATATAATGTTTTCAGTTAGTTTAATTTTATTTTAAGTGTTCATGTGAATTAAAGATTTAATGGGGTTCGCAAACACTTAAATATAAATGTAAAATTAACCCACATTTAATATACTTCCTACTATAATTTCAGTGAACTATCTTTATTTAATAATTAGCAAAACATCCTAAGCAATAAGACTCGCTAAATAGTATAGTAGAAACAATCACAGGTGCACAGAATGGTACTTCAAAACACATAGCAATGTAGTTGAAGAAGGTGCATCTTTAAAAAATTTGAAATTGTATGCAATTGGAAGTATTTCACGTTTTAAGATTATTTTTGAAAAGGAAACTTGTACTTTAATTGATAGTAAGCACCTTATTTGCTAACGTAAAAGGAAATAACGGATTCCACGTGAAATTACAAAGTGCACACAAAACGTAGTATCTTGTATTAAATTTTCTTGAAAATGATTTAGTTTAATCAAATAATTGCTTACATTCTCAGGGTTAGGAGACATGGACAGTAGTGGATCAGGAGTAGTGCAGGTATTCGTGGGTGAGTGGAGCCCTGAATACGAGGCACTATCTATCAAGGCCACTAAGCAAACATCTTCAGCAGAAATAGTAGAATGCATCATTGAGAGGCTAGCATTGGTAGACGCTACTCTTTCCAATGGCTACGAATTGGCAGAGGTCGTTGGCAATTCTGTTGGACAGGAGTGCAAGGAAAGAAGACTTGGTCCCACGGAGTGTCCTGTAGCACTCATGTTACTCTGGCCAAAAAACGCTGCACAGCAAGAGTACTATAGGTAAATAATAAGTCTTTTTTTCTAAGATTTTGCCATAGGTGTTCCTAACAATTTATAACCAAACATTCACTATTGAAAATACAATTCTGTTTTATTAGATCACTGAAATCTAAACCTTATTGTTAATGTTATGGTACCATTGCCATCTCTGGAGTATTATTGCTTTAATTAAAATCTTATAATGTTTTTCTTAGGTTCTACTTAAGAAAGAAGCAGCCAGATTACCTGTGGTCTGATAGCAGATTCCCGATGGATCCTCAACTTTTGAAGGATTACTTCAACAGATTTCTCTATCAACCACGGGATAAAGAGTATCCTGACCTTTGCCAACTTCCAGATCTCAACGAACAAACTTTACTGGACAATCTCCGTGCTAGGTTTCTAGCTGGGAACATATACACCTATGTCGGAAGCATATTAATAGCTCTGAACCCCTTTAAGTTTTACCCAATTTACAATCCAAAGTACGTGAAGCTTTATCAAAATAGAAGATTAGGTCCGGACATACCACCGCACATATTTGCAATAGCGGATGCGGCATATCACTGTATGCTTAAGGAAAAGAGAAACCAGTGCATTGTTATCAGTGGAGAAAGTGGTTCCGGTAAGACAGAGTCTACAAACTTTCTGCTGCACCACTTAACCGCCCTTAGTCAAAAAGGGTCACATGGCAGCGGTGTCGAGCAAACGATACTCAGCGCCGGTCCAGTTCTTGAAGCCTTTGGCAACGCAAAAACTGCTCACAATAACAATAGCAGTCGCTTCGGTAAATTCATCCAAGTAAACTACAAGGAAAATGGCATGGTGCACGGGTAAGTCTCAAATCTATTTCTTTTTTGTAAAAAAAAAATATATTTGTAACATTATCGTGCGATCATCACACGCCAATAATTTTCATCTTGAACGCAGTGCCGTCGTACAGAAGTACCTTTTGGAAAAATCGAGAATCGTTTCGCAAGGAAGAAATGAGCGCAACTACCATGTTTTTTATTATCTCTTGGCCGGAGCCAGTGAGTCTGAGAGACAGGTACTGCACCTCGAGAGTTACGATCGTTACAACTATCTGAATAAAAGTGGTTGTTACGGCCTCGAGAATATTGACGAATGTCATGAATTCTCGCGACTCAAACAATCCATGGAGATGGTTGGATTTACTCCTGAAAAGCAGAGACGTCTCTTTGCAGTGCTCTCGGCCGTTCTTTTGCTTGGTGAGTAGACATTTCTTGTTTCATTAATTCACTTGTTTTCTCCCCCTTTCTCCCTTTCACATTCATTCTTCCATTTCCTACTTACATTTCAGGCAATGTGGAGTTTCAGCCAAGAAAATCGTATCATCATCACGATGAAGCTGTAGGTGTTAAAAATCCTGAAGTCGTTGCAATCATATCGGAGTTGCTACGTGTAAAACAAGAGACACTTTTGGCTGCGTTAACTGCCAAGCGCGCACGAGCTTCCGGAGAGACTTTAGTTATCAACTATAGACTTCCGGAAGCTATAGCAGCGAGAGATGCGATGGCCAAATGTTTGTACGGTGCTTTGTTCGACTGGATTGTCCTTCAAGTAAGTGTTATCCCCTAAGCCAAGTCTACGCACGACTGACATTTTATCTTTAGGTCAACCATGCCCTGCTATCGAAAAAGGACACATTTCGAGACCACCAAGGAAACAGTATAGGCGTGCTGGACATCTTTGGCTTCGAAGACTTCAAAACGTGTAACAGCTTTGAACAACTTTGCATCAACTATGCAAATGAGCAGCTTCAGCACTACTTCAATCAGCATGTGTTTCAATACGAACAAAGGGAATATCGCAAACAAGGCATCAGATGGACAGACATAGGTTATAGTGATAACTCTGGCTGCCTCAACCTCATCGAGGCCAAACCGAACGGCCTCCTCTGCCTACTTGATGATCAGTGCAAGTCAGTTTTCCTCTGTCTGTTGATATTTATCAATAACAAAAATTAAAATGAGATAATCTATGTCAACTTTTGGGTTTAATAGTTTTCCCGGAGCGACGAACGAGACGTTGCTGCAAAAATTTAACTCGGTACACAAAGATAATCCATTCTACGAGGCCCCGCAGCGACGTGAATCCGCCTTTGTTGTCCGCCATTATGCCGGTTCAGTGAAGTATCAAGCTTCTAATATGAGAGAGAAAAATTTAGACCTTATGCGACCGGATGGCGTTGTCGGTGTCCTTAAGAACTCTTCTTTAGCTTTCGTAAGAGAGTTGGTCGGCGCTGATCCAGTTGCTGTCTTCAGATGGGCCATTCTCCGAGCCTTCTTTCGCGCACATTTCGCATTCCAGGAGGCAGGTCGAGCACATAGACAAGGTAGAGGTATGTTTTGAATTTCTCTATAAGTACGTACTGTCATTAGATGATTTCTTTGTGTGCTATTATTATAAATGAATGGCTGAACAAAACATGTCGTATTTTTTTCAGCTGACGGCAACAAGGCATCCGTACAAAACAGATATAGAACGCCCAACGAGAACTTGATAAGGTGAGTTTTTATACGTAGAAATTTATTTTATACTTTTTTTTAGTTAAAACGTGGATTCTCGTGAATCGTAACCAGTTTCGTGACCTACGTCGTGAAGCTTATCTATAGTAGAGAATTGTGGCGGGCACCCACGTTACGAAAAAAATTCGCTTCATGCCTTTCAATGGTACATTCCGCCATATTCTTTCAAACAACAATGGCTATAAGTAACAAGGCTGTGCGAACATCGTAACAGTAATGGAAAAATTGTAGGTTATTTATGTTTGATAGCTTTAACAAATGTCGATTACGTTTACATTGGCTCACTTGTCTTTTGTCCCTATAGCCATCTTGTGACGTTATCGGCCGTCAATCTAACTATTAACAGAATTGCGTAAGTGGTCCTTCGATCCACTATCTTTGTGTCTACTCTAACAACGTTACGTTTCGTTGTGTTTGAGTCGCATTATGGATTTACAACGGAAATTTTTGTAAATTTTCTTTCACCGTGTCGATCGCAGACGTGACTCGACAAACGTCCAAACCAGTCAACTCTGATCAATACCGTCAATAATTTGTTCAATATATACAATTTCCATTGTGATGCAGAATTCAATCAAGGCATTATTAATAAAAAATATATAAAGAGAGAGAGAGAGACAGAGGAGCAACTAGATTCAAAGGAAGATTAACTCTCAACTTGTAAATCCATATAATGTTACTGGAGAATTACTGAATGTTCACCAGATTTTCGTTAAAACCTTTAAATGAATGTTCGCACCTTCCTGTCTTAGATAAGGTTAAAATGCAAGTTTCACGACTCTCGCCATGTCATAACATCTTATCACTCTCTCGATACATCGTTCTCCATACGTATACATAATCTCTAGCATGAACGCGTCACGCGTTACAAAAGTTCTTATCCATATAGCCATTGCTGCTCCGATCTAGTGAATTATTTAGCGTCATGCGAGTTTCAAATGCCAAAACGCTCTCTAACCTTCCCAGTCGTTTCCTGGTCAGTATCCTTCCGCTCATACGTTTACACTGCATGTCCCAGTCGCAAGCCAGAAACAATAAAGAACAATTGCTCGCGAGAGAAGACGAAACAAGAAGCGCGAACGATATGAGAATTCTCTAATCGGGCAGGAAGATTCTCGCCAACGAAACATCTAAGCATGAAAGCATTTTTCAGTTCTCACAAACATACTCGCCCGCCAAGCTATCAGAAGCAGCGCAGTGTCTGCTTGCCAACAGCAGCCCCGAACGCCACATTAACCGGCACACAAATTGAAAACAACGACAGTGTAAACAACAACAGGCTGTCATGGCCGCAATTTAGAAACCTTAATCAGACGCAACACGCAACGAATCTCACAACAACGAAGGGTTACGTTATAAGGGGAAGGGACGACCAACCTAATAGTAATAATAGGTTCAGGCGGGATTCTCACACGCCGCTAGAGAGGGTGCTTCCAAAAGACGAAGCTAACGTCATGGAACGCGCTAATCAGATCGTCATGTATGTAATCGTACCACGGTATCGATAAACAATGTAATTTGCCTACACGAGCTTTCGCTGTCCCAGACTCGATACATAGCGTATGCTCCATAGTCATTTCTGGTGAAGGGTTTCTGTTTTCTAAGTAATCGCATTATCGTAGGAAATTACGGTCTTCCCAGCCGGGCTCTTTTTCGTAGCTTCAACGCCTTCCGGCGGTTACTGTTATACCTGCATTTCCTTTATTCACTCCTTCGATATTTATCTTCTTATCCACTTACTTTAACCCTTTGACGTCATCGACCCTTCGAACACTCACGTTTTCAATCTTTCATCCATTCACTCACTACTTATCCTTCCTCATTATAATCATTTGCTTGCTCATTCGGTTGTTTTTTAATTCTTCATACCGTTAATTTTTAAGTAGTTCTGGCATGCTCCTTCTTCCTTCTGGTGTTTGTAGCGAATATGGATGATCTGATTAGGGGGTACTTCGGAAGTGCACAGTATTCTTTCGTTTTATGAAATCTGTTTTGATGTATTTGCACTCTGTAATTCTACTTAATTTGCATGCGTTCGTGTTATAATCGTCTAAATGAATGTGTACTTATATAATTCCTTCTCGAATTTTCCTCTCATAATCGTACAAGCGAATAGATTTAATTACTCTGTAACGTCGTAATCGATTTTATGCACTATGTGGACTTCATCAAGCTGCTTGGGGTATTCCAAAGGATGTTAATTGTGGCAAAATCTTCAATTTTGTTTATTAATACTGGAAAACTGAATATTGCATTAAATGTTATATGCTTCTTAGCGTCCTTTACACTGTTGCTTATGAATAGAACGTTTTATCCAGCAAATGTCTGACGATAGTCTAAACGATGTCAGAGTACCGATGTGTAACTCAACGTTTTTCTTGGTGTAGGAGCTAACAGAAACTTTCTTACACATAATACTATTCGTGACATTATTTCTTAAACCAAGAAAAGGGTTGACGGCCACTGTCTCTTCATAATCCTGCAAATAGGTCTTATAATTCGAATTCTCTTTCAGGAAGAACAAATCGTTTCGACCTCGAGAACGAGGCAAGAAGGGCCTGAAGAATCTGCAAACCGTGAAAACACTTGCAGGAAGAACTCAGAGTTATGGAACCGGCGGACCCGGCAAAGCCAGAAAACAGCCCATGACAGTTTCAGCACAGTTTCAACAAAGTCTTCACAGTCTAATGGATACTCTTAATCAAGCCAATCCTTTTTTTATACGTTGTATCAAGAGCAACGCGAACAAAGTACCGAACGAATTTGACGAGGAAACTGTTCAACGTCAGTTGAGATATACCGGTATGCTAGAGACCGTAAGAATCCGACAAGCAGGATTCAATGTTCGATTAACCTACGAGGAGTTCATTCAGCTTTATAGAATGTTACTACCAAAAGGCTTGCTTAGCTCGCAATCGGACGTCAGAGACTTCTTGCTTACTTTGAATCTCGACAGAGATAATTATCAGCTTGGTACGACAAAGGTCTTCCTTAGAGAATCTGAAAAGATCAAGCTTGATATCGAGCTACATCAACAGATCATCACAAGCATCACGACGATACAGAAATGGTTCCGTGCGTGTCTCGAGAGAAGAAAATTCTTAAGGATAAAAAATGCTGTGGTACAAATACAGGCTTTCTGGCGGATGGTCAGCGCACAAAGAATCGCGCATTCGTTACGAGCGCGAATAGAAGCGGCAACTCATATCCAAGCTGCTTGGAAGGCTCACAAGCAGCACAGCTGGTTCAAGAAACTCAAGTCATGCGTAGTGACCTTCCAGGCTTACGTTCGTGGTAACAGTGCCAGACAAGCATTCGCTGAATTGAAAAAGAAGAAACGTTTAGAGTACGTTGCTGAACTCCAGGTCAATAAAGAGATCGAAGGACAATCTTCTGACAAGACGGATGCGGATGAGACCAAGTATGAAGATAAGGCATACTCTAGATGTCCTGAGAACGAAGATGAAGAGAAGACCATCGGAGTTTTACCGCCGCGAACTCTTCCAGTGAAATCATCTACAATTTCGCCAAAAAGACGAGAATCTCATGACCGTATCACGCCTCCCGTAAGGTAATTCAATATGATAATATTTTTGATTTAATCTCCTGATCGAATTTTCTATTGTGCAGGTTGAACGAAACGAATCGAGAAGCCCTGATCGAGGCTGGGATTTCTTATTCGAAACGCAAGTTAACGCCTACGAAACGTTCATTAAACGACACCAGCGTAACGCCCAAATCTACAGAATCTTTCTACCCGGATGACTTAACAGAGCGTAAGGGTAGCTTAGAAAGTTTGGCGAGTTTACGTAGTTATGAATCTCAGGTAAGCGCTGACAGCTCCGAGTCCCATTACTCCCAAGAGAATATCGTGAGCTGTAATGCCAAGCCAGTTCCAAGTGCTAGGACCAAGAGGGCTGATCAGACTCCTCTGGTTGCCGTTAATACAAACCTCATGAACGCCAGTCGAGTCTCTTCTATTAGTAAACGTACAGACAGTTCCTCAACTGGCTATAGTGATGGCGAGACAGACGTTGAGACTCCAGTAGGCGTACAGAGTGCACCGCCAGTGTTTAATACTCCACCGACGTTTCCCAGTCCGCGAGAAATGAAGTATCATCCAAGCTTCAATTTGACTCATAGTCCGAATGCTGATATATGGCGAAGAAGACCCGACTTCTCTTCTGGAAACTACAGCGAGTATATGATTCCGCCATTACTGCAGAAAGCAACAGTGATTCGTTCACCAAATGTGTCTCAATACATGAACCTAAATGAGAATTTGTTGGATCATTCTAGATTAGATAGATTAGTCAATGAGACATCCAATTTTAATGTTAAGCTCGATTCCTCTGAGAGATTTATTAAAAAAGAAAACTCAACCGGTAGAGAACAACGGAGGCTCAGTGATCATTCTATGCCTAATGACCGCACTGAGAACATTCCAGACATGTCTAGACGGGATCAGAATTACAGTCCCATTAAGGATGTTCGAGATTATAAGTTTTTACGAAGACAGAATTCCGAAGGAGATACGTCGAGCAAGATTGAGTTGACGAATGATGACGATCCGGGAAAAGCTTCCCTGAAATCATCATCGACGATCAAGGATAAAAATTGGAAGGCAAAGGAGAATTCCAAATCAGAGCCAGATGTTCCTGTAAGAAGTGCCCGAAGGAATAGGCCATCGAGAGAAGTTCAGTGTCGATCGATGGGAGAAAGCGTGTCCGAGACCAGCACAACAGAAGCGAGGAATCTCTTTCTCGGGACGATTAAGGAAAGCGACTTGAACAAGACTTCAAATGTCTGGGCCAGGAAAGACTGTTCGCACGAATCGACCTCGAGGTCTGTGACTGACTGGCCTGTTAACGAAACCGAGTCGATTTACAAGGGCCAGCAACCTGGAAAACGTGTAAGATCAAATGCAATAACGAGTCTTGAGTTACGTAGAAGGAACTCTGATCCTGCGACAAAAATATCTGCGCTAAATGAGGGCAAGTCATCAGGAACCGATACCAGTCCAAACGAATTAAAACTTGCGCCTGGTTTGAATCTTTTTGAATGGAAGGGTAACACTCCCTTTACTCTGGCCGGGCACCGCTTTAGAAAGGTTGCAAGATTCTCTAAAGACGACGTTGGTGTTTGCTGCCAGAAGAAAGTGGACGCTTTCGCTAATCAAGGTTACAAGTGCGTTGATTGTAAACAACTCTACCACGTAAATTGCATCCAGAATGGTATTGTGCTGAAGATGCCATGTCTTTTGGCGAATACGCCTAATAGAAGGAAAAATCGAAAACCACCAAGAACTCCGTATGACACAAACAAGCAAACCGTGGCTTCCAAATTCAGTTTGACAGGAACGTCGGCGTTCTCCGACAGTACGGATAACATAATTTCCGACGCTAAAGAGTTGGCGCTCATGCAAGACTTTATTACGAAGAAAATCTACAAGATGCAAGGTCAGGAAGAGGGTCGCAAACCAAGTGAAGTCGACAGAGTATTCAAGCAAGCGTTACGAAAATTCAAAGACGATTTGGTAATTACGTATAGCGTCGCCATTCAGCAAGGTGTAGAAGGAAATATCAAGTACACTGATCTTATAGCGAATTTCCTTCACGTAATGGAGACAGTCTGCAAGCAAGAAAACACTAGTGAGGATTTTCCTGTTACCATGGGAGTGAATGCCTTTCGAGGTTTCATGAACGAGTTCATGACCCTGGTTAAGACCGAGGCTCCGGAGAAGCAGAGCAAGAGCAAACGGAAAAAGGAAAAGAAACGGAAGCAGGAAGAACCCATTCATCATGGAAATCATCTCTTCCAGTTGACTATCATAAACATCCCAACCGCTTGTGAAGTCTGCACTTCGTTCTTCATGTGGCCGATCGAGCGTGGCCTCGTTTGTCAAAGTGAGTATTATAGTCATTTTTCTCTAGATTATTTGTTCTTTTTTTTTTTAATTCATTCTAAACCACTATAACGAAATCGACCATTAATCGTAGACTGCAAGCTGACCTGTCACAAAAAGTGCTACACAAAGGCTGCGGCAGAGTGCGGCAAGGAAGGCGCCATACACGATGCCAACTCCAGGAAGGTTTTTGGTGTTCCTTTGTACAAGCTTGATTGTGGAGATGGCAAAGTTCCTCTGGTAGTGGATCGATTGATTACTACTATTGAAATGCACGGCCTCTATACAGAAGGTATATATCGGAAAAGTGGAGTAAGCTCAAAAGTGAGAGAACTCAAGATGAAAATGGACGAGGGCGAACTGGAGAAAGTCGACTTCAAGAATTATCAAGTCCACGTACTGGCCGCTGTCTTGAAGAGCTTCTTCAGAGACATGCCAGAGCCTCTACTTACTTTCGAGTATTACGACGATTTCCTACACGCGGGGAATTTAACAGATCCGCACGATAGAATATGCACTCTCTTCGCAATTCTGAAGAAGCTACCGAAACCGAACTTTGACCTTATGGAACGTCTTATAGTTCATTTGGCGCGGGTCGCCCTTCATGAAGTTGATAATCGAATGTCACCTTCAGCGCTGGCTATAGTATTTGCACCATGCATTCTGAGAACCAATAGAACACTCCCGGCACAGGATTCGCTCCAGGATGTTGGCCGGCAGACCCGGTGCGTTGAAACTATCGTGCAGGAAAAACTGCGTGTAGTAAGAGCGACCCTCGCCGATATCAATACTCTCGAATCCGCTTGTCATACGGCAACTCATCGTTTGTCGAGTCTTCGATCTTCAAAGATCTTCAGTCCAGAAGAATTGAGCGTAGCAGCACAAAGCGCGACGTCCAGAGGTCCGGATGCTGAACGGGATCGTGATCGAGGGGACGAGGAGGAAGCTCTACTCGTCGACCATATCCAGGAGATTCAGAAAGAAAAGGCCCTGCTCACCTCGACTCTACCAAGTCTCACGAGAGCTCCGTCGGACGACGACCTGGACGACGGTTCTCTCGACGATCTCGTACCCCCTTCGGCCGGTGATTAACGTTACCTTCTTCAATAACCGTATTCTTAACGATAGCTAATTCTCTTAAGAACGATGTCTCTGATCTCGACATCAGAAAAGCGCTCCGACCGATATCCTTGATTCTCCTCGCAGACGCTCTCTTGAGGAAGAAGCCGATTCAAAGGCAGAGCTCGGCGGACAACGCTTTTCCTACTATCATCAACGTCGACGAGGACATGGTGATGGTATGACCTGCGACTCTCTCCGACAAGCAGCAGCAGCCGCACTTCTAAACTACGCCACCTGATATGAACTACTCCAACGTAACCAGCGTAATCAACGTAATCAGCGTAGCTAGTGATAGCGCCGCTATCTTGTGCGCATGCGCGCTCGCGCTTCCTTCGACAACTTATACTTCCGCTTGTATCGGTAAGCCGTTGCTAGTAACTTAAAATTAGAAAAATCGACTTAGGTAGGTTTTAAAATTTGTTGACTCCACGCAATACTGTTGAGCTGGCGACGACTTCGTTTCGTCTGATAACGGTATGTTCTTTGCGCGACGTAATGTGGATACACCTTTATTCGCGTTCTTCTCTTACTCTTTTATTTCATCGTGTATTTGTCGAAATTCAAGTACGAAGCCGAAACGTCAGCTCAATGTGACACAGTTGAACTTCCATTCTATTGTTTAATATTCTTGAATGCATTCCGTATCGAAGACTGTCATTTATACGTGGCTCTTTGGAGTACACTCTTTTTTTCGGGCATTCATTTTTTTTTAATTTTTAGTTTTGATTTAATCTTCGTGTCTTAACGCTCGAGTGAACGCTTTCGCTGCGTGCCTTTTTTACGTAGACAAAATGGTCTTTGACGACGATTTATTTTTTTAAAGAGAGCAAAAGCCCTCGAATGTCATCGTTCCTCCATTCGGCCAAGTATTATTAATTCTTTTCCTCCAGCCCCGCTCGCCCCTTTCTTTTTTATATTTTTTTATTTTTCTTCGGTATTATTTCACATCGGTATTACTGCTACCATTATTCTCTCACGTATACTTTCATTTTATTTTATACTTTTTATTCATTCGAAATTTTTACCACTTCGGTATTATAACAATCATTATTCGACCAAGTATTATCATCTTTTCATCTTCTTATTTTCCGCTATTACTCGATGTTTCTATTCTTTCAATAATTACAACTTATTGCAATTATTACTCTTACACATGACATTTTTCACGACGTCTCCTTCATCCACCTTCTTTTCTTCTTCTTCAAAACTTTCCGTAACAACGTCCCCTGCGAAGAGCTTAAATTACCAAGAAAGTCGATGGAGTTAACAAATATTTTGAAATACGAATAGAAGAAGCGCGTCCGCGAGTATCTCTACTTTATCACGCACTCGTCCGGAAAAAAATCATGAAAGCGACCTGAACAGTCAACAGTAAGAATTCCCGAACAAAGCGTATACAGACATAACGGAAATACACCAAATCATAGCCTGTATATATTCTAGTAATACATTTCCGTAATGTTTCGTTATTGTTGTTTCACTCATAAGGAGATGTTACCAGGACTAGATTTCTACTATTGATCGTCCAGCCGATCATTACTGCGATTGTCGATATTTTTTCCTCCCTTACTGCTTCCCCTTTCCCACATAGAGGCACGTTCATTTATAGCAGACAGCCTCCATCCACTACTCCCAATCTATCCTGTCTATATAGCTTCGCTTACTGACAAGAATGACCTGCTTTTTTTTTTAACTAGACAAACAATTTTCTCCTCAGTCTTAGGCTTTTGCGATTCGTCCTTGTTCGATCCTGTTCGCCTCATCCTTCTACGGGACTCACTACTTCCAATCATCTTCAGTTGACGTTGTCTCAATAATACTTTCTTAGTGATTCTGGTTCGGTATTTCTACGTGGATACGTTGAGTATGGTTTTATATACGTTTTGACCTTTAGAAATTGTAGCAGTTGCGAATTTGATTAATAGCGAAGCAGTTTTTGTTTTCGGGATTCGGTTGGTTGCGACGAAAAATACTTTGTCCTTCGATTTCACATCAAAGAATGAAGTTTGACAAAAATCTGTATCTTCGTTGGTCGAGTCGACGATTACGTGAAATTGTACACTATCGATTCAAGTGGCGACTGTCACATTGACGCAGTATGTAAAATGCTCCTAGACAATACGCAAGGAGAAAATTTGGTTTCGTCGTACTGAACCAACGTGTTACTCACAGACGCGAAATTTCTAACTGTTCGATGTAACTTTTTAGCACAATCAAACGGCGCTGTACAATTTTCTTTAGTGTATCGTACAGAAGCATCGGCTTTGGTCGTTGGAAAATCTTTCCTTTGAATAATTCCAATTTTCATTCTTTCCTTTAGCTAATGAATATCAAAAGCTGCTGTGCGTGTCTTCTTGATGATTGGTGGTGCGTCATTTAGGTGCTTCTTTTGCGGATTTAATGTGTGATAACGTGAGGGAACTGCACGTTCTTTATTCCGATAAATAAATGTGAGATATCCGCAAGGGAGACGAAGGTAGATGCGCATGTGAACAAGAGAGAGAAAGGGAGAATGACTGGATGAGCGTAAGAGATTAAAAAAAAAGTGGAAAAATGTTGTCTGTTCTTCCAAAATGTATTCTATTTAGCTGGGCTGTTGCTATTTTCAGAGTTCTCTTATGTTTTAAAGTCTTAGTTGATAATGATAGGAGCGGCGACATTTTTAACCTGTTTTTAAGTCGGCCGTAATTACGAGCGAAATGCTTTTAAACTCATTTCGACCGTTTTATAGAGTTAGATGAAGAGACACGAGATTCGTATCTTTTACGCTTTATATATTTTAGTAATAAGAGTGCGTAAGAGGTGCACAATGAGACGAAGAGAGATATTATTATGTACAGAACAAAGGAAAAAAAAGAAGCCAGGTGACCAGTGAGCGTTACTTTTTTCCCCATAAATTGCCATGACACTTGGTAAACTCAATTGAAAGGTCTAGCGACGAGTAAGAAAATATATCGTAGATGATGCATTATTTTTGAAATTCAAACAGCTGAGCGAAGAAATTATTTTTAAATCCGCACAACTTTACGAAATGCGTTTATTCTAGGTGAAGAGTGGGAGAGTGTGTGACTGAGTGAATGAATAAATGAATGAACGAATGAATGAACCTTAATATCTTCTGAGACTAAGTCCTGTAAAAGGAACAACCAACTAAAGATTAGAAGGAGAAAGAGAGAGAGAGAGAGGATGCGCACGTATTCTCTGTGTGTGTCCTGTGTGGCTCTGCGTGAGAGAGAGAAATAGGGAGAGAAGATGAAAAAGAATAAATGAGAAAGAGAAAAATCGTACCACGTTCAGAAACGTAAAAAAAAAGCGCGATTAGATTTATATTTAGATATATTCGTTGTGTCGAGATATAATCGTACATAAAGGTTACAATAACTAAGCGTTAGCGTCTATTTACTTGTAATGTATCGTTACGAACCACATACGCTTCTATTGTACGAAGTGCTTGCTACGAGTGCTGAGTGCAAGCAGTTCTATTTGAATTAGTATATTATTCAAGAAAGACAAGAGAAGAGGAAGACGTAGATAAAAAAGATAAATCGCCAACTTCTAATCCATTGGCATAAAATTTCAAATACTCCCAAGGCATTCGAGGCGTATTTGCGACGTGATCTTAACCTCAAAACGAAAATCATTACCAAGAATATTGTTAATGCCGATGTCGAAGTTACGTTCTTGCTGCAAAAACGACGATGACGCTGATGACGACAGCTTTGAACGATGAAGACAATGACGACGACAACGCAACAGCATACTCAAGTCATCGAACAGATTTCGATATAAGGAAATCCACGAGTCCATGATTTTACGAAAGGCTTCGTGTAGTGCGAGAGCTTTTTTTCATTCGTAACGATTTATTTTTATTCAAGCCTCAAATTAAAGTCGTGCGTCGGGTATGCAGCAGTCTTCATTTTTCGCGTTGGTTCGCGACTTGGCATTCCCTTCTCTTTCTCTTACTCTTTATACGTTACCTTCTTTCTCCTTCTTATCACTTTTCTTTTCCCGTTCGCTCTTATCTCTCCCCATTTACCATTCCTCTTATGTTCCTTCGACGAATGGCCGTTTCGCTAATTGGCAAAAGGAAAATGGAAAAGCGTGAATGCCTGTGTGTTATGCTTTTTGCATCCGTGGAATCAGCACGCTGAAGGCTATGTGTCAAACGTCAAGAAGGCGAAAGCTCCTATGAGAGTGATAACTGAGGTCGGTTATTCTGTGATTTTAAGGGGGGGGGGGGGGGGTGTATAAGAAGGTTGCTAGATCGTCAAGCTCTCGCGAGAGTCACGGACCAACGCGTTCTTTTAAACTGCAACGTAACAAAAATCCATAAAGGAAGATTAGTTATCAATAAAACGTCGCGATATTATGCTCTTCCCGTTTGTGTCTTGGCATAAATCTAAGCATGATGTACGGAGTGTCTGATAGTTTTCGAATAATAGACACGTACTGCGTATTTTTACATGAAAACCTGACGAAAAAGGATATATTTTCAAAATATCGTTGAATCATCGATCTTACAACATGAGATTGACGTTTATTATGGATACCAGGTCATTAAGAATGTCATTCAAATAACTACTACGTACGTGAGACGACGTAGTTAGAAAAATTGAAATCAATAGACACAAGTCTTAATCAACAATTTGATTTATAATTAAAATAACACAAGTTGAAATGATATTACATTTAAAATTTCTTTTACTATTACAAATTTAAATATAAATGTACGAACATCAATTGACTACTACAACTTGATTGCTATATAGTTAATAAAAAAATGTTATAACGAATTCTTAAATGACCTATAAAATGAAGTCCCGTATCAAAAAAGGTCGATGATTACGATATTTTTTAAATTGAATTCTCAACGTAATTTACGATGTATAATATCACGCGCGCGTTCGTTATACGTGAACTGTATTACGCCCTGCATATATATATTATATATACATATATAAATATATATATATATCTGTTATGTTTCTGCGAGGAAAAGCGTCGTGCGAGTGCGTGTTACCAAGACTATTAAACTATACATATTAGGTATATCGAAAATTTCGTAGATTTAACGTGAGAAGCAAGCGTGAGAGGGGAGAGAGTGTGCACTTTAGTTTTTGCCCGGAGAGATATCTCATCTGTAACGTTTTAACGTTTTCTCACGTCGACGCTTACGAGCTCGTTACGAAACTTTTATCCAGCGGAAGTGACGATGAGACATAGAAAAGAAGGGGATGATAAAGAGGAGAAGGAATATATGGGAGGGGAGAGTAGTACGGACAGAGAAGAGAGAAAGTGGAAGAAAGAAAGATAGAGATGCAAATATTGTCGAAATGTCCACACAAAAAAAGAAGAAGAAGCCTCTTCGTCCGTACTTTATTTTTTTTTTAGTTTAGTTCGAGGAAACAAATTTTTTTTACTACCCTTTTAACGGCATTTATTACACTTATGATTTTACTACACACTTTTTCAATACCCGACAGGGTCTTTGTGCATAGACGTGCGTGTCCTGCGTGTCCCGTGTATACGGCGTACGCGAGAACAAGAAAGTGAGAGTCTGTGAAAATGTATCGTACGCAATTTTTTACATGCGGGCGGCGTCGTCAGCGCTCGACGCGGAATTCCGTCTGCGATTTTTTTTTACATTTGACTGCGTTCGTACCATTATGCTGCTGCGAAATCATGAAAGATCTCGCGCGCTATCAACGTCGAGAGGGCGCATCGATACAAATTGCATTTGATAGCTGTTTCCCCCCACTCTCGAATTTAATGCGAGCGCAGAAGATATTCTTTCTTTATTTTCTTTTTTTTTCTTGGTGCCCCGTATGCACCAATGATCGATCGTCAATCCTTAATTCTTATTGTTCGACCGATCGAACTTCACAAGTCTGTACAATGTAAGCGTGCGAGAGTATACTCCGTGTCTGACTGTAATTTTATATTATATTTGTAAGGCAAAAGAAATATTATGTACAGTATACCTGATATTAATAATAAGAATCTACCTTGTAGCTATCACGTATCACTTGTCTGTATATTCGTGTACTTTGCGAACGTGATAACGTTAACGATCTCGTTCACACTGTTTGTTTGGCAATTTCTTTTTGATTTTCGAAAAAAAATACCAGTATAGTCGTGCCCCTCAATAGCCCGGCAGTCGGGACCGACGACCTCTCAATACTCCTCACCCCCACCAACGGTGATATTTCATACATGCACATACGTACTACATCCGTACATCCCGCTGCGTCTTCGCATATGCTTCAGTGGGCGTGGCTAACTGCAGCGTCCGAGGAGAATGGCAGTTGTAGAGGGAGAGCATCAACGGACTATTGAGAAGCTAAGCGAGGAGAAATTCGCGGACTGTTAGGGCCCGGACTGTTCCAGGGTGGACTATTGAGGGGCACGACTATGTGTACTCAGCTTTACTCGTCTGTACGGTAAGTGCTTGCTTGATTCAGTGTTAATGTCCTTTGGGAGAGTTTAGATTTTTGTATAAATGTACCAGGGTCTTTGGTCTTCCATACTTATTTCAAACGGATATAGTTGTTCATTTGATTATGATTTTTTAAAAGGAATTAATTAAAATCAAACGTCTTTTATTTGAATGACTAATGAATCCCCAAAGTTCGTGCTTCCTAATCTGACTTCCTTCGATGATCTTTTCAATCTCTACTTAATGAAACTTCATTGCCTTGTTTAAAGAGCTATAAGCTTATACATATTTCCAATTAATGTGCCACCGTTATACCCTGATCTTTTTCTCAATCATGACGTTATCGAAAAGGTCTGATGAGAATTGGTAAATTAACAGGGATTTCATTAACAGACTTCTTAAGTAATAATGCGATTAAAGTAAGTTTACTCGAGCTACATGTTTGAGAAAAAAAGATTTTTTTTTCAAATATAAAAAGCCACAATTGATCATCTCTGATCGAATACCATAAAAAATGTTTGTCAAACTGTAAAACCGCCGAAGCATTTACGAAATATATATATCGACAACCAAGTCTAAGAAAATCGGTTAGAACAAAGCGAATTAAAGGGATACGAATTCCCATTAAATTTGGTGGAAACAATTTCAAGTCTTCTTAGTAATTCGAAGCACGGCTTCTTACAGTAGAATTCTTATTAAATTTCTAAGCTACAAAGAAAAGCCAGAGTGACTATTGATCGAGAAACGATTCGCGCTAACGATATATCAAAAATAACCCCCTATTTTTATGCATAGTCATTCTCGTCATAAGCAACCAAAGAATCAAACGATTCTGACGAATCGTTGGGAAACGGTTGGCAGCAGCCGACGACGTTGTTAGTTACGTTAAGCCGAAGGTCCCGCGAATCGATGAGAGAAAGAACCGAGGTTGGCATAAGCGTCTGCGCGAAAATGTCGACTCGACGACAAGTCGATACCTCGAGCCCAAAAAGGATAAGAACTTCGGTATTTTACAAAAGATATAAAAAGAGATAAAAGAGCAAGAGAGAGTTCATCTACTTATTAATGCACTTGCAATCATTTGATACTCCAAATCAATTATTAGCAGTCACGTAATATACCATCGGTAATACCCGATATTTGCCAAGCTTCAAATAAAATTCGAATTTTACTTCTTTACACAAAATACACTTTTCACTCCTACAAATTGGCTGATGTATTCGGCCCTCTATTAAGTTCCGAAATTCACTGTCAGTACTGGCAAGCAACATCGTGTCCTTATTTATCTATACGCATCTGAGTAGGAACACGCTGTTCAGGCAGTTCTGATAGTCGAAATTTCGGAACGTACCTTTTGCCGTACCCCATTTTGTGACGTCACTGATCATGGCGGTCATTTTAAAAATAATTTTATACAACTTTCAATTCGTACAAAGTAACAACTGTAAAGCATATTTGTGTAGTGACACAACAAATATATTAGTGTTAGACAAAAGATGTTTCATCACGTTAATTATGTAATTTAATTAAGACCTTTTATTGGACACCTGTGGCGGTGAATTGGTCGTTAATCGTCGTATACAGATGTTGCGCAAGATATCTACGAAACTGTGAAAACAGTAACAAAGAAAAATATCCTTTCGCTACTACGTGATGTTTTCTAGTATCGCCAAGTAGCTAATAATATTAAAAAGAGTCAATTTGGTAAATTTTTCGTAATTGCTTGTGACCTTTTGAATATAATATTATATAAAATATAGGCAATATATCGTAAAGCTTACCATCTTTAATATAGTACCTCGTCAACGCAAGTATTTTCAATGATACTGCAAAGTTGCTCAAGAGATAAAAAATTACATTTAAAATGATTACTTTGTGCACCGACTAACGATGACGTGTTTGATACATGAAATCGTTAACCTCATTAAAATGTCTCCTTGTTGACTCGAGAAAATATAGTAAATGATAATCATGTTGATCTGATAACGACAACGTATTCTGGCTACCAAAATTTGTTTCTTATCGATCTGTATTACATCGATCCGAAACCGCTATAATAATTTAGTCAGTATTCCAGCTTGACTCGTAAGGATATATCATTATTTTCTGTGTATATCAAGGTCCAATTTCGGAATACTTCTACTATGTTGATAATATTCCCACGCGATAAATGAGGGCTTTGACTTGCTTCGACAAATGCTCTAGGGTTAATTTGGCGAGCGAACTACCTTTGCAGCCAACCAAAAAGTGTCGCGTGAGAACTCCCTAGAAAGCCGAAGGATTTAACCGCTCAGGGCAGTTTCACCACCTACTAACTCACGCTTACTAACTCTCTAACTTTTGAAACCTCTCGTGCGGCATGCTCATCCGACCTGGGATGGCACTTGTAAACTTCTGTGTACCGGCGGTCCTTACAAACGTAGTAGAAACATTCGATACGCAGGCCCTTGTAAAGCTGCAAAAATATTGTACGATACGTGTAAAACGGCACTTCTTAATTTTTGCTGCAAATCGAACATAGGATCGGAATCTTCATTGGGATACGATTGTCAAGGCTTATGGAATTCAGTACACGAGAAAAAAAGCGGTACAGCTATATAAAGCATTGCTGAAAGCAGAGCTGTACATTAACCACACGGAATTACTGCATATTGAATACATATCGCTATATTTGCTACGTTGTGTCCTTACGTTAGTAATATTAAGCAGTTATTTCGGATATAGCTATAACAGCTCTACGCAACAGTCTGAGAAGATATACATAACCTGCAATAGCTATACTTTAATAGTTACCATGGTTACCATACAACTATTGGAGTGACGCTGAGATCAAGTCGCATGCGATTTCTTACTGATGCATTAGTTTGATTTTTGACTATTGTGTCAATTGATCATTGGGTGTGTGATAAGTTTAATCTGTGAGGTTTGGAAAAGTGGGCATCCGTTTTTTAATGGTAAGTTGATGCATTTATTACCGATTTAATAACTGATAAATGCATGTCAGTATCCGAAAGGTTAATAAGTAACAAAAGCTTTGTTATCTCAGACATTCTTTGTTTCGCTGTCATAGCTAAACCGCGTGCTTAGTCTAGCTATGCCAAGTTAGTAATAGTGGTATCTCTACCATAGCGATACAGTATAGCTGAGATTCGCTTGAGTTTAATTAGCAATATCGTATAGCTCTGAGAGCCAGAAATAATACGGTACTACCCAAATTTTTTTCTGTGTAGCATTTGAAGTGTCTTGGACGAATCTCATATGCTTTATGGTATCCCTTTGAAAATGAATGTCGGAGACTTTTCTTTTTACAGAAACCATAACGGTGTGAAAATAGACGAAATGATTCCCGACGATGATTTATTAAACTTTTCTTATTACTCGGAGTTACTGCGATACTCGTTAGATTTCAAGAGGGAAGATAACAAGTTGCGATATAACAATAACTTTCTTTATAGACCTAACCTAGTTACAGCTTTTTTATCAATGATCTCTCGGAATTCCCTGACTTTCAATATTTCTAAAGAACGTTTCTTACGCGTTTAATATTAAACTCGTCCGACAGTCACTCCTTCAAATAGTAGCAAATACTTTATAAATCAAAAGATTAAAAAGACTGTAAATCCTACTTAAACTCCATACAATTTACAAAAGTCATAAGAATAAAGCAAGTCATACTGCCATCATTAATCACGACGTCCAAATTGGTGACTAGATAATCCTTAGAAAATTATAGCAAGTACACTCCAAACAGTGTAACTAGAATAGTTGGAAAATTCGTATCAGCAGCAATGTTTGTCCGTGTTTGTCGCTTGCAGATGTTGCTCGAGCGACAGCCCGTACGGTTACGCAGAAGATATGCAAAAGTCACGTAACAGGGAGGTAGAAGCTAAAAGTTAAGAAGAGAAAAAGAAGTTATATATAGGGTCCATGAATTTTTCGTCGTGAGAAAGCGACGTTAATATAAAATAAGAGAAGCTGCTGCATTTTCAGATTGATATACGTACTTATCTATTCGTAGACTGAAAGAAGGCTAGAATGACTAAGAAGACTAGATGATTAAGATAGCCGGGCGACTAGACGACTAGGCAGCAAGCCAGGAAACCCCCACGAAGAGGGTGACGTCTGACGGTCCTGGTGAAGCCAGCCACAAACTAATTACGACCTGGGGCGCCGTTGAGAGAAGGAGAACTCTCGGTGAAGGAGCTGCCAGCCATGCAGTCGTATCGTCGAGTCCGGTACTTACTAACTATACTTAAGTGCCGAAGTTATAACACCTTCGTAGACGGCGCAGGTGCACCTGTCGCACAATCCGAAACTAGCCACAATTAAATTCTTGGTCATCTAATTACTCGTACTGACTCGATGGAACTGTATTCCTGGTAATAAGATAATTGGCTCAGAATGGGATCGACTAGTCTGTCACTCGATAATGGCTACGGCAACTCCAACCAACGTGACTGGGACCACGGCGAATGGACAAAATTGCTTTCTGGGTCAAGAAGCCACGAATACTCATGTGTCAAAGACGTAGTGTGTCTAACGCATCCGTGTCACGATGAACATAACCTTTTATTCACTGAGGTACCTTTGACGTCATTGCCTTCCCAAAATTACATGCCACTCTTGTCACGCCCTTTCACTCTATCGTTTAATGGCAGAAGACGCATGCAATCGGGAGTCGATGTTACTATTCTTTAGATGCTTTTCTGTCAACGTATTTCTAATGCCGAATTTTGTACGTGCCACGCAGGAGGATTCACCCTGTGGAACGGACCGCCACGTGTCACTAATTGAACGCACGGGAGTCAATACGCTCCTTCAGAGTCCCTATAAAGTCGACTGGTGACTTGCACAGTTTCCCCTCGAGAAGCTCGAGGGGTTTTGTCAAAGGAAATCTCTAAGGGGTTTTGTCGTGAGTTTGCCCGATGGATACAGATACGCAGGACAGTAAATCAATGCAGGAATATCAAACGAGTTTTATTTTATTTTTTACTACGATGAACTCCTAGTTTTAAGAGTCAAGTCGTCACGTATCGATTAGGGGAAGGGAATATTATTTTAGGAGACTATATATAGTCAGTCCACGAGTTTGATGTTTTTTTTTGACAGATCGAAAACAATGAAGTCTCTAGCAAGCGACACGTGGGTCTGCATACAATTTTTTTTTACAAAGGGTACATTCCGAAATACACTGCCAATATTGCTAGCATGGTTGGTTGTCTCTCACTTAATTGCATGCAGATAAACAGGGACACGACGATACGCGTAGTACTGGCAAATAATTTCGGAACGTACCCAAAGTATGCGCGTTCATGGTTTTCCACTGAAATATATTTTTTCTATTTTAGCATAGATTTCCGTAATTTTATGGAAAACCGCGCGTTTCATTTGCTAAGGATAGCATTGTTTTCGAATTGTCAAAAAACATATTGAACTCTTGGATCGACTGTGCGTATATGGGCAACAGAATAAATTTGACATCTAATTGAACATAGAAATTTTTGTCTAGTATTTGTTAAATTAAGGGGAAAAGTGGTCGATGGTTAATTCACTGATTAAATCTGAACTAATGAAACAAACATTTTTGTGTTATCAGGTATTAGTTTTGTCGAAGATATTTTAGGAGAATTCTCATAATTTGTATATCCTTAAGCATTTATTCGCTACAAATTGTTTGAGTATCCTAATTTACTGCGCGTCATATTAAACCGTACAGATGCATCAATTATGTCTGACGCATTTTTCAATCGGTAAAAGTGTTTTTAAAAAAAATCTGAAAAAACTTTCTTCGATTCTTCTGAATACTCGAATCATAGATCTGAAAAAAAAACATTTTTTTTAGCGAGGAGAACGGCGACCCCACGACCATTAGTTTTCGACGAATCGATACTGTTACAAGTTGTACGGACAAAAATGACCCATCAAATACGGAATAAGGGTTAATTGAATTACTCTCAGGTAAGGTTACAAGAATAATTGGCAGAATTAACAAAAGTTCCGTGCGTCAAAGTGGTATCATTTTTGGAGCAGCGAATCGATCGTTACGCAAGAAAAGAAACTTTCAATGACGATAATTGCGCTTTGAGAACTTTGACATTTTTTTACATGACTTTCTCACTGAAAACTAGAGCAACATGCGCATTTGTGTTCGGACAAAGATTTTCGAATGATAAGAAGGAAGAGACAATATTCTTCGGAAATTAATTAGAGGAAATCAAAAGAAAAATAAATAAAATTCACTCAAATGAAACAAAAAACAATAAATATGATTCACTGCACAAAATTCAACTAGGCATATTTTCCGAAATATATTTCTAAATATAATCCATCTACACTCAAAACCTGTTTATCCTTCAATAAATAATCCGCAGGTATGTTCAGTGAAAATTAAATTTGAAGCACGTATCAAGCACAATGGACCTATCATTTATTCCTCCCAGGTAATGTCCATAGCAATAAATATACCGATCCATGGAAATCAATCATGAAAACGTTATTGACAATCCGTAATAGTCCTAGAAATTCATGAAACCCATTCATGATATATGAGAGTATCGTAATGCGAATATTAAGCGTAACAAAAATGTTTATTTAATTCTTTAGCGTGATATTTATCTGACCCATATGAACGTTTATCCGAATAATCAGTACAACCATGTTTCCACGGTTTCACAGTTTCACGAACGAAAACCTCGCAAACTCCATGCCAAGTTGCTACGTATATTCTCTCGGCAAAGTATTCGCGGCTCACGAGCAAATGTTTATACCGCTGTATACACGGATACCAATAAATATTGTATATCTCTTGGTCGATTCCAGCCAGCACATGCTCTCGTCGTTGGAGCTTTTTTATACTATAAATGATTACGTCAGTACTAAAGTTTATTTACGTCGATAAACCACCCTGAGAGAAAATTCAAAACTGAATGATGAATATAACTTTTTATCTCTATCTTCTATCTTATGTTCTATCAGGCGTAAGTCGTCTGACTTTTTATCAAGCATGTTTTTATCTCACGTTGATGAAATCGGAGAAAATAATTTTGTCTTGTAAGCTTAAATTTATGCGCAGAAATAACTCCTACGAGTTCTGATATATACTGATATATATAGTTGTATCAGATACCGTTAATGGCACGAAAATGTATATCATAAGGAATGTACATAGTTTTCAAGTTTAAGAGATTTTCGTTAAGGTTATTTTAACGTTTTAAAATGTTCGTTAACCTAGATTTTAGGTGTTACTTGGATTAATTGAATAATTTTTTTAAATATCACAATAAACACAAAGTAACAATTGCATACTGGTAACTTTTAGATTGTTGCTATCCAGAAAATACGCGGTAACATCGGCAAAGTTACAATTTTCCTATTCAGGGATATTTATATGTAACAGTTACGTGCATCAGGTGTTTTGTAACTGTTACATCTTGTTTACTGGTATAATTCTAGAATTGTTGATTGAAAGTTATTTTTAACAAAATAGATTTTTCAATGACGCGTACTAATTAAAAACAGCTGACATTTTTTAACAGTAGAATACCGTTGAGATATTAGTATCAAATCCAATTTACCAATTAATCAAATCGCGCGTATCAATCAAACGCTTTAACTTGAATTGGTGCGTTTAACCCGAACAATCTCGTATAAATTTAACGCATGAAAATATTTGATTGAAGAAAAAAAGAAACAGTATTGTGTTACGTATTCTGTCAATTAGCGAGTTTTTTTAAAATGAAAATTAATCAGAAGTTTTACGAAAATATTGGTCCAGCAAATTTTTCTACTGCTATTATTGTCAACTATCATGATCTTTTATCGTAAAATTTCAGCACTGTATTCTCTAACGATTTACGTCAATATGATTGCCGGCTTGTTTGGCTTAGATTCGATAAATCACGAAACGTGCCGATTAATAAATTACAAATCTGGAGAATTGTCGAAATTATAATCCGAATTTGTCAGATAGTAATCAGAGAGGAATGAGCAATTATTATCGGTTTTACCAATGATCGTATCCTTACATACATTAATAAATTATTTGTAATTATTCCAAATAAAAATTATAATCATTGTACCGATTAATGGGGTCCAAAAATAATCGTGGTATCAATACAGATCCTTATCTCTACCTATTTCCAGACAATTTTGTAAGAATTCATGAAAATGATATTCACACCTAGTAAAAATAACTAGTGATTTACCTGATAACGATGGTAATTGAAATTCTACAACTTCCACGGGAATGTGTTTAGTCGACACGCAGCTCTTCCACGTCGGATTTCATTGTGAAAGAGATTCGCTTGCATGTCGCACTTTGCATGCCTGCGAAAAATAATCTGCCCCTCGGACTTGTCCCCGATCATCACACGATACGGCAGTGTGAACTTCTTTTTTCGTAATAACAGTAAATTAAGTACACAGCGTACCCGTACGGTTTAACCACAAAGAGAAAAAGAAAAAAAATCAAAGAACAAAGGATGTTACAGAGTTCGCTTGTTCGTTAACAATTTCAAACTAGAAGTAGACACAAAGATGGTAGAATTACGCGATACCTTAAGAAATATATTCAAGAATATATTTACGTAACATATAATATAGGATTATTCATAACAAACGTACCTGAAGGTGGTCCTCCCATAGAAATTAAATGGGCCGGCTAACTTCAGGTGGTGGGCTTGTCGTGAATAACCCTGTATATTATTTACGCAGAATCCTTTGATCACATGTTATACCTATGTACGAGGCTTAATGACGTAGTTACGATCCTAATGAACCTGATACCCAGACAACACACTGTCCAAAAGTCGTCTTTACGACGTTTCATGTGACAGAAGTTATCTTTTAGGCATCTTAATGATGACTAGGATTTATGCGTTGTCTGGGTCCTTATCCTCCTTTACGAAAAATCAGGCTAAACCTTTGATTTAATAAATAAAAAATCTTACCGCCATGGTTACAAAGTTTCCGTTTTTAGAAATACTCAATATACTATTGACGTGTCATAATCCTTGTGAAATCTATGCATAGTCCTTTAGTTACATTTTCATGAAACTACCTCTCGTTTGCACGGGTATCATCAAGTGTTTGAAACGTTCATGTTGGAGCTAGAGTTATTATAGCTGATATTCAATCAATTTTATTTTATAGAGTCCATGACGTCAGCAATGATAAACGAGTATAACCGTTATTTTTCCTTGTAATCAATTACTTCGTGAAAGTGTTTACTAGACTAACTAGACCAATGGGTATTGTTATTGGACGTCACGAAAATTATAATTTATCAGACTAATTACTGCACCAAATTATTTTTACTGAATACTTTAAATTTCGATTTTTACAAAATTAATGATGAACTATATAATATTGATAAAAAAAATCTGATAATAAAAGCTCGATGCACTAGACGATACGTATCATTTAATTATCATAAGAACTAATACCATACAGTCCAGTATCATTTTTATAAGCGGATAATTTAAGGACGGCACTTGAAATCCTTGATCCCGAGCAGAAATTTATTCCGGCCGGGATCCGGGCCGCATCAGGCTGTCCCTAACTGATAATCCGGCCCGGATAA